>CM017327.1:13057692-13217497 GCA_006937295.1 Carpinus fangiana | reverse complement strand
TGGGCAAAACCCATCGGGAGTGCTTGACCTAGCACCTATTCCCCGTATTGGTCGATTGAGTATTAAGGCTGATGAGATGACGGATTATCTTCGAGGAGTTCATGACCAGGTCAAGAAAGTGATAGAAGATAGCAATGTCAAGTACAAAGCCCAATCCGACAGCCATAGACGCAACGTAACTTTTGAGGTTGGTGATTTAGTTTGGGCTGTACTCACACGTGATTGTTTTCCTGCCGGTGAGTATAACAAGCTACGAGAGAGGAAGATTGGGCCTTGTGAGATTCTACAGAAGATAAATGACAATGCATACCAGCTACGTCTTCCAAGTTATTTAAAGATCTCAGACGTGTTTAATGTGAAGCATTTGACTCCATGTTTTGTTGATGTGGACAAAGGCAACATGAACTCGAGGGCGAGTTCTTTCCAACCCGGGGAGATTGATGCAGGAGAATAATAATAATAATAATAAATTATTTATGCTTTAGTTTTCCCTTTTCAATAAGGAATATGTTTTTCCTTACCTATTAGGAATTGTTTTTCTTTTCCTATTAGGAATTTTTTTCCTTTTCCAATTAGATTTGTTTTTTTCCTTTTCCTTGTTATTCTAGGAGATACCTAGCCTATATAAAGGCATCTAGTCTTTGTTATTTTTCAACTCAGTTTATATTATCAATTAAATTTAAGTCTTTCAGAGTTATTTCTCTGTTTACTTATTTGGGGTAATTAGGGACTTTCTCTTCCCTACTTGTTATTTTCTTTCTTCCTGAATTCCCTTTTCTATCTTCAATTCTTAGCTTCTGCAGCGAATATACGCTGTCAGAACAATCCTAGTTCTGCCCGGAGTCACCATTGACCATAACCTTCAACAAAAACAACAATATTTTAATATTCAGGATTTACCACGGTAATTTAACAAGTCACAAATAATATATTCAAGTGGGGATTGCTCAAAACTTTAAAAAGAGATATCCCGTCCAATTAACATTTTATTGACAATCTAGTTGAAAGTTGTATATCCATAGGAAAAGAAAAGAAATATAATGATTGCATGCTTCTAAATGCTTACCTGAACTAGAAAAAAAAAATTAAAATAACATGTAAAATGGTCCACAAACTCTATTACTTTTAATGTCATTACAATTTTTAAAGAGACTATTTAAATGTGCATAGAAATAGATAGCCTCCATTATGATTAATATATATTACCGCATATTACCACTTGCCAAACCACTTGTTATATATACATGAGCAATAAAAGATTATGATAAATTGATAATCAATGTGGATAATGAGAAAACAAAACTAATTTGGCATTGCAATGGAAATTTAAAACTAGTTGATCCATGGTACAATATCACCAAGAATTAGAATAAACCGACACGGCATTTCTCTTACATAGCATGCCATTGATTTCTTTTTTTTGGTAAAGCCATTTAAAATAGTTACTCAGTATAAGCAATATCTTGAAATGAGAAAATGCCAGTTCCTAAATAAAGGGAATGACTCTGCTTCTTTGGGTGAACCTATTAACAACAAACCACAGATCAACCCAACCAATCTAATTAATTAACCTACAATATTTTCCAACTAGATTGATGAATTTGAGAGTTGGTCTCAAGCTCAAAACCCTAATCAATCTGGTAATCTATTTAATTAGCTTAAACTAAAGAAGCCTATTTTATTTTGCACCACCAATGAAAACAACCTGAGGTATTCAAAGCAAGACTACCAAACTAATTTAGGTTGCATTCATAACAAGACTACCAAACCTACAGCACAAAGAATAATGATAATCTGAAATTAAAGAATCAAATCACGCCAACTTCAGCATACACACACATTCAACTCACACAAAACATAACCATACTTTAAAATGTTCATGTATGCATAGAAACATTGTGTGTTGAGAGTCAGTTTACAGAACAGGAAGGTTACATCGATCTATAAATTTTGAATATGACTATGCTTACTACAATGAAAACGAAGTAGAAGTGAAGTGTATTTGTGCATTATTTGAAACAAGAGGTATTTTGTATAGACATGCCATTTCAGTGCTACTATCAAAAATGCATACAATTTTGCCACCAAGATATTATCTTTCGAGATGGAGGAAGGATATAAAGCGAAGATACACTTTAGTTAAGAGTAGTTATAATGCTTTTGGTGTTAATCCTAATGACGAAAGATATGACATCATGTGTAGAAATTTTTCTAAATTAGCATTGCTCGCATCAAAAAGCGTGGACAAATATAAGAAGGTGATGAAAAATGTTGATATGTTAACAAAGGAATTCTGTGAATCAAGGCCTGAGCCGATTAATATTATTGTGCTTAGTCCTATTAATTAAGGTTAAACGTATAGGGAGGCCAAGGTCAACAAGAATGATGTCCATTTTAGAAAAAAAGGTGAAGAAGTCAAAACGAAAAAAGAAGGTTGCTAGTGACAATGAGGCCAAACCGAAAAGGAGGAAAAAACAGGTTCGAAAAACATTTGCATGCTTCACATAGGCCTTTTCTTGTGTTTTGTTGACTAAACCACTTTTTAATTGTAGGCCTCAAAAGCAACTCAAGATCAAGGAAACACAAGTCAAACTCCATTCCCCCCAGTAATTGATGAGCAAAATGATCGTACAATTTGTAGTCAGGTATATAAATAAATTTCTAGACACAAATATGAAGACTTACTTGATTTCTTTATGAGTTTGTATATTTTTTAAAATTATATTTTCCAATCTTGGGTTGTCTTATGTGTGTATTAGGTTGGGGTGCTAGCTGATCCAGCTAAGAAGTTATTAAAGTTGTTATCTGAACACAAATTTGGGGGTTGTTTTATAAACGGGTTTGGGATTGAGGATGTACTGTGCACGGTTGCACTGTGCAGTGAAAATACATTTTTACCCTTGACTTGGACTTGGATGAGCATGCTTTGCACAATCTGCTTGAACAGGTTTCGCCGTCCACCATTCTGTGCAACAACCAAATTTACAAGGGAGAGAAGCTGCTCAACTTGTTCAACCCTCTTGCTTTCATCCTTAGTTTTATTATCGAAAAGCACAATCCAATTTTTACATAAGTCGATGATTTCCTGCAATATTTGTCCCCTGGCTCACTTCGTCTCTCTCTCTCTCTCGACTGAATTTGATCGGGCAAAAATGTCGAATCGTTACAGTAGCAACAGGCAATAGGGAAACAAGGAGGGTTTCGGTAAAACCCATAAGAAATTCGTACCAAAAAATCAGAGCTCAAGCCTAAAAGAACCGAACCCAAATCCCAACTCCAATCCTACACTCTCAACTTCTCTGAGACAATCGCTTTCGAAGCAATCGGATGGCGCCACGGCGAGCTCCAGCGTCGAGGCACCGACGACAACTAGGATTCGGATGGGGGAGAACGGAGAGTGGGTGCCGACGCCGCTTGCGACTGCTTGAGCCCTACCAGCAGCTCCACCACCACCGCGTCATCTATCATCGCCGCCCGTTGTTGAACAGTATATCCACCCGTTTGTGCTTGTTCCAAATGGGTTTCTCGATAAAGCTTCGAAAAAAAGTTGTCTTTGTGGTTAGATCACCCAGCAGTTTGCCGATCTCACTCTGGAACAAGAAGAAGCGATTCGAACTCCGGTCACGGATCTGACCGCCGTCGGCGAAGGAAGAGGCACAGTGCTATCGTTGAAACTCGATCGGTTGTCAGATTCGGTGTCAGGACAAACCGTCGTGAATCCGAAAGGCTATCTCACCGATTTGAAGAGCATGAAAATCACGAGCGACGCTAAGATTTCGGACGGTTGGGTGAGACTTGCAGAGAAAGTTGAGAAACGGAAACCATGGATGAAGAGGAAAAGAACAATTGTTTAGGCTAGCGTTTTGTTAACTTAGTCTGATCGCGTTACATGGAGGTTTCATTTTGACTTAGGAGACTTTAGACTTAGGAGTTGGTTTGGAGAATAGGAGGATGAGTGGAGAAAATAAGGTTCTCCCTAAAAACCTAGAAGCGAACGTACAGTCTCGAGACCGGACGTACGGTCTGAAGTATCACAGCAAACGTACGGCCCCAAGCCCGGACGTACGGTCTAGAGTTTGACAAGGGCCTTTATTTTTACCAACTGTCTTATAGCTCCTGTTTCCTTATTCTATAGTTGTTTTAGTAAAAATTGAATTAATGATAGGTCTTTTTTCAGTATTCGAGGTTATAGAGCCTCAAGGGAATTACATGGAGGAGCTTCACAACCCGGATGAGTACAAACTCACATGGATACTTTGTTGTTAGTTTTCCTACATTGTATATCTATTTTATATATATATATATCAAACATGCATATTTTGCAACTCTCATGAAATACATTTTGGAACTACTCGGAACTCTATTTTGTGAAAACATGTGTTGATTAATAAGATAATAATGACTTGTAAAACTATGCATGTAAAAGACTGATAAAACTAATTGCATCATATGACATGGTACACCGGTAGGGCTGGGCACGGGTCGGTTCGAGCGGGTTTCAGCCTGTTCGGCTACCCGACCCGTGCAAGACGGGTATGAAAATTCCCAACCCGTGGCAGTAAAGAATACATGAAAAACCGGCGGGTATCGGGCGGTTCAGATCGGGTTTTTTTGTTCGGGTTGCTTGAGTTGGTCGGGTCGGGTCGGGTATTTTTCAATTATTCTATATTTTTTTTTAAGAAAAAAAAAAAAGGAAGAAAGAAAGAAAGAAAAGACCTGTTGGACAATGATCAACGATTTATAATCTTTGAATCTGATACCCTTTTGTTAAACAACCAATAAAAGACCTGCTGCTTTTTCATGAATATTGTGAATCTAATACCCTTTCGTTAAACAAACAATAGTCTTTTTTCAATAAATTTCTCATTTTGATCTCTCAATAATCACCATAGCATGAACAACATAAACGAATTCTCAGCACAAGCAGCGGCACACATTAAGAACAAATATTTATCATCAATCTAATCCATTAAATTCCATCTACTAATCAAATTTAACACACTCAAGTAGTTGATGAAAAAATAACAAAGACTACAAGGCTGGGCACAAAATATAAAACTACTAAAAGTATCTAACTATCAAGGGCACTAAACTACAACTACAAAAAGAAAAAAAAGAAAAAAAAAAGAAAAAAAAAAAAGCAAATAGAATATGTTTATCACTATCAGTTACATGTTTAACAGTTGCACACATTACATAAATAAAATTTAAAGGCCAAGCACACATAAAACATTGTTACATAAAATATTGTTACATCAAAAATTAAAGTTACAAAATACAAGCTATTGGCTAACAAATCACTAGACCACCAGGAGCAGATGCCTAGCAACAAAATCCAGCAGCCAAGCAGAATGCAACTTCAAGTCATTAATTATCCTCAAGGAGAATGCTGACGTTCTTCAAAGATATTTCTATAAAGAATTAATCAAAAAAATTACATTCTCAATTGAAACCGTTTAATAAAATTTGTAAATAGCAAAATAAATTAAGAAGTAAACTAAAATGATCAAAAAGCTTACCTGATTCTAGCTTATAACTTTCAACATCATCAACCATATCTGAGTCAGAACTGAGAGGTTTTGCCCTTAACCAGTTTTGTGAACATATCAATGCTTCAACCGTTACTAGGGCCAATGAACTTCGAAAAGGATCCAACACACGTCCTCCAGTGCTAAAAGCCGACTCTGAAGCAACTGTTGTAATGAGAATGGCAACACATCTCGTGCTATTTTGGCAAGAATTGGGAATTTGGTTGAGTTCACCTTCCATCAATTTAAAATATCAAAATTTGCACTCGCCTTTTCAACATCCTCCATCAAATATCGATCCAACTCCGATTTGCTCTCATTATTACTTTTAGAAGATAAGTATTTATGAAACCTATTCATGAAGTAAAGGTTGGCACTCTCAGTTTCTTCTATTTGTATTGAGGAACCTTGAGACAATTCATTACTATGTTGAGCTTGAAATGAACTTTGTCCAACATTGTAGTAATCATATAATTTGTCAATGCATGACCTCAATTTTTTCACCATCTCCTTACATTCATTGGCACCAAGCACATCTTTGAACCAATATTCCAATGACTCCAATTTGGTTCGTGGATCAAGTACAACCGCAACAAACATCATCAAGTTAACTTTATCATTGTTACCAAGATCACCCCAATATTTATTGTACTTCAACATTATCCTCTCCGCCATAGCACTCAACACCGAATCACCACTATCAATATACTCTTGTAAATGCATTTGAATGCCACAAATTTCTTGGAAGTACATATTAGATATACAATACAAAGACCCCGAAAGTCGCATTGTTGCATCATAAAAAAGTTTGAGAAATTTGAGAAAAATCCTAATACGATTCCAATCAACAAATCTAGGTGGTCCCAAACCCTCTTTCTCATTCTTTTCCTCATTCAATGCACTGTTAAAGTTTTTATCAACCGACTCCATAAGTTGGAAAGCAGATTTACATTTTTCAGCACCTTCCAACATAAAAAATGTAGAGTTCCATCTAGTTGGAACATCAAGGCACAACAAACCCTTGAAAGTAAGTTGTTCTCTTTCAACACAACTCTTAAACTTCTTAATCTTGCAGGTGAAGACTTCACATACTTCACCGCACTTCTAACCCTCACAATAGAATCTTCAACTTCTTTCAAACCTTCGGTCACAATAAGATTTAGTATGTATGCACAACACCTCATATGCATATATTGACTCTCTAATATGGCACTCGGCTTATTACAAGTTCTCATCTTTACATATTCTAAAGCAGCATCATTGGAAGTAGCATTGTCAACTGTGATAGTAAAAATGTTACGAATACCCCACCCAAGCATACACTCCAAAATCTTCTCCCCAATGGTTTCACCTTTGTGATTAGGAATTAAACAAAAGTTTAAAATTCTTTTGTGTAAGTTCCAATCACTATCAATAAAATGAGATGTGACTACCATGTAATTAAGTTTTTGTACTGAAGTCCACGTATCAGTGGTAAGACAAACCCGAGCATCAGTCGTCATAAACATTGTCCTCAACTTTTCCTTCTCAGACATGAAGAGCTTAATACAATCCTTTATCACAGTATAACGAGAAGGAACTTGAAACCTAGACTCAATTGTACTCATGAACTCATGAAACGCTTCAGTTTTTACAAACCTAAATGGCAACTCAACCTTAATTTTCATCTTAGCAATTGCCAACCTTATTTTCGTAGCATTGTACTTCACAATCACCATATTACCAACACATTCATCTCCCACTGACATTTCCCCCTCCTTCTTAGCCTCAAAACTTAACTTTGATTGTGACTTATCAAACCTACCAAGATATTTTTTGCAAGTATTCTTCAAATGAGTTAGCATTGATGAAGTACCTAGCCTTTTACTGTGACAGCTAAACAATTTCTTACAATAATTTCACTGTGATTTAGGATCCTCAGGATCACCCCCCTCCACTTTGGTAAAATGTTCCAAAACCATTGATGTTTGCTCAGATTTTTTTGGTTTTGGTGGGAGAGCTGAACTAGGGTTTTGAGTGCCAACACCAATACTATCAGCGGAAGGCATAGTACTATCACTAAGAGTAGGAGTAGATGAAGTAGAACTAGAACCAATACCACTAATTGGACGACCAGCCATGAGTCTATAATAAATGGAAGAAAAAAAAAAATCAAAACAAGCAAACCTAAGTTCAAATATAGTGACCAAACAAGCCATGAGTCATGCCATCATAAATCATCAGGGGTTTTATTAGATTAAACTATAGAAAAACCATGGATATAATTATCATAAATCATTTTTTTTTATAAGTAACTTTGAAAAAATTAAATAAAAAATCTTACTTCTCAATGTAAGTAGTTAGTGGCCGGCTGACTTGTCCACCATAAGCTATTAATTATTTCATTAATTATATTCTCTCATATCAATTTATAAGAAATTTGTTATAAAATATATATATAGATCGAGAGAGAGTCAATTACTGTAGTGAATGAATGTGAAGAGTAGCATTACTCTCACCACCACAGTTCAATGCATATATTAAGAAAAAGGGAAAAATATAAAAAAAAAACTCTCCAAACTAACAACCGTTTGAGATAGAACCCCACAATGTTTAAAATGTACTAAAGTAGCCAATTAAACTACTAAAGTGTGTCAAAAATGCCGCATTTATTTTAATATTCCTACATTACCCTTATTCTTTTAAAAACTAAAATAAAAAAATGTTATTAAAAATCAGATTTTCTAAAATCATAAACCCAATTAGACGCTTATTCAGCATCTTAAGACTTTAAAGTTTAAATGATCACAATTGGCGAAGACCAGTTACAAAAATAGAAATATGAAGATGCAGAAACAACTATCTGGATGGAAAGAACTTCATTAGGAACAAAAGGGGCATACTTTGTTTCCCTCTCAGTTGCAGCCTTCTGAAATTCTTTAAGAACCGACTGGAAATCTTTTGCGAGCTTATCAGCAATCTTCTTGGCAGCCCTGCAGTTTAATGAATACATGTCAAGGCATATGAAATGAAACCCAACTCCGTCCATTTTTTTAATACAGTAGAATAGGATGGAAGGAGAAGCATGTGTAGGCGAACCAAGAGAACAACACAGAGAAAGAGAGTTATCCAATGATGAAGTGTCAACTTCTAAAATTATATTAAATATGCACTTACACTAACTTCCAATTAATAAGATCCTATTAATTTTTGAACTGATTCTATAAATTTCTATGGAGCTCAACAATGCTCTACACTCTAACACACTCCCATTTCTTCTAAATTTGGCATATTAGACAGAAAATCCAAGTGGCTCCTTGGTTTCTGTTTTGTGAAGCAAACAATATGCTTTAAGGACACACAGCAATCTAAGCAGATATGAAGAAGCCAAAAAGAAGTGAGAAGCTTGGGCTCTCCTTCCTAAAACAAACTCTCTTTTTTCAGAGAAGAGATGGATCGAATTGCTATTCAACTCAATACTAATCTAGTAATCTGGTGTGATACCTACATGCTCTACATCATTCCAAATAAAACAATTCATTTCAAACAACCAACTAAAAACCAGACAACCAGTATACCAAACATTAACAACCAACCAGTATACCAAACAATCAACTACAAACCGAAATGGGATCTGAGCTAAACAGATATTTTTTTAAAATAAAAAAAAAAAAAAAAAAAAAAAAAAAAAAAAAACTATACAAAATATCAGTATACCTAGGGGATGAAGACAATCGTGGCGTTGGTACTTGGGTGTCACTGTCGAGGGTTCAGGCTTCTTCAACAAAAATATCACTTGAACAAAAACCTTCACAAGAAGCAAAAATCAAATCAGTACTTAAAAAAATGGAACCCAACATAATCAAACCATAAATTACTAACAACCAACAAGAATCCTTAAAAAAAAATTGCTTAACAAAATAAAACCCTAACAAGAAAATCAAACCTTAATAAGAGATCGAGAGAGAGATGAGAGCCTCCGTGACTGAGAGTGAGAGATCAAGACTCGAGAGAGTGAGCGTCAGCCAGTGATGCGTCTGTGCATGAGGTGCAGGTGCTCGAAAATGGGGAAAAAGATGGGCAAGGGATCAAGAGATCGAGTTCGAGACTCTGAGGACTGAGAATGAGAGACTGAGATCGAGACTCTGCGGTGGGCGGTGGGCAGTGGGTGAGGGACTGAGGGTCTGGGCAGGGTGGGTGAGGCCGTGACTCGTGAGGGAGAGGGACTGAGGTAGTGCGGCTGTGCGGCTGGAAGAGTTGAAATGTTCCAAGTTCCAGGGTTTTTTTTTAAGGTATATCAGCATACAGGTATATCCGGGGCGGGTAATCGCCCGAAATTTTTTATTAAATCCGATACCCGAACCAACCCGACCGGGTTCTGTAATTTCTAAACTGAACCCGCGAAAAAGGCCTAAAATCCGCCCGGATCGGGGCGGGACGGCTCGGGTTGCTCGGATCGGGCGGGTTCTGCCTAGCCCTATACACCGGTACGTGCGGTATAATGGCCATGGGCTTACTATACGAGTTAACTTTATGGTCAAATGTGTGTGTGTGGGCTTTGGATCCAATGGTTTCTTGACCAAGACACAGCCATTCCCAATGGATGGTCACTATAGGACAGACATCATTAGCAATGTGGGCCACCCGAGGTCGGACTCGGTCATGCTATTAGTGTTATGTACGATAGTTGTATAATGACTGGAGCACCAACATTATACTACAAGTCCCTCCAAGGGATTAAGTGGGAACTCATGGTAACTAGTACTTTTGAGTTATATTGTAGATATTAGGACTTGATACATGCTTACATATTAAGATATAACATAGATCCCTTGTAACGATGATATGTATAGTGTGATTTTCGTTCCTTTGATGTTCTTTGGTAAATGCTCTGGTTGTAATAATTCAATGTTATAGAACTTCCCGCTGCTTAGTATCCTCTGTTTTCGAGGAGTAGAGGTTCCTGAGTCTTGTTCGGAGTAGAATAAGACTGGGAGACGAAGCGTAAAATTAATTACCAGTTAATTAATTCTCGGGCCGTTACACGACTTGACGATGTGGGAGACCCGATTTCGATGGTGGCCAGATAAAGTCACGGCTGGGTCCAAGCGACGTCCTACCAAGGTTTGTCGATTTAAAAATAAAAAGCTCAAACTCATAAAATTGTTTTATGGTTTTCAAAAATTAAAACTATTTTACGGAAATTAAAAAAGCTTTTTCGACCAAACGAAAAATATTTTTCGTTGACTATTATTTTTTATCACATAAAACACCAAAAAAAAAAAAAATTTACGCCAAAATAAATAAAGCCCTAGTCCCTATCAAGTATCAACTATCAGTAATCAACCAAATTCACAAGTCAGAGTGATGTATATTGCGAGGTGACCAGCGTTTCTCTGTTTCTATCAATTACCTAAAATAGAATTTTGTGATTAAAACATAAATTTTTTTTTTAAAAAAATAAGCATATATATATATATAAAATAAGCAACTTACATGTACCCATGTAACTAATGAATCATATTTTTCTTATGTCTTCAGCAAGCATGTCCAAGTTGTGATAGGAAGATCCACCTTGGCTAACACAATCGTGAGCCAATTTTGATATCCGATCCATTGACATCATAATTTCCTCTCTTCCATCTTTCATCAGTGTTTTTATCATCGTCTCAACCGTCGATCTATCACACGTGTCCTTCATGTCAAGGCCAATCCTGCACACCTCGCTAACCCACCTGCTATTGATCTGCTGGTCAGCAATTTGGGGCCAACAAACCATAGGGACCCCAGCCACAATGCTCTCAAGGGTAGAGTTCCAGCCACTGTGGGTCAGAAACCCACCCGTGGACGGGTGGGCCAGAACATCTTCTTGTGGAGCCCAGTCCACCAAAAAGCCCCTTTCTTTTGTGCCCTCTTGAAGCTCCACAGGGATCACCTGCTCACCTTCCGCACCCGGAAGAATGGCATCTCGCCGTACTGCCCATAGAAAGCGCTTGCCACTATTGACTAAGCCGTGCCAAAGCTCCATGGCGAAACCACGTGTCATGATCGCCAAGCTCCCGAAGCTGACGTAAACGACGGACCCTAACGGCTGCGAGTCCAACCACGTCATGCAACTACGGTCCACTTCCCATAAATTACTAAATGACGAAAAAGACCGCGAGACTGCGTCTCCAATACGAGATCTCATAAGAGCATTGAGAGGTCCAATTGTGTAAATTTTGGAAAAGAGAGGGGCGAGATGGGAGAGAATCGGAGCTTCGAGATCGTCATAGGTGTTGAGTATGAGTGCCGAAGCTCGAGTCATGGCCTGGGTCTCCACAACGAATAATTGAAAGCTGGGATCGTCGGGTTGTCTTCTGCAAATGCCGGGTAGATCACGGCGTCGCAAAAGGCCCTCCATTCCCGGCACGCCTGCGACCATCAAATCCATATCTTCATCTGCTGCAATTTCGTGATACACATAAACGTGAAAAAAAAAAAAAAATGAAGCAAATCTAGCCGGCCGGGTACACTTGCACTCACCGTTGACTGGTAGCTGGCCTTCCTGAATAAGGTTGGGAAGGCAGAAATAAGACCACAAACAGCAAGCACTGAAGGTCCGGAACGCGATTACGCGAATTCCCAATTCCTTTGCAACGTCAATAGCGAAAGGCATACCTCCATCGGCGATTACACACGTGACAGGAGACACTGAGTTTTTGATGGAGTCAGCCAGCAGCTGGCGGAAGAGTGGCTTCGTCACGGACTTGATGGAGGAGGTTAACTCTGGAAGAAACGGGAGAGTGCGAGGGTGATCGGCGGGCAGGCCATCGGAGATGGATTCCAAGTGGAGGGTTGGGAAGTGAGTAGAGAGCGATTGTAGGTAGGTGAGGCGGCGGTGGTTGTGGTCGGTGTTGAGGAAGGTGACGTGGATGCCTGCATCGCATAGAAGCGCAGTTAATCCCACCATGGGTTTGATGTGGCCTTGTGCAGGGAACGGCCAGATCAGAACATGAGGCTGCTGATCATCCATCTTAAGCTCCGCTATCCCCAAAGAGGAGTCGTCTCTATGGGAGACTGCTACATGCTGTTGCATATACTTGCCGGAGGATTAGTGGAGATAATAAAGTAATTCCTTCTCTCATGTTGTCATGATTGATGTCCATCTGGACCATCTTATTTTATAGTAACCATTGGTATCTTATCTTTATTTGAAACTTTGAATATGTCTAGTTAGCTGACTTCTGTGTCCACTATTTCTGATGGAACTTCTCAACGGACCACGACCAAGGCGGCTAGACTATTAAGCGAGTTAGGCACTCTCTTAGAGTCCCTAATATATTAAAGCTTAAAATAATAATAATAATAATAAAGCTAAAAAAAAAATTTAATCAAAATTTAAAATCTCTAACCATAAAAAATAAATAATTTAAAAAGCTTCAATTTTATAAGGCCTCAATTTAATAAGGTAAGAGGATGAAGGGATTGCAACCATAATGAAAATAGAACATGTTTTTCATAAAAAACGTATAATTCATAGAAAGAAACGGTTTGATAAAAATGCTAATGACGAGATAACACAATCTGCTGAAGAATCTTTTAGAATTGATTACTTCTTATATATAGTAGATCAAGCTATTTCTTCAATTCAAAGTAGGTTTGAACAATTTCAAATATAAAAAAATTATTTTGAGTTTTTATTTAATTTTAAGAAATTAGAATCATTAGATGATGATGGTTTGCAAAATGAATATCTTAATCTAGAAGGTTTTCTAAAACATGATCTTGATGGTTTAGATTCATTTTCAGAAATAAAAGTTTTAGAAGAAGTTTTACAAATAGGAAAAAGTGCTCTAATTAACATATTTAATTATATAAAAAGACATGATAAGTGGAACCTTCTTATTACGTGCCATTGATTCCTCAAGTTATCAAATGCCAGACACGAAAACACAACAAGAAAAAAAAAAAACATATAAGAGTACCATTATTACTTACTTACGTACATGCATGCATTAAAACTTATGGAAAATAAGGTCATAAATCGTACTTCTTTTATGTCTCCAAAATTCCAATATGCTTGTCCAAATTGTGGTAGGAAGATCCACCCGGTTTAGCACAACCATGAGCCAATTTCACAATCCGATCCATTGACCTCATCATTTCCTCCCTTCTCTCCTCCATCACTGCTCTTATCATCATCTCAATCGTCGATCTATCACACGTGTCCTTCATGTCAAGGCCAATCTTCCACACCTCACTAACCCACCTGCTATTAATTTGTTGGTCGGCGACTGTTGGCCAACAAACCATAGGGACCCCAGCAACAATGCCCTCTAGGGTGGAGTTCCAGCCATTCTGGGTCAAAAACCCACCCACCGCCTGATGGGCCAAGACTTCTTCTTGTGGAGCCCAATCCACCATGAAGCCCCTTTCTTTGGTGCCCTCTTGTAGCTCCTCTGGTATTGGGTGCTCTCCCTTCGCACACTCAATGCGATCACGCCGTACAACCCATAAAAACGGCTTGCCACTGTTGACCAGGCCGTGCCAAAACTCCAGCAACTGACCACTTGTCATCAACCCTGTGCTGCCGAAGCTGACGTAAACAACGGATCTTAACGATTGTGAATCAAGCCATGTCATGCAACTCCGGTCCGCTTCGCTTAAATTATTAAAGGACGATAAAGACCGCGAGATGTCATGTTCAATACGGGATGTGAGGAGGGTAGTAAGAGGTCCAATTGTATAAATTCTGGACAAGAGAGGGGTGATGTGAGAGAGACTGGGGTCTTCGAGGTCGTCAAAGGTGTTGAGTATGAGAGCTGAAGTTCGAGTCATGGCCTTGATCTCCTCGAAGAAGGTTTGAAAGAAAGGGTCATCCAATTGTAGTCTGTAAATGATGGGTAGATCTCGGCGTCGCAAAAGGCCCTCCATGCCTGGCACGCCTCTGACCATCTGATCCATATCGTTGTCTGCTACTGCTAAATTTTTTGAAAGACATTAGAATCTACTAAGTACAATAATAAAGTATCAAAGGTGTTAAGGCATGAAGCTGCAGTGCAACTTAATTAAATATCTTTCCAGCTTAGGTGCTTAACAAAAAAAAAAAAAAATCCTGTCAAAATAATGAATGGTCCAGATTTAACTCTACTATTTTTTAGCCAAATCACGCCGTAGAGGGCTGAAAAAACTCCATAAGAAAATAATATACATCTAAAACTATAAGAATGCTATTAGAACTCTAAGAAAGCATGTAGCATTTCCAATAATAAATAACATTAAACAAGAAGCATGTGCTCTTGTGGCCTTGCCTCCACTAGACTTATGCATTTCTTCTCAAAACTCTAAAAGAAAATTGGGAAAAATTTATTTTACCTTCTGAAATTTGAAGTGTTTTTCAATATGTACCTCAGGTTCTGTTTACTTCGACGTAAAATGATTTTCATCAGAAAATATTTTCTGCCAAAAACATTTTACAGCGTTTACCGTAAAAAATATATATATATTTTGTATATATTTTTTATTAAATTACAAAAATGTCCTGACAAAGTCTTAGAGGTGTCCAAGCCGAGTCCTGCAAGGACCCCATAGCAACTCACCTGGGACCCGCATAGACCCTATTTGGACCCTGTCAGGATCAGCCCAAGACCCTGACAGGACCCGCCCAAGACCCAATATGGACATTTTCATAATTTAATGTTTAATATAATTTTGCGTATACACCAAATACCGGAAAATATTTTTCACAAAAAAAATTTTATATATATCTCATCTGAAATCTAAAATAATAATAATAAACAATTAAAAAAAAAAAAAACCTTAAAAGTTTCTCAATAAAACAAAAAAAAATCCTGGATGTTCGTTGGTAGGTGGAGGAGATTGTGGAAACATAGTAGATCTGGCCTCTAAGTTTCAGATAAAACAACAAGGTAAAAAAAAAANGTCCTGACAAAGTCTTAGAGGTGTCCAAGCCGAGTCCTGCAAGGACCCCATAGCAACTCACCCGGGACCCGCATAGACCCTATTTGGACCTTGTCAGGATCAGCCCAAGACCCTGACAGGACCCGCCCAAGACCCAATATGGACATTTTCATAATTTAATGTTTAATATAATTTTGCGTATACACCAAATACCGGAAAATATTTTCCACAAAAAAAATTTTATATATATCTCATCTGAAATCTAAAATAATAATAATAAACAATTAAAAAAAAAAAAAACCTTAAAAGTTTCTCAATAAAACAAAAAAAAATCCTGGATGTTCGTTGGTAGGTGGAGGAGATTGTGGAAACATAGTAGATCTGGCCTCTAAGTTTCAGATAAAACAACAAGGTAAAAAAAAAAAAAGGCAAGGGGAAGAACCCTCCTCTTTGGTAGGCAAACGCAAGAAAAAAATACTCAGAAAGATTAGCGAAGGAGCTATCTCAAGAGAGGAGACAATTTTATTCTTGCTCGGGTCTCGGGCAAGTCCTGCTCAAAGTCAGAAAATGGTTTACAATTTTCAAAACCGTAAACCATTTTTCGAAAATTAACGAAGAATTTTCGGTTAAAAGGAAAATATTTTTCATCTACCACTATTTTACATCGTAGTAAACACCGTAAAATGCAAAAATCATTTTCTAGAAATAATTTTACGTTGAAGTAAACAGAGCCTCAATGTTTAAAAATTTGCAATGTATCCCCCTAATATTTCAAAAATTTGCAATGTACTTCCCAAATATTTCAAAAATTTGCAATTAACATCCTCTATTACTAATGGTCATCTAAGTATACTAAAATTGCCGTCATAGATACAGGTGAGAGGCATCTGCTCCTTTTATTTTTCACTCCAGCACCTATACGACACCCAAAAAGGATTCAAATGGGGTTTACGAGAAAAAAATCAAAACAAACGCTGGGTTTTAATGAGGGTATATTACATCATTTCACTAGGTAGGGTAGGTACAAAATTGGAAGACACAACATAAAAATCTCATGTCAGACTCATATGATATCATTTTCGTCTAATTAGATGACAATTAGTAACGGAGAGTATTAATTGTAAATTTTTAAAACATTAAGAAGGTATATTGCATATTTTTAAATATTAGACTTCAAATTAAAAACATCTCAAACTTCAAGGGATAAACTGAATTTTAACCTAGAAAATATAACCAAACCCACCAAACTCAAATTCCCAAATACTAGTTTTATTTGTACAGAAAGAATAACATGCCCAAGGACACTATCTAAAAGCAAAAAATGTACACTTGAGAATAAGTGTGTGTATATATATATATATATATATATATGAAGAAAATTGAGGTGTGTCAGAGTTACACACTTACCCTCGCCTCCAACTGGAAGCTGGCCTTCCTCAATAATGAGCTTGGGAAGGCAGAGAAAAGACCACAAGGAGCATGGACTGCAGGCCCAAAACGTCACTACGCGAACGCCCAATTCCTTAGTAATATCAATTGCGAAAGGCATACTTCCATCGGCTATTACACAAGTGACCGGACGCTCGGAGTTTGTGGTTAAGTCAGCCAGCAAATCGCGGAAGCGTAGCTTCCTCACGGACTTGAGCGAGACTACGAAGTCCATAAAATCTCTCGGACCCTGTATAGTGCGGGTGTGATCGGTGGGCAGGCCATCGGAGATGGAGTCAAAGTGGAGGGCGGGAAAGTGAGCTGCAGAGAAGTGTTGTAGGTGGGTGAGGCAGCGATGGTTGTGGTCGGTGTTGAGGAAAGTAACGTGGAGGCCAGCGTGGCATAGGAGCTCTGCTAGGCTGAGCAAGGGTTTGATGTGGCCTAGTGCAGGGAAAGAGCAGTATATGTGGTTGCTCTCTATCCATGAAGCCTGAAGGGTTTTTTTGTTAAATTATTGTCCATCTTAAATCATAATATAGGTGAAGAAAGATGCAGAGTGAACTTATTAGACATTATTGCCCACGGCCGGTCCAGGGACGTGGCCCCCCTGGCCAATTTAGGGCGAAGGGCTGAACCTCTTTTTAAACGTGTGAGTGTGAGTCTGACCAATCAAAATAATGGGCACATTTGCATTTTTTGAACAAATTCTGGAATATTTCGAGTCTGCCGACACACTGCCAATCTATTAAGTTTTTTTTTTTTTTTTTTTTACATGTCTACGTAAAAAGGGAAGAAAAATTTGAACTAGTAACCTTCACTTTATAAAACGTAGCCCTAGTCGATTGAACTACTTCTTGAAGATTATCTATTAAGTGTTGGAATAAGAATAATCCATTGTTTTCCTCTAGCTAGTTCGATCGTAAATAAATCATAATAATTATGTGCTCCTTGAGAAATCATTTTTTTTGGAGCAGGCAAAATAAATATCATGTATAGCTTTAGCGAGCATATTAAAAAGTAACGTTTTTTGTGTGCTGGCATGGGTTCCCTATATATATATATAAATATAATTGTTTCATTTTTATGGGTCTTGTAAAGTGTAAATAAATGATAGTTTTCGAGTAATTACGTGCCAAAACATTTGAGGATGGGTTGGACTAGGCACCGTGTCCGAGGCTTCATATGGTGCCTGAGAAATGTCATGTTAGTGAACGGGTAAACATTAGTAACTGAGAAATGTCACGTTAGTAAATAGGTCACCCGTTTATGACATATTAGTCAGGGGGTCGGGTCAACCCATCGGGTTTGCGGGTTGACACATTTTTATTAAAAAATAATAATTATAAAACAAAAAAAACCATTTTGTTATGGCTATAAAAGGTTAAAAACTATAATATTGGTCATTCATGTCGGGTCAGTCTATAAACGGGTAACACGACACGATTACAACCCGTTTATATAAATGGGTTCATGTTGTGTTACCCATTTATAGACCGTATCGTGTTCGGATTGGGCTTAAACATGTCGGGTCGTAATTAGGTTGGACACGAACCTAACATACGAACACGTTTTGCCAACCCTAGTCAGATGTCCCAAAATTGGAGAATTTTTGTAGTGAATATGAGAGAGGGTTAAAAGGAGAAAGTAAAAAGGAAACCGATCCTATTTGAAATAAGACGTCCCAAAATTGGAGAATTTTTGTAGTGAATATGAGAGAGGGTTAAGAAGGACAATATTATCCTTATTTTTTAAAATTAAGATATCTTTATTTCACTATTTTGTTAAAAGGCTCCCTCTATTTTTATTTCAAATGAAATGACGATGATTCATTTCCAGTGGTAAAAGAATAGGTGTGACTGTGCGAATAAAAACATTTATGGCCCTTAAATATTAGGGTTATATCATCCACGTGTAAGACTCTTAATGGACTCTTCATCTTCCCATGTCGCTTCTACCGGTGCTAGACCTAGCCAAAATTGGATCAATAGCTAGCTTCCCTTCTTCTGTTTCTCCTTGGCATTCGCATGCACAACTTGGGGGCTTAGTGTAACAATAAGAGTCATAAGACCATGCATAACCAAGTTTCGATGGGTCTTGGTGAAGTTCCAATTGTAGCCCGGTGAGCCTCAGCAAGTCCCAATGATAGTCCGGTTGGATCCCGACGAGTCTCAATCAAGTTTCAATGGTGACCTAGCAGAATCTCAACTGGGTCTCGTCCGAGTCTTGGTGGGTCCCGATTTGGACCGGACTGGTCTAGCCTCAGTGGTGTGGGAGACCCGATTTCGATTTCGATTAATTTTTTTAATTTTTATAACAAAAATTAAAGAAGCTTTTTCGATCAAACGAAAAATAGTTTTCGTTAACTATTATTTTTCATCACATAAAACACCAAAAATATAAAAATATTTTTCTCCTTCCAGGTTCTCGTCAAGGTTGGATTAGCTGAACTGAGGAACCACAGCCTAGCGTTTAATTGAAATCGTTAACCCGATCCTCGCTAGTTCTCATAGGGGCCTTCGACCAAGGGATTGTTTTGCAATTCTCAGTAAAGGTTACTAAAGCCAAACATTGATTCGAACCCTCTTATAAAAATCGCATTGTTACTAGGGCAGCTAAGAACGTTGATTTCAGATTAGTCAACTTGCATTGAAAGAAAGAATCAAGACAGTAGACAAGAGCCTTCAAGGCAAGCCTGATCACGGTTTGACTTCCTCTTCCTCTTGTATTGCGTCAATCGCTCAAGTGAAGCCAAAAATGGAGGATTTCCAAAAGTTGGATCGCTCCGATCTCACTCACCTGTGAAAATCCGTTTAAGCTAAAAGCACCGGTTTTCTCCAACCTCTAATCTCGCTAACTCCAACGACAGGCAAAGGCCAGTCAACAACCAGTCCACAAGAGAACCCCGAAACAGGAGCAAACCCCCATTCTACCTTTCTTGCTATCCTTTCTTGCCTGCCGTTAAATGAAAGTTGATTAGAGTTCCCATTTCTGTATGCTGGTGAAAGTGAAATAGGAGACCTCAAGCTGCCATACTTGACTAGAACCGAAGGAAGTTCTCTCACACCTATAAGCGGGCAATGGAAACTAGATGTCAACGAGTGGCACATAATTGAAATTGGACAACCTCACCCCCCAGTGAATGTAGTCGGATGGAAAGATCGCATGATCGAGTGTGAGCACATGATCGACTGTTAAGGTAGGACCTTCAACAAAGAAGGTTGATCAACAAGTTCAGACTATTTTCTGGCAATTAAGCTATCCCAAGATTGTCTCATTTCTATTATAAAATCAAATGTCTTGAATCATTCAATATAAGGGCTTCACTTCAAAGAGGCATAGGAACAATGTCCCGAAACTAAAGATGAGACTAAAAGGTGCCATACAAGATTAGAGAATAGAAAGTAAGGAATTGCCCTAAGACAAAGATAAGTTTGTCCCTTCAAAGCCAACTTCGTCTCTGAACTCAAGCCTTCCCTTTACTCCAATTGGACTTCTCCTATTCCCTTGAACCCTATCTACTTTGGCTAATAATCTTCTCTCTCTGGTCATTGGTCCAAGGTCAGCTCTTGTCTATGGAACTGAGCTCCTTTCTTGGGGCACTAATCTCTCTCTTCTCCTTATCTATGTTATAGCATTATATTAGGAATAGAAAGCATGCCCCTAAGCTAGAAAGCAGTCAATAATCACTCTCCTTTAGCTTCACTCGTAAGTATGATGAGAAAGAAAGCCTGCGAGCGGAGGATGAAGCCTAGCCTAGCCACTATTGGGCTTTATAAGAGTTGCTGGCAGCAGTCAAGGGGAAGAGCTTGTTCCTGCGTGTTGCCTTTTCAATTGTTGTACCGATGGCTTTCTTTCCTGAGAGTGCTAACATGAAAGCTCGCTGGCGAAGAGTGGAGTCATCACCCAGCTTATGGTACAGGACTAAAAAAAAATATAACAATTGATCGATTAGGAAAGCATCGGATAAGCATGAAACTATCTGTGTAGCCTAATCGTTGACCACGAGTAAGATACCTTTTTTAATCCAATCAATGCACAGAAGCATGAAAAGAATTCCATTCCCTTTCATCTCCTCTTCTTTTAGTCGAGCGGATTTCATCTCCTGTGATTTTACGAACAAATAGAAAGGAATCATTGTGAGGAAATACAGTAGCTGGAAGAGTCACTGCCTCCCCCTTTTTTTAAGCTTTGTTCCAGTTGATATTTAGGGTTTCGAGTTAGATTCTGATTGCGAGAAGGTATTATTATCGCTTAGCGCTTGTGCTAAGGAAGAACTACGATTTATAAAACAAATACAAAAGGTCAAAAGCAAATAAAGAAGAGTGAAAGCCATCCCGTTTCCAGCGTTTGTTTGTTTTCGATTATGAGTTCGGACTGGAATAAAAGCAAGCCCGTGTAATGGTTGATGGTATATATATATATATATTTATTAGTTTCTATCAAGTAATCAACCCAATTCACAAGTGAGAGTGATGTATATTGCGGGAGTGATCGGCATTTCTCTGTTTCAATTCTATCAATTAGCTAGAATAGTATTTTGCGATTGAAACATAAATAATAATAAATATTTTAAAAATTACGGAAAACGAAACAAACAGAGTCAAATCTTATTACATGCCATTAATTCCTCAAGTTATCTAGGGGTGAAATTTAAAACCGTCTAACCATTAACCGCTAACCGTTTTTTTTTTTAAATATATATTTATATTATATATATATTTCATATAATATGTAATAATGAGTTATTGTGTTGTAGTGGTAATTATTCTCCTCAATTCATATTTATTTTCATTTTCACCATTTTTACTTATAAAAAATATATTATATATTATATCATATATACTATATCATATAAAGTGAGTAAAAAAATGGTTTAAAGTGAGCCCAAAACTGACCAAAAAAAAATCTCAATCAAAAGCGATTAGTAGAAAAGTGGTTAACCGTATTCGATTAACAGCTACCTAGTTAGCAGAGGCGGTTGCGGTTAGCGGTTTTAACTACTAACTGCTAACCGCAACTGCTATTTCACCCCTAAAGTTATCAAATGACAAACACGTAAACACAACAACAACAGATAACAATAACAAAAAATTTAAAATTTAAAAAATAAATAAACATATAAGAGTACATTTATTACTTACGTGCATGCATGCATTAAAACTTATGGAAAATAAGGACATAAATCATACTTCTTTTATGTCTTCAATAAGCTTGTCCAAATTGTGGTAGGAACTGGGAAGATCCACCCGGGTTAACACAATCACGAGCCAATTTCACAATCCGATCCATTGACCTCATCATTTCCTCCCTTCTCTCTTCCATCACTGCTCTTATCATCTTCTCAATCGTCGATCTATCACACGTGTCCTTCATGTCAAGGCCAATCCTCCATACCTCACTAACCCACCTGTTATTAATTTGCTGGTCGGCAATTGTGGGCCAACAAACCATAGGGACCCCAGCAACAATGCCCTCTAGGGTGGAGTTCCAGCCATTATGGGTCAAAAACCCACCCACTGCCTGATGGGCCAAGACTTCTTCTTGTGGAGCCCAATCCACCAAAAAGCCCCTTTCTTTGGTGCTCTCTTGTAGCTCCTCTGGTATTGGGTGCTCTCCTTCTGCACCCTCAATGCCATCGCGCCGTACAACCCATAAAAACGGCTTGCCACTGTTGACCAGGCCGTGCCAGAACTCCAGCAACTGACCACGTGTCATCAACCCCGTGCTGCCAAAGCTGACGTAAACAACGGGATCTTAACGATTGTGAATCGAGCCACGTCATGCAACTCCGGTCCGCTTCGCATAAATTATTAAAGGACGGTAAACACTGCGAGACATCATGCTCAATACGGGATGTTAGGAGGGTAGCAAGAGGTCCAGTTGTGTAAATTCTGGAAAAGAGAGGGGCGATGTGAGAGAGACTGGGATCTTCGAGGTCATCAAAGGTGTTGAGTATGAGCGTTGAAGTTCGAGTCATGAGTTTGATATCCTCGAGTCTCGACCACGGATAGAAAGATGGTGTCATCCAATTGTAGTCTGCAAATGCTGGGTAGATCTCGACGTCGCAAAACGCCATCCATACCTGGCACACCTCTGATCATTCGATCCATATTGTAGTCTGCTGCAATTTTGTAAAAGTCTGAAAGACATTAGTATTTACTAATCTCCGTCCGGCAATTTTCTTTTAAATTATTAGAACAATAATTATGAAATAGTTTATATGAATTTATGCTCAACCACATACTTAATTAATCGGATGAATATCTTCATATTTCATATCCTAATTACTAGCAATATTTTAGACATTGTAACTAAAATAAGTAAACAACCATTTCATAGTCAACTTATATGAATCATAAAATAGGGTTATTTTGGCGATGCTTTGAATGAAACATCTTGTACAAAGCATTGAGACCACGTCAGTTTCGTGAGAAAAAAAAAAAAGAAAAAAAAAAAGATATTTATGAAGAAAATTAATTAACGTCTGTCAGAGTTACACACTTACCCTCACCTCCAACAGGAAGCTGACCTTCCTCAATGAGCTTCGGAAGGTTGAGAAAAGTCCACAAGCAGCAAGGACTGAAGGCCCAAAACGTCATTTCGCGAACGCCCAATTCCTTAGCAATATCAACTACGAAAGACATAAATCCATCGGCTATTACACAAGTGACCGGACGCTCGGACTTTGTGCTCAAGTCAGCGAGCAGATCGTGGAAGCGTGGCTTGGTTACAGACTTGACGGAGAACATTAACTCCCCAATAAGCTGTATATTGGTGATCGGCGGGCAGGCCATCGGGGATAGAGTCAAAGTGGAGGGTGGGAAAGTTAGCAGAGAGGTGTTGTGGGTGGGTGAGGCAGCGATGGTTGTGGTCAGTGTTGAGGAAAGTAACGTGGAGGCCAGCGTGGCATAGGAGCTCTGCGAGGCTGAGCAAGGGTTTGATGTGGCCTAGTGCTGGGAACGGAAAGAGCAGTATATGTTCCAGTTCCATGTTCCAAAGGCGAAAGATATGATCACCGTTCACCAAAACACAATGAACTGATTCGAAGATATTGAACGTCCTATATAATATATATATATATATATATATGTGTGTGTGTGTGTGCGTTTACTTGCCTTGTATTTGTATTGACTCGCTTGCTAGCTTCACCTGCTTCAACACGTTGCAAATGAATTTCTTACTACATTTGCATCTCTTCGAGATCGCCTAAAGATTATTCGTACGAATAAAACTAATAAAAACAAATATTAAATTAGTCCACAAAATTTGACAACTGATCCGCCTAAATGTTATTATTATTTTATTTATTTATTTACAAAATAATACAAAGGTGATATATATATATAGCATTATTTATAGTCTAGCTAAACGAGAAACACGAGCAGCCAACACCCGACAATGCCAACAGCTGACACCCAACGCAAAATAAAAATAGAGAAAAGAAAAAAAGAAGTTGACGGCATTGATCAGGGACCCAAACATCAAACATGGATAGTCAAAGTTTCTTTCTTAATCTAAATTTCAATGATGATTTATCCAAAACCACCATGATGTTTGACAATTGACATCCATGAATACTGTAATATTGTGGGCTTTCTGTTTGCTAGCATTCTTAGATGGTGCTGGGTCTCATAGCATCAAACAGAAGCCCACAAAGGCCTGGCAACATGGGTTACAAGGTTCAAGGTTCACCTGGTTGAGTTGGTTCAGGACACTGATCAATGAATATCTCAGATTTTCAGACGTCATCACTATTCACTCTCACCTCTGAATTGGGTTGCTTACTTCTTTTTATTTTCTTTTCTTTTTTTTATGTGAGGAGAGGGAAAATGAAAATAATAAGAACACAAACGACAAAAGGGATGAAAATTTCTTAGGAACAGTAAGGAATTGGTCAAATAAATTACTCGGCCCATTAAGCGAATTGGTACAGCCAAAGGAAGCCGTTAAATATGGCATCGTTTTATAAGCGAAACAAAACCTCAAAAAATTGCTAACATGACCATCAATAGTTAGTAAACAAGAAAAAACCGGACTATTATCTAGTAGTCAAAAAGATAAGAAACACTATTAAAAAAGTAGAAGGAAGTCTGAGCAAAAAACTAGCCAAAAAGTGAAACACAAATAACATAAAATTACAAGGAAAAATAAAAAGATAACAGATAAAATAACGGGACTTGATAGACTAGAGAGAAACACCTTTCCCCATGAAACTACTCAACTATTTTATCCTCACCTTTTTGTGGTTATTTTCAATTCTCATTTGAAAAATTGAAACAAAGATTGACAAAAGTAAAGTGTTTGTAATATTTTGGTTTTTGCTACAACTTTTTTTAAACTGATGTAGTAGTTTATATAAGTGCCACGTAGCACAAAATACATGAAAAAACTAAGCACTACAAGTTATATATGTAAGTTGCCTAATTTTCCTGAAATTATCTAATTTTCCTCCTTGATTTTCCTAGCAAATAGATAGAGGAAACGCACTCTACTATGATTTTGTATATTAAAAGTCTAATTTTAAATAAAATTGTAGAAAATATATTGTTGGGAGTCCGTTTTTAAAAAAATACATTTTTAAGACCTAAAAAAAGAATGTATTTTCATGCAAATAGCTAGGGAGTAGGTGTGTTTTAAAAAACGTACAATTTTAAATGTTAAATTATAATTTTATCAAATGCTTAATTGTTATTTTTAAATAGCATATTTATGAAATTGCAAGCGAAACGGCTCATCTTAAAATATAGTTTTGATAATAAAGAGAAAACTCTCCTATTGGATTAGGAAATCCATAAAGGTTAGTTTTAAAGGTGAAGGGACTCTTTTTAATATGTGTTTCCAGTTGCGGAATAAAGCCCACAGGCCACTTTACCATATGTATTACGTCGACCGTTGCTGTAAAGGTAGCATTGTCTTAAGAAAAAGACTTACACAAATGCTTGAAGGTTAGGTCTTATTTCGGTGTCTGGATTTACTTGTGCATTAGAACAATACCATATTTAATTGAGTAATATTATTTAGTAGGCTCTCATCTATTTAGTACATGAAAACTCTCTCATCATATAAATAATCATTAGAATAAAACCTAGTCACATTGGATTTGACCCTTCCGGATAATTTTGTCTTTCTACGTCTAACTATATCTCTAGAATCAATAATTTTATACTATGAACTATTAAATTCAATACATAGTTAAAATTATCATAATAGCCCATGCCAATAATATGCGGGCAAAATAAAATTGTGGATGATCACTTTATAATTTATATAGAAGTGTTCACACAGTTTGCCAACCACTCACACGGGCTACACCAAAGAAGACATGAGATTGAATCAGAAAAGTTTCTCTTCTTATTTTCTTTCTCTATTTTTCATACAAAATTTTCTTCATCCTCTTACAATTTCTTGTTAGGAAAATAATGTGATAAGGAAGAAGAATCTAACATAAACACGAAACTATTAGGAAAATATCATTCAAGAAAAAACAAAAATCTAATACAAAAGATAGCTTTGAGGCACGATGAATCGCTATCTTTAAGACGATATTTGCCCCCACTCGGAATGATTTTACTAATAGATTGCTAGCAAATTGCCTCCAGGATACAACAAAGTTATGAATTTTACATATAACAATTCTAGAGAATTCTCACGTCTTCTCTTATAAACTACTAAACTTGAGAATAAAAGAATGAATAATAAAAGTTATAACTTTTCACTTTCAGGTAACTGACAGAAGTTACCATTTTAATATATGCGGTCGTGATTTTATATCACAACTTATGTGATAGCTTGATCGTAAAAGGTACACCTTTCTTTTTGAAAAAAAAAAGGTGCACCTTTCCATCACCTTCACGCTAGTTTGAGTCCCAGTAACCACTTATGTGGTTTTGTTTTTACTCTTCGAAAACGTCCAAAACGCTTGTTTTGGATACTCGAACCCTTTCCCCCTTTCTCAAAGGACCAAGACTCAACCAATAAGCCAATTAAATATTGTATTTAATATTACAATCTAACAATAATTATAACATTTCTTCCCCCATTTTATCTCTCTCTCTCTCTCTTGCGGGATTCAGACCCCACTCTCACCGGAAGTGGACGCGTGTCCCTTGGGGATTGGGGGTTGAATAATCCGGAAAAACCCGCCTGACATTCATACTACGGCCGAAGCTTCTTTTCATACGTTGATCCTACAATGGGGCGGAGATTTGACAGAATTCGCCTGACGTGACAGCTCTTTTTTCTCAATTGGACATATACTTTCCCTTTTATCAATGTTCAGTGACCCTTTCCCAGCAATCCTTGCTCACACTCTTGATACGGGGCTGAAGTTTGATATAGGTTTCAGGGCATGCATGACGGATAATCCTTGGTATGCAAACCTAAGTCTCGGGGGCATGGGCAGCGGGCCTAGGCAACTCCAGAGCTTCTAACTTCTTATCTTTAGGTCGTTGGGGGTTGTAGGGTTTACTTGTGGGCACAAATAAGGCCCACGATCACGAGACCTAGGGCCTTATGGATAGGGATATCAAAAATTACCGGGAAATTGGAAAACCGGGAACTGGGAAACCGGGGACCCGGTTCCGATTCCGGTTTTGAAAAACCAAAAATCGGGTACCCTGGTTCCGGTACCCGATTTTTACCGGGATATCGGGAACCGGTAAAATTATATATATATACATATATTGTTTTATTTTTTATTTTATGTTTAGTATATATAAACTAACATACAGCTTTTTGATGTACACAAACACAAAGAGTATGTCAAAACACTGAAGACCATATGGAAGAGACTAAACAACCTAAACATCAGAACACTTTTTTCAAACTAAAAGGTCCCGGTCCATAGGCAACTGGGCAAACCTAGCTCTTAGGTTTCGGACTTGCCACTGTTTATATGTCTCTGGCCTCTCCATTCTCTCCCAGCCTTCACAAGCTATAACATTCAAAGCCTCTCTGCCAAAGATCTCTTTCTCAATCAGCATCCTCTCCTGATCTTCACAAGGTACAAGAGTTTCGAGCATATCAAACAGTGCTGAATAGTGAAACAATGCATCTCGAAACCAGGTAACAAAGAAGGGAGCATTGAAGGCGCCGTTAACAATCCCATGCATGAAAATGTCAGGATTGATCTTCCTTATTGTTAAAATAGACAACAGAAAGATAATTGTAGAGAAGAAATATTGTATTTCTGATGTAATTTTAACTGTACAATATAAAGGCCTATTTATAGTTGAATAAGGCCTTAAAATAAAGGAAATAAAATAATTACAAAATCAGCATATTTACAATAATAAATACGATATCGAATTTTTCCGTAATATACTGAGAATATTACGAGAATATAATATTACGGAAATATAATATTCTAACACCCCCCCTCAAACTCTAGGGGGCGAAGCCAACTTGAGTTTGGAGATAAGATCATTGAGTCGTCCCGGTGGATGAGATTTGGTAAAAATATCCGCCAATTGATCTGCAGAGGTGACGGAATGAAGATGTAAAATACCATGCTGAAGATGATGTCGGATGAAATGANTTTTTTAAAAAAAAACCGGTTACCGGACCGGGTACAACCAGAACCGGCCGGTAACCGGGACCCCGGTTTTATCGGGATCCCGGTTGCCCAAAACAAAGAACCGGGATACCCCAATTCCGATTCCCGGTTTTGGCCAAAAACCGAAAAATCGGGTTGACACCCCTACTTATGGATGACTCAGGCCCACTGCTCATGTGGGATACCTAGGTTTGGAAATAAGCATTTTTGGTATAAGCATTTTTGGTAATAGATTTTTTTTTTTTGTCTCAAAGATCTGCTCTTTCCGCTTTAACAAAGTAATGAAGTACTGTCTAGTGCATAAAGGAAGAAAAGCATTAAGATCGCCCACAAAGCCTTAGATTGAAGGCTTGAAGCTGTGAAGATATGAATACGTGCGAAGATTGAATTGCGACAAACCCAAAAGAGAAAAGATTCCCACAAAGAATTTGCCCACATTTCTTTGTGGGGTTAGCCGTCTTTGTGTATTAAAAAAGTAGTCCATGGGCCCATGGCCCTGTTAGCGATTCTTATATTTTTCAACAAAGCATGCCATTCTCGTAGACTAGCCTCGCCTCGATATTCCGCATGGACAAAAATATTATCCTAACCCACATCTTTCACACATTCACTCCCCCAAATTACGACCTTTAACAATTATCAACTAGCTTAGCTATACCATTTTTAATTGGAATAATTCTTCTTCTTTTTTTTTTTTTAATTAACATAATTTTTTCTTTAGAGCATATGATATATTCTCTTCTCACATAGTTAGTTTTTTAAGTCAATAATAATAATTTCAAACTCAACGATAATTTTAAAATTCGAATCACAATTAAGAGGACACTAAAAGAATACTAAAAAAACATTTAATATTTTTTTTATCTTATTATTATTTAATCATACTAATTGTCCCGAGAGAGCATGTGTGATAATGATAAGATAAAAGTGTAATTTATAGCATTATTCTATTCGAGTAATGTTATTTAATAAACTCTCATACGACTGCTATATAGAACTATGATAATATAATAATAAAAACTAACCTTTAAATGAACAAAAACTTGTAAAAATAAAAATCAATGACTAATATTCACTAAATATCATTTTTCAATTCTAATAAATTGAGTTAGAGAAATTTCTTGCCGTCCAATATTTTGAAGAAAAAAAATTCCTAAAAATTGAAATAAAACAGCAAAAGTAAAGAATTACCAATTAGTGTACTCCAGTTAAAAAATGAAAAAAGAAAAAATTTTATAAGAGGAGGAGTAAAGAAAAGACAAACAGTACGCATCAGTTATCATAATGTATATCGCAATTAGAGGAACCGGTGAAGTGACATCCGTTCTCCCTCGTGAGCCCCACACATAGCTTGGGGATTCGCGATGACCCGCAGTAAAGAAAAAGAAGTCGCCCTGTGGGTCCCACAATAGCCACCTCCCTCCCCCCCCACCCCATACTAGACCTACTCCCTCGCTTTTCAACCGTCTGATTAGAAAAAAGAAACGCCCTTGCGCCACGACACACTCTCTTTCTCTCTCTCTCTCCCTCCCTCACTGAGATTTCTAACAGTATCANGAGCATATGATATATTCTCTTCTCACATAGTTTATTTTTTAAGTCAATACTAATAATCTTAAATTTAACGATAATTTTAAAAGTCACATCATAATTAGAATGACATTAAAAAAATACTAGAAAAACACATAGTATTTTTTTTTTATCTTATTATTATTTTATCATGCTAATTGTCACAAGAGAGTGTGTGTGATAATAATAAGATAAAAGTGTAATTTATAACATTATTCTATTCGAGTAATGTTATTTAATAAACTCTCATACGACTGCTATAGAATTATGATAATATAACAATAAAAACTAACCTTTAAATGAACAAAAACTTATAAAAATAAAAATCAATGACTAATATTCACTAAATATCATTTTTCAATTCTAATAAATTGAATTAGAGAAATTTCTTGCCGTCCAATATTTTGAAGAAAAAAAATTCCTAAAAATTGAAATAAAACAGCAAAAGTAAAGAATTACCAATTAGTGTACTCCAGTTAAAAAATGAAAAATGAAAAAAATTTATAAGAGGAGGAGTAAAGAAAAGACAAACAGTACGCATCAGTTATCATAATGTATATCGCAATTAGAGGAACCGGTGAAGTGACATCCGTTCTCCCTCGTGAGCCCCACACATAGCTTGGGGATTCGCGATGACCCGCAGTAAAGAAAAAGAAGTCGCCCTGTGGGTCCCACAATAGCCACCTCCCTCCCCCCCCACCCCATACTAGACCTACTCCCTCGCTTTTCAACCGTCTGATTAGAAAAAAGAAACGCCCTTGCGCCACGACACACTCTCTTTCTCTCTCTCTCTCCCTCCCTCACTGAGATTTCTAACAGTATCACACAGAGCTGCGGTTTCTCCTGTAATTTCTGGTTCTTCCTTTTCCAGCTCTCGGAGAACGAAAACGCGTACGTACCGATACGAAAACCGAGGAAGATTTTTGTTACCTTCTTTGGTTACTGTAGGTAATTCCTTGCTTTGCTTGTAATCAACGTCGGTTCGGGAATTTTTAACTGTGAGCAACACTCGGTCATTACGTTTCGGATCTTTTTCGGGATCAACGAGTTTCAGAGAATGTCATTCTTAAGGACCTGCATTTTCCTCCGTTGCTGAGGTACGCCTTTCTTATCTTCGGTGCTGAGTCTTGGTTGTAGTCTTTGGCTTTTTACGTTTCTGCTTTCTTTACGATCCGTTTGGTTGCTGAGAAACCGGAGGAAAATGGAATCTTGGAGTCTTGCATTCTTACAAAAGCCTATTTGTTTCAAGGAACTTGCGCCTCAAAAATGTTAGGACTTCGTTACTTTTATTTTGCTACTTTTTTGTTTTTAATTTTCGTCATCTTTTTCAGCAACCGATTAGAGCTGTATAAATATATATAGAGAGAGAGAGAGAGACATGCATAAACATATATAATACAGACGGACATATATATCATAAGCAACAAAGAAAGCTTGAGTTGATATAGTCTGATGTTTTGATCAATGCTTTGTTTGGATCTGTGAGTTTCTTGATTTGCTTTGTCTTAAATGCATGGTTTTGATTCAAATCTTGAAGAACGTCAGGAAAGGTAAGCTGTGAGGGGGAATATTTATTTTTCTTTTTTCTGAGCAATTGCAGTAATAGTTATGTGAAATTTGCTTTGACTTAAGAGAGCATTATATTCCTTTTAATTAACTTATTCAAGTCTTTTTTTTTTCTTTTTTTTTTTCTAAAATAAAATTTTAACTGGCAACCTAATATTGCAATATCTGAGGCATTGATGCAATTGGAAGATTGAATTTTTGTAACAAAGGAAACGATATAATATTCTGGTTATACAGAAGTAAATTACGATAAATTAGCGGAGGCTTCGCTTCATTTCGTCATTAAGCTCACGAGTTTGTTTGGTAGCATATGGCTCTGTTGTGGTAACCCCAACATTTTCTTTTCTTGTTTATGTGTTTTAGAAAAATTCCTTTTTTTAATTTTTGTTTGGCACAGAAATTATTGATAGAAGCCTTTTTACAAGAACAAATATGGTTTAGCTTTTCGATAAATAATCATAGACTCGTCATGATCAATGCGTTATTTTGTCAAGTTCAATTAGAGAGCTCAAAGAATGCTTGAAAATTCTCTATTTGAGAAAGAGGCTAGAAACAGAATAGGTACCAGTCCTTTTGATATGTATATGTGTGTGTGTGAGTAAAATATTTTGAAATATCATTTCCGTTTCTTGAAACGGTGTGTATTTGGAAACTCATGATCTTTTAGTATATTAACCAGAAAATTTTAGGTATCATCTAATTATATTGATGATGAGGTTCTGAGCAGAGATGAATGTGTAAAATGTAGAAATCAGGTATTTAATCAGCTTGGTTAATCCTATCTTGTTGCTTCTGTTTTCTTGTATAGTGGCTTCAGGTTTTTAAGAATTTAATGAAGTATGATGCAGAATTGTTTTCCTCATTAAGATCACTTGCTTCTGTTATCCAATATTGTAATATGGGAGTGTTCTTACCAGTATAAATTTCATCTTTGTTGAATTTATCGTTTTAAAAGCCTTGCCTTTTGACTATAATGGTTTTTTTTTTTCCTCCCCCGCTATCTCTCTTTTAATTTTGATTACAGCCATCTAATTTGACTCTTATGCTCAGAATCAGAAGGACACTAAGGTTGCGAGTGGTGAGCAAGATGCTCTTCTGCACCATGTGCTGGAGCTATTATGTGCCAGTGAAGCTTTAGAATAGTTGATCCTATGCCATCTGATATACGTCCAAATAATTTCTTAAGACCTGCTGGAGAAATGGGAACCAGTTCAGAGCTCAAAAAGAATTCAAAACAGGAAAACAGCTGTAAGATAGTGAAGCAGAGGGCTATATCACCCCAACCTAGTCGAAGCCCAAAGTATCAAAAAGACAAGTTAAAAGTGAAAAATTCTGTTCGATCATCATACAGTGATATGCATCGTGAACGAAAACAGGATAGAGATGATAAAAACTTGGTCCAAGCAAAATCTTCTGGAAATCATCAAAGGCAGTTTGACAAGGCAAATACTAATAAGGAAGATGAGCTTGTCAAGCACATGTCAAATTTGCCAGGTTATCTCCAGCGTCCAGAGAGGGGAGAAAACATCCAAGAGAAAGCTTTGAATTTTGGGGTTCTAGATTGGGCACAACTAGAAAAATGGAAGTACAAGCAAAAGCAAATCCCAGCCAGAGGTAGCGATAATGTAGTATGCAGTAGCAGTAATTTTTCTACTACCATCCAGAGCAAGACATTTTCTGAAAGACACTCTTTGCCTCGTTCTAACCTCAACTCATCTCAGAAGGTTGGTCATCCTCAAGGTGCCAAACTGCCTGTCAAGAATGTCATGCGATTTCAGGATTTTGAAACTGCTTCCAAAAGCAACGTGGATGGGCAGAAAAAGGTACCCTGGACATATAAGTCTTTCGGCAGAAATTGCTCAGATAAAATGCTTGATAAGGAGAAGAGAAAAGATTTAGATCATAAGATTGCTTCAGAAATAGAAAAATTTTCAACGAACTCAAGAACTAATGGGATCTCACCCAGTCAGAAGCACAATGTGATCGAGGAGTTGGGAGAATCAGAAATAAAGAGAAAAGATAGAGATCAAAAAATTCTCTCAGAAAGCAGAGCTTCACATCGCCGTGGGATCTCACTTAGTTCAAAGGAAAAGCTGGGTTCTGGCAGTGGTGAAAATAGGAAGAGGGTAGAGGAGTTGCGACAACCAGTAATAGATCTCACTAATGGGCGTTCCCATGGTGAGAAAAAGAATGTTGTTCTCCCTCGACCAAAAGAGTTAGCCGAAAATGAATTTCCTGAAGTATTACAACTTTCGCAACCCAAACAATTCGAGGAGAAGCCATCAGAAGCACAGTGGAGTACTTTTTCAGATACCTTTTCTGGTGAGGTTGTTCACTCTGCAGGGCTCAGTTCTGAAATTCCATACTCCTGCCCTCTGCCTTCTAGTGTTGAGGCCAATGCCGTGTCAGGCATGGTGCCACATGGCCTGATCAATGCTCGGTGTAACAAGCTCTCATCTGTTGTATCTCGCACATCCCAATGCTCAAATAAATCATCCAGCATGCTGTCTAAAAGTAGATATGCAGAAAGGAATGACTTGGACCTCGAGCTTACTAATTCAGATGTTGATACTGTAAAAATATCGGATGAAGAAACCGCTGTGCTGGCAGCTAGAAATGGCCAAAATCTATCACCCCACCGATTTAGCTTCAGCTTAGGTCGCCTGAGAAGAAGCTTCAGTTTCAAGGAGATTTCGTCTGCACCACAATTGAGCTCCTCATATGTTAGTATCAAGTCCGGTCCCATGAGATCTGAAACTTCTGTTTCTTTCGATAACTCAAACAGAGAGAAGTCAATTCTTCATAACAGAGCTAAATCCAGCCCTTTAAGAAGGTTACTAGACCCCATACTGCATAAGGTAGCAAATCGACACCATTCTGCTGAAACCGTTCAGCCATTGAAAGAAAGTTTGGATTCCTTCAGCTCTAGGCCAACCAGTGTCAGTCACTCACTTCAAAATGAGAAGCATGAGGCATCAACTACTCAAGCCCTTTTGCAACTTACAGTAAAGAATGGGCTTCCTTTGTTAAAGTTTATGGTTGAGAATGACAGAAAAGTTCTTGCAGCCACAATGAAAAATTTAACATCATCTGGTAAGGATGATTCGGGCCAAAATTATACATTTTACTATGTTAATGAATTTAAGAAGAAAACGGGTGGATGGATGAGTCATGGAAGTAAAAGGGATAATTGTAGCTTTGTCTATAATGTCATCGGTCAGATGAAGATTTCCAGCTCTTGCTTCTCTGATTTAAGTGGACATTATTCCAGCAACCAGTACATGGTTAGAGAATCTGTCTTATTTGGTGTTGAGCTAAGGCAGGCAGATCAAGAACCTCTGAAATTCAAGCCAAAAAGGGAGCTTGCAGCCGTTGTTGTCAAGATCCCTTGTGAAAACTTAAGCCATGATGGAATGGACAGTAATAAGGTGGAGGAGCTCTGCATAAAACGTTTGCCAGAAGACAGATGCTCTTGCAACTTCAAAGAAAATGAAGAGTCTGATAGTATTATGGTCATACTTCCAGGCGGTGTTCATAGCTCACCAAACAAAGGAGAGCCTTCTCCATTGTTAGATAGGTGGAGATCTGGTGGATCATGCGACTGTGGAGGTTGGGATGTTGGCTGCAAGCTGCGTGTTCTCTCCAACCAGAACCGAGGCAGCAAGATTGACGAGACGTCCAAAGCTTGCCCTACCCCAGATCATATTGAACTCTTTGTACAGGTACAGCTTTATACCAAATTGTTTCAGATCATAAGTTTCAAGATTCAGCCTCCTTTATCCCAAAATGTTCACAGTTGTTGATTTTGCAATTGACATCTAGTTATTGTACTAATGTTCAGGGAGAAGCTGAGCAGACCAAACCCTTCTTCAGCTTGACACCATTGAAGGATGGAGTCTACTCCATTGAATTCAATGCATCAATCTCTTTGGTACAATCATTCTTCATTTGTGTCGCGCTTTTAAGCTGCAAGAAACAGGCGGTTCTCTCCGGAACGACCAATACGGCTGAAGCAAAAGTTTTGAAAGAATCCATTCTGAATGAAAATGGTGGAATCCAGAGAAACGCGACTTCAAAATATGCTCCAAGTCCACCTCCCTCCCCTGTCGGGAGGGTCTAGTTTCATGCAAGGAAGCAGTGAAGTCCTCAAAAAAATAAAGCAGATGTTCTGTTCATAGTCAACTACTGTATTGACACGTGCAGCGGAAAACCTTTGAACTAGAGTGCCCTTTGCCTCTTTGGTAGAAGACATGTACTTTTGTGTTGGCTTTACTACCGCACCAACCTCACTGTTTGTACAAAAAGATAATAATGTCATCCGTCCCACTGTGTAAGTAGAACATAGCAAATTAAAACAGAAGTCTAAGACTACTGTATGCTCCAAAAGAGGATTGAACTCTCAGCCTTGAAATCTTTTGCAAAATACTGAAGCTGATGCCATTGTTTTTCTAGGCATGCTTTAGATCTGTCTAAATGCACCCTTTTTCTTTTCAATGCATTGAGAGGTGTGGAAGTGAAGTGCCATCACATACAAATAATTTTTTCGTTGAAGAGAAAAAGAGTAAATATATCTGATTTAAAATTGGATTTAGGTCAAATTAATTTATTCATATATGTAGAATTCAATAATATATGTGGTTCTTCATTGAAGGCGGAAATGAAGAAGAAGAGAATTGTAACAAACGAAGCCATGATTACTTGACAGTAAGCTTTTGCTCAATTTTCTGGAGAGAAATACACTGGACATGTCCATTACAAAACCTTTGGAGGAAATTGCTTGAAAACAAAATTGAGCTCTGCAGGGAAACCTAATATCGTAGTGCAACCTTTGGCCACTAGAGGAGGCGTTCTCTTTCAGCAGGTTGAAGGCATGCCAATGCCAAGGCTGTGAAAGACACAAATCATTCTGATGTATCATAAACTATAAAGTGCGATGTTTCACAAATCTACAGGTGAAGCATGGTGAATAGAGATAAACCATTGACCATCAATCCTCTCAAATACATTTGTGGCGAACTGTACCCCCCATTTGCTACCTTCTGTCTTAACGAATTCCCTACACGTAACGTACCCTACGTTCCCTTTGACGTGAACCCTAACATCTTTCAGCTGAATCTCTAGTGGGAATTCATAGTCTGCCCATACAAACTCCCAGCTTTCCATAACGTCATCATAACCAGATATCCCACAAGCACCCGGGTGCACAACACAGACATTACTGCCCTTAGCCCAAAGGGTTTGCATAGCAGCTAAATCCCCAGTCCTGAACGAGTCGTAAAATCGAGCATTTGCTAGCAATATAGAAGTCTTGCTATCCTCATGGAGATTTTTAAGGCTATCCCTAATTTTTGCTGCTTCAACATAGTTTTCCTCAGCAATGGCAATCTGTAGGTCCTGCTCTAATGTCTGCTCATCCATTATGAAGCTTTCACCACTTAAGGGATCCTGCGAGTCCGCACTTTTTACTTGACATGGTCTTGATGAGAGCAAACTGGAAGCTTGTTGAAAGAATTCTGCACTAAATATCCATCGAATTCAAAGTGCCCAAAACTCGGGCATGATAAAAGAAAATTTGTCTACAATGAAACAGAAAAACCATGCCCCATAGATGGTCACGGACTATAAACTGCAAGTACACATGATGGTGTAAGCAGTAATTAAGAGTACAGCTTACAGGGGCAATGAAAATAACAAACAGAATGGCAAATTATAGGACTTACTGGATCTTCCAGTCGGCAAACTGAGGCGGCAATGATCGGGTGAGAACTGGATCCTACGTCTTCTTCCAGAGGGTTTAGCTAAAACTAGATTGTAATGCTTCAGGGAAGGTGCCGAAAGGCAACCAAGTGTTGCAAAACTATTGACAAACGGGCACGGCAAGCTATAAACTTCCTTGATAGAGGAAACATTTCCCTATAGAAGACATATAATTCAAAATGAAACAAACTCAACTAAGAACAATATAAATTGGAAAACCAGGAGCTTTGGACTCGATTGACTCACATGAAAAAAATTGTCACTTAGTCTATACTATGCATATTTATTTTACCCAATACATGAATGCGGAAAAATCTCAGCAACCATTGAACTTTTACTACTACTATTCATCATTTTCAACCTCAGCAAAGGTATTTCATCAAGCCAAAAGTAAGGAACTTGACAAAGTAGTCAGTAAATGACTTAGTTTCTTAACCACTAGGTATAATTTTAAGCATTTTCCACCTTTTCTTTTCCCTCTCATAGTTCCCAAAAGCCAAATTCAATTTATACAAAAGCTACAGCTTGACAAAAATGAAAAATCAAAAAGTGGGTTTTCTCATAGAACAAAGGTCTAACTCCTAAAATTATACAATTTGCTTAATAACCCAGATAATTTATCAGCAGAAAACCACTTTTACTTCGTTTCTGATAGATTCTAACAGCAATATATGAAGATCAGCACCTATGCTTAAACCAAATGTACCATAAACTGAAAACATTTAGTTGGGAAAAGCATAACTCACATTGTAGCTGAAGCTAGACCCATGAAGCGCCATGGAGAAGGAGGTTAACGACAAAAGAAAAGGCCACGATTTAAGAGAAACAAATTAGGGTTAGGGTTTTGACCCGTCAAGACTTTAGAGGCTCTCTAATACCAAGGACTGCAACTTATCTTCTCAGTGATCACGAAAACATTGGATATCGGGATGGGAACTAATGTGATGACTCATTCGAGGACGAAGGAAACATGGGCTGGGCTCAAGCTAAATGGGCCGGGCTGAACGAATAAATTGAATGGACTTCTAGATTGGGCCAACCACAATTCAAAGCTCAATTCATATGCAAAAAGCATGTCTTTTTCTTCAACGAAACTTCCTACAGACAGGTGAAATTCACTGTTTCAGCTTAATTGGTAGTTCCAAAAATGATCTAAGATTCTTTTTCTTTTCATTTTTTTTCATTTTTTTTTTTTTCGATTTGGGACAAGAAACATTGTAAGAGAAGAAAGTACCTTTCCAAAACAATAATAACATCATCATGTTCGCCATTTCCATTGTCCTTGTCGCAATGCAACCCACCCTCCTTGGCTAAAAGCTGAATCATGGCAACTTCGCGGCTCCACCACTCCATGATTTTTCTCGAGTTTTCTTTTTCTCTGCAAATTTGTAATTTGAATAGGTCAATTTCGAGCTTGGTCAAATGTGGTGGAGTCCTTGTTGGAGGTGGAGTCCTTGTTGGAACAAGCCTCTGTAGAAGGGCATGTGAATGAAAATTTGTTTAAGATTTGTGCGGGTCAATGGATTTGACCCGAGTTGTTCAGTGGAATGCTCCGTACTCCATTTCAACAATACGGACAGCAATTATTTAAAATTCAAAGGCCCCCTGCAGCCATGTCAACCATTGAAGATCGAAGAAGTTGCAACCAATACAAAAGTGAAGGAATCCAACTTGATGAACTAATCCAAATTGAATTTGTCATAGAATACCCAAGAGAAGAGGGAATCTATCGGGTCAGTGTCCAGTGGGGTGGGGTGGGGTGGGGACCCTGTAATCTTGATGGTAGATTTCTGGGGAACAAATTGATATTTGGTCTGGACTCTGGAGATAAATTGACCAGACATGCATGGTGATGGTGCCACCAACATGTTTGATTCTACAAATTACATGTCCTTCACTCTTCAGTGGTCCTCATAAGCTCAGCTCACTCACTGAACAACAACTGGGCTTGTTTGATGCCACTGCAGAAAGCTGGTCGATGCAACAAACAAATTAAACCATTGAACAAAGCCAGTGGCTTGAGACTTGAGTGGAGGGGTCCTTCTCAGGTAAATTAAAAAAAAAAAAAACTCGCCGGAAACTGAGCTGCCTGGGAGGCTTCTAAAAAATACATATATATTCCGATGATGGGTGGCATGATGAATCAAGCGTGAAGACCAATACCTTACAAAATTTTGATAAACGGTTTTTTTTTTTTTTTTTTTTTGGGTAAAGTAAAATTTCGATTAACGGTACCGTTAAGATTTGGTTGCAAAGGGACGACACGTCCGCGTCGTAATCAACGTTGGAGAGGCTGCCTCCACGTGCTGCCACAAAGCCTCTAGAATCCTAACCGTCAAACAATCTCTCCCCATTCATTCACTGAACCTCACAGCGCGTCGGCTTCACACCCGTCTCAGAAAATCAATCCCACCACAACAAACTGGTCGGCCACCCGTCGGCTATTACGACCTTTGACCTTTGACTACAATAAGATTAGTCCAAACTGCTACGCCACTTGTGTTTGCTAAATTATCACCCTCACCCTCCCCACTCCCAAATTATTTATTTATTGTCCCCTCAATCAAATTATCAAAAATCGGTTTTCTCAATGACAAAAATAATTTTTATAAATAATTAAAAAAAAATAAAATCAAAATTTTCTTTTTGGAATAATATTGGTCGAGTAGTCAAGTAAGACCGATAAAACAGTGTTACATGCCTATTGGTGCCATACCAATATTTCACTTTATAAAAAATGAAGGTGGTCGGTTTTCGGGTAATGTTGAGGTTGTGGTTGTGGGGTAAAATAGATGGGGTGGCCGCATAGCCACTCATTTCCACAATAGAAAGGTGCTCACAGCTCTCCGACAACAAATGAGTGCCTAGACAATTATCATGATGTGGCAGTGACGTGGCACATGCTTGACGTAGTGAAAATGATTAACGAAAGTGGAACAAAGAGAGTAATTTAATAATGAATTTAACCTTCCAACTTTTTTGATCGATTTTGAACTCAAATGAGTGATTTGATAAAAAGTGGAATTCATATGTTTTCCTTATCCCTTTCAAAAAAAAAAAAATTGTTTTCCTTATCACCCTACCATCCCTTTTGATTAATTTAATAATGGGCTAAGCTGTCACCCACCATCTCCCCCTCATCAATTCATTCATAGTTCCCGCCAATAAATTATAGTGTGTTTGGCAAAAGACTTAAAAAATTGAATAGACCATAACTGTAACAGATTTGATTGATGTGTGAAAAAAAAATGTTTTATATAAAAATATAAAAAAAAAAATTATAGTAATTTTTTTATTTAAATAGTAATAAAAATTAATTGATGTGATATAAAAATATAAAAATATCGGAATTAATTTTGAGATAAAATTTTTGAGTATTTGAATCCGATTCAGTTTAGTCATTTGACAAACATGTCTTTAGGCAAAGTGACATCGAATTCAAGGTTGCGAAATAAATTAATCCTTTTTTATAGTTGACACCAAAATAGGAAATGTCGTTTATTGTCCAAAGGATTAACAGGAAATGCACTCATTCACACAAAAATGACAAAAGTATTTGGTTTTTTGGAATCTTTTGTCACATCTGAAACCTCTCTCTTCTTCTTACTAACAAATTAACAAATGCCAGCCTAAAAGCGGCCCAAAAAGTCCTTACTTTTACTTGAGCCACCCTTGACCCAGTAGAGCATCAAATAAAGAAAAGATTAGTGCAATAAATTATTTTTTATCTTACAATTTATTCACAATATTGATATGGCAATTTAAACTAATATTTGATTGAATTATTATTAAATTAAAAAAAAAATCAGCATTATAAAATAATTGTGAGATCAATGATGTGATTTCTAACATTTATCAATAAAGAAAAGGTTTTCAGTTTTAATCAATTTTTAAAGAGTAGTGCTATACAGAGAAACCTACATGTAGATCCCACAAATTATATAATAAATTTGTAAAGATGGAATCAAAGTGAATCTTTCACATATAATCAAAGTGAGTGAGTTTTATGGCAGTTACATTTATTAATAAAAATAATAATATTTAATTAAAGTAGATAAATATTTAAAGCGTTTGATATTTGGTAGTTTTGAAAAGTGACTAGTTAATTTTTATTTTTTTTTAAACATTTTCAAAGCTAAATCTTTTTTTAAAAAAAGAAAGAATGGACTGCGAGGGTGAAATGAGCGTGTCCTTGATTTCTTTTTCTTTTTCTTTTTTAAATACTAATATCATTCATTATGAAGAGGCTTGCTCAACAAGTAATACACACCGGAAAATTCTCAAACCATAGATGTGCATGGTTTAGAGACAGAGCCAAATTAGCTAGACTATGAGTTACAGAGCTCCTCCTACGTGATACATGGAGTACCCTCCATTCCATCATATTGCTAAGTAGGGTTTTTGTTTCCACCACCGCAACTCCATAACGGGCCGTCCAATTTCCTTCTCCCTTTTAGCATGTTAATTACCGTCATTGCATCCCCCTCAATAATAACCTTCCTCCATCCTTGTTGGAGACATAACTCCACCGCCTTTCTTGCAACTAGCGCTTTCGCCGTGGCCGGGTCAATAATATAATCTTGTGTAGCACATAAAGCAGCATGCACAATTCTCTTGTGGTTTCTTGCAATTATACCTATTCCCATTCTTTTTCTGCATATATCAATAGTTGCATCCCAGTTTAGTTTAATAAACTCTACTGAGGGTTTTGCCAACGATATTGTGTATCTTTCTGGTCCAAGTTCTTCACTCTCTGACTTTAAGCTACTTGATTAAAGGCTTGGATTTGTTCTTTAGCTATCGACCAATTTAAAAAAAAAAAAAATTATATCAAATTTAACACAAGTTTTATAAGAATCATGTTGGTTTAAATATATATATATATTAATATGAGAAATTAAAATAGTATAAAATTTTTNACTCTACTGAGGGTTTTGCCAACGATATTGTGTATTCACTCTCTGACTTTAAGCTACTTGATTAAAGGCTTGGATTTGTTCTTTAGCTATCGACCAATTTAAAAAAAAAAAAATTATATCAAATTTAACACAAGTTTTATAAGAATCATGTTGGTTTAAATATATATATATATATTAATATGAGAAATTAAAATAGTATAAAATTTTTATTTTTGAAAAGTTTCATATATTTAAGAAAGACCAAACATGAAATGTTGTCATATAGTTTGAGATGAATAAGAGTATTGGGAATGGGAGATGACATATTTAATTGTTGAGTCCTAATCATCTAATTGAAAAATAACTCCATCACAAACAAAAAGGAATAGCGTTTTAGTTGAGTATTGACGTTAATGTGACAAATAGAGTTGGAAGTTGGGAAACATTAATAAATTGTCTGTCTTTTTTTTTTTTTTTGTTAGGGGTGGTGAGTATAAATTGTCTGTCGTTGTTAATGAATAATGTCGGTTTCCTTACAATTATAACGCGCAGTTAAATGAATAAGCTCTTTTTTTTTTCTTTTTTTTTTTAACAAAGGATTAAATGAATAAGCTTGGTTGTGATGCGTCAGTCGCGGATCAGTTATGACGTGAATCTATACGAGGACTAGTACTATATTTCCTTCCTTACCCTTAGATGGGTGTTTTTCTCCGAATTGGGTTTGCTCTTGGAAGAAAGATAAATCATTTTTATATCCAAGGCGCTGCATCCACATTGGTTTGCGGGTATTTATATGCAAACTAGCTAATTAAAACTCACTTTATCAAGTTTAGTTAATGAATTTTAAAAATACAATATACATATGATTATCTAGTTTGTACCGATATAATTTAAATATTTTTTTTCATTTTTTTATAAAGATTGTATTTTTTCTAAATATCATATTTTTCAACTTTTAGAAAAAGAAATATGTGGAAAGAAAAACAATAAGAGGCAAATTTGAGAAAATAGAGATGTGAAAAGAGAAATAGTATAATAAAATTTCAGAAAAATATAAATGTTAAGAGAGAAATAGTCTATTAATGAGATGGATGTGTGAATACTGTTTACAAATGTAACAGTAATGTATTTTGCATTTGAGATGCATAATTGAATACATGGAGTTTTTAAAGGTAAAAAAATGGCTAAGCTAGTGCTCTAATAAGTGTTTCATTGGCTTAGAGCACTAACAACAGTTTTCCAACAATTTACCTTACATTTACAAAATAAAATTACTTTTTGATTCCCTATAAAAAAAATAATAATTTACAATAAATTTCCTTATTTTACCCTATATTATTAAAATGTTATTTTTTACTCTTTACTTTTTTTTATAAAAAATTAAAGGGATGGGAGAGGAGAGAAGAGAGAGAACACTTTATTTTTTAGTATAATATTCTATTGCGAAACTACAGTATTTTTCAATACATTGAAAAATACTATAGATACCTAAGAACTTAGGTTAAATATAGGGATTATGATGTGGGTGCATTTTTGTGGTTTTTTTTAGATTTTTCCTAAACATAGGAAATGAAATAGGTTTTAGGGTTTCTGTTGCTAGTACTCTTGGGAACACCAATCACCAAATGAGTATGTTTGAGGTGTTTTTTAGGGGCGTTTTCCTACATTTATATATATATATAAAGAGATTTAAAAAACTGATATTGGTGCTTTAGAGCATGTTTGAAATTGTGTTATGAAATGTAATTTCTTAAGTTTTTTTTAAAAAAAAAAACCTCAATTCAAAAGCTTTTTTCTCAAAAAATGAATAGAGTGACAAAGTCAAATAAATAGTTTTTAAAGTTTTTTGTCAAACATAATAGCTTTATATCTAGTATAACTTTTTAAGTGCTAAAAGTCATATAATACAAACTAAATTAGGCTCTTAATGTCGTGAACTATTTTGAACTAATAGTTTACCAATTGTCATCTAGGTATCTTTTGATAATCTACAGATTTGTTTGGTGCAACGGCAAACTTAATGACTAAATAACTAATTTTTCATATTTGAAAAACGTGCAAAAGTTTTTTTTTATTTTGTTGTTCTCTTAATTCTCTATAAATATTATTTTTTTTAAAAAAAAAATACCAAGAACCAATAAAGAGGGCACAGAAAAAAAAAAACATAGTATTTCTCAATGCTAAGCCTACTACTTATCAGTCTTATCTATAGCTATTTTATAATTTGTTGGCACCTGTTAATTAAGATTAGAGTCAAGTCCGTCACTAAAAAAATAAAAACATATTTCAACCACCTATTGATACATAAAAGTAAATTAATTATAAGTCTAATACCATTCAAATTATGATCGCACACTAGCTGTCTAAGTAAACTTTATGATTATAGATTTATTTATGTGATGTTTATAATTCTGAGCTAGCTAGTAGCTAGTACTGATCAGATAGAGTTAAAAAGCATACAGACCCGCCCCAACTGATTTCCCGGCACATACATTCACGCGGGCCTGTACCTTTGCTGTCTTCCATTTTGTCGTGGAACAAATTTCATCAAGTACATAATATATTATATGGTGCCCACTTTTATTCTTCCAGTTAAAAAGCATATATACAATGATGCACCATCCCCCAATGAATATATATATATACTTCTTAAATATTAACTTTATAATAAAAATAATAATAATTAAAACTAAGCATTTGTCAACCTGGTGATGCTTCCGGGGCGATTAGCGTATACACACTCACATCATGTGCGGTGCGTACCAGACATTAAAATATACTTTTCAAATCGAAAGTCATGTGAATCTGCCGGCTCCGCTCATCTCATCTTTTGTACCAGCCACCAGGGAAAAATATTTCATCTTTTACCCTTTCACTTTTTCTTTTTTACGTATTGACGTGTTAGTTATTGGTCCTATTTTGTTTTGGAGTGAATCTTTTTTTTTAAAAAACATAAAGTTTTCTTTCTTTATATGGGTTGAGGATGACTTCAAATATTAGTTAACTTAAAACATATTTTTAATTGATAAAAAAAAAATAACTTTTATATGTGAATTATTTTCTATCGTACTTCTAAACCTTTAGACGGATTGTTATGGACTTATCTAAGTAAGTAATAAATTGTTTGAATACTTGTTTGGACAAGTGAGCCCAGAAGGGCATTCTCTAAATTACTTGCCCATATGTCATTACACTAAATCTCAATTTTAGTTTCATAGTTTTTCTCGTCATCCTCCGTCTCTCTTTCTTGTAGTTCCTCATAAACAAAATTTTTTGTAAACTCTAATTTTTTGTACGAGTTAAACCCTATAAAATATTTTTATAAACAAAACTGTAATATAAATAACTAATTACATTTTTTTTTTTTAAAAAAAAAAGAAATTGAATGTGAGGGATGCTATGGACAGACATGCGGAATGAGAATGCACATGGACATACCTATTAATCTGACCGTTTACTTAGCCAATGATGTCCACGTGGACAGGAGGATCTGTCTAGTGCATGTGAATTATCGTCGAAGTTCGAGATTTTGATAAAATTTTCTCTCAACTTTTCCAGGGAAAAAAAAAGAAAAAAAAAACACAGAAGAGGAGAAAGACTTTTCAAATTTGAACACCGGACGAGGGAGTTAGCGATTCTGGTCTCCCAAGCCGAAGACGCGCGTGACTAGCGATTGCCGTCACTCCCCTGCCGCTCTTCTTCGTTTTCGGCAAAATTCGAGAGCATTATCGTAAATCCATCAATCATTTACCTTTTTCTTCTTACTATTAAGCTCCTTTGTACCGAATCCTTGATTTTAAGAATATGTCAATTAGTTGGGACTAAGTTTAATAAAGTATTAATTATTAGTTTAATTTTTTTTCTTGATTTTAAGAGTTAATTTAATCAGTTGAAACTACGTTTAAAGAAGCACAAATCACTAATTTAAATCTTCTTTTCCCTTTTATACGGATATGTTAAAAAAAAAAAATTGATCTCCTTAGTAAATATGGTATGATTTTTAATATAATAAATTACATGTAAATTATATATTTTATTAAAAATTACATTGTATAAAAACAATTTAGTATAATAAATTGAAGCAAAATAATTTCTACTAATCCAAAATTAATTAATTAATTATTATTATTATTTTTGGTCGAAATACTGCCGTCTCGTATGATTTACCTCCCGAGTTTAAACAAATAAGTACTTCCGAGGATGCTCTTTCCTCGTTTTCTCAGCTCGAATTAAACGGCCGATTTTATAATTAGATAAATTTTCGGGAGAGACACTTCCTGGCTCTGTCACGCGCGCGCGCGCACACGCAGGCACACTTTCGTAGTAATAGCATATAGGGTGGGGGGAGGGCTGGCGTAGCGCGATGTTTCGTTTTCTTCGTTTGCAAATAAAAAGCCCTCTTTTTTTCCCTTTCTCCCAACTGTCTCTCCGTGTTCACCTCGCGTGCCCAGCAGTCAGACAAAGCGAGAATCAGATAGAGAGATTTAGAGAGAGAATTGGAGAGGGTGTTTGTTGATTTATATCAAACAACCCACCACTTGAACTCAACCCCTTTCGCTTTGGCCTCTAATCGTCGAACTTCCCTGATCTTCGTTTTTATACCAAATCCGATCTCTACCTCCGAAATCGCGTTTTGATCCGTTGGATAGCACCGAAACGCTGCGTTTTTTAGGTGATTCGTTGTGGGTTTTGATTTTCTCGATAGTTTTAAGGTTGTTAAGAGAAGCGGGATTGGACGAGACTGTGTTGAGGAATTCTTTTTTGGGTGATGAATGATGTTGACCTCATTGGTTTGGTCGTGAAGTAATATGGAACTGGTTGTTACACGCCAAAACGATGACGCTTTACATTGGTCGCGAGGCTTCGAAGGTTGGTTACCCTCTTTAATTCCGTACTATCTTTTGCATAATTATGCAAATTTTGGTGGGTTTTTATTGATCTGGGTTGTTACTGTTTGTGGATGAGAAGCTATGGAAGAGAGTTTGCGCAGAGACAACGACGGAGATCTATCTTCTTGCAGAGAATTGGAAGTATCTTCTCGCCGGTCTCATTTTCCAGGTACTCTATATTGATAGGTTGCTGGATAATCGGACTTTTGATTCCACAGAAATTTATTTCTATTTTGGTTGTGTTTGTGTTTAAAAACAATTTTTGTAATTTGGAGAATAGGGGGGCGCTTTTCATGAAATGCTGGAGTCATTTGGTCCTGTAGTGGGATTTCTTGCTTGGATTCATTTCTGGGGACGAAGTTTGAACTTGCATTCAGTGTTTGTTTCTTTATTTGGATTTTAGTGTTGAGAGTATCGATTATCCCCCCCTTTTTTTTTCTTTCTATAACGGAAGCGTAGGAACGGGTCAATGGTTATGCTTATGGCTTGCTGCAATTTTTTGTAACTTTAGGAGATGATGTATGTGTTTAGTACGAGCTAAAGTTTCTTTTCTGGTCACATGGATGGCCTTGGTTTGATAATTTTTTTAAAATGATTTTCTTCATTTCACTACGCTTAGTTAATCTTGTTGATTTTTTTTCATGCTTTGCCTTTTACTTTTCATTGGTGTTTGTTAGAATGCTTGAATAATGAATATAGTAGTCATGTGGCTGCGTCTTCCTTGTAACAGTTAAATCGAATGTTTGAGAAACCAAGCCCTCTGTTTTTTTTTCCCACCCTTCATCGCGATATTCCATTTTGTTTATGAGTGTCGGTTTATGTACAGATCTTAAATATTACATGGTTGGAATTTTCTTAATTTTTTCCTTATTCTGTTTTTTTAAAATTTATGCTGTTTTTTTGTTCCTTATATTTGTCCAATGGATGACATATATACCTTTTTAAACAGTATGTACATGGTCTGGCTGCCCGAGGAGTTCATTATCTGCATCGGCCAGGGCCAATACTTCAGGATGTTGGGTTCTTACTTCTCCCGGTTAGTATCCTTTTTTTCTCCGTCTCTGTGTAATGTACTTCTATTGTAGAATTGTTTTCTTATAGGTTGGGCTTTTTTGTGCACCCGGCATCCTATTATTTCACGGAATAACACTCGTATATATTGTTTAATCTCTATGTGACATAGGAGCTTGGGCAAGACAAAGCTTACATCAGTGAGACTCTGTTCACTTTCATTTTTCTATCTTTTGTCTTGGTAAGGTTCATCCCCTTTTTCTGTGTTTCTGCAGTCTTGCTTATATTTCTTTTGCTAGTTGCCTATTTCTTTGTTGCGTCTGGTATCAGGATTGATGAAAGACAACATTAATAAATTTAATTTCAATGCTGACTTAAAACTTGCCTCTCTCTCACTCATAAGTGTACAATATACTTTGGCTGTCTCCATGAGACTATTGATTTTCCCATTGACTTCTCTGCTTTATGGAATTCAGAAAAATTAGGATGGTAGCAATGTGTATTATTTTCCAGCATGGAGACAAGGTATGTGAGGGGAGGCTTGCAAATAAATTACCTGCTATATTAGTTTGCAGGCAAGCAATGCTATTCTAAAGAAATGAAGCTTGGTCTCAGTTTATCCAAGTAAATCTTTAATTTTATAAAGGAGGTTCATCAGCGATAAGCTCCTTTATGACTCAATTTTGAAAGCTAGGATAGTAAGTACCTCTTGTTATCAACTTTCTTTGTTGATTTTGATCATATGCTTTTATTCACAAATATTATCCGCCATTCTAATGGTTCTCGCTGAACAGTTGTTAATTGATTTGAGTTTGCCTGGATTTTTGTCTAATTGATTCATGGTTTGAGGCTGCTTATCACTGAATTGGTTGTTAAATCATGTCCTAATGTTGCTACCCATTACTTAAATTTTCCCTCTCATCTTTCGCTGAGGTTTACTTCCTTTTGACTTTCTATTGTGCAAGATCACTTATGCAGGGAAAAGTTTATTTACTTTTTTCTAATAATGTGTAATGCTCAATTGCAGTGGACTTTCCATCCATTCATCATGAAGAGCAAAAAGATCTACACAGTTCTAGTTTGGTGCAGGGTTCTAGCATTTTTAGTTGTAAGTTGAAATTATATTGCGTGATCTTTTTGTGTTGTCCATGTTTTGGGAGTCCCTTTTGGCTTGAGATGTAGAATCATGGGAAATATATGAGAAATCGTTAAAACGGAAAGTTAGCATTGATAAGATAAGTCTTAGAAATTCATAGTTAGAGGGCAATTTGGGAAAATATTGATTAATGTTTAGATTTATAATAAATTATTCTCTTGAGTTTGCATGTTCAATACCTGTGTCTTTGAGGGAAAGTTGCAAGCTGTTATTTCGTTCCATTGAGTGTTGGATGGAGGAATCCATAGAGTTTCTCTGTAATGTTAGAAACAGAGTAGTTGGTTATCCTATCTGGAGACATGTTTAGTTGTGTAGGTGGGGATGGATGGGTTTGTCAACTCTTAGGTTTATGGATCCTGTTGAAGATATTGTTTATGGAAGTGATGCTGGTGTCTTTCTGATGGTTGGTTTATTTGTATTTATTTTCTGCAGGCTTCTCAATTTCTCCGGATCATAACATTTTATTCTACCCAGCTTCCTGGTCCAAACTATCACTGTCGTGAGGTAGACTCTTTTGCATAAGTTAATGATTTTGTTTTGCACTCTATGTTGCTGAATGCAAGGCTTTATGTTGAAAATGTTTATCGTCTTATTCTCCACTGAGTAGTACGTAACATCATCTTGCTCTATTATGAAGGGTTCAAAACTTGCCACGCTGCCTCGTCCTGATAGTGTAGTTGAAGTCCTCTTGATTAACTGTGAGCAACTCTTTTATTACTGAAGTGCTTTGGCTCATTGCTAGGAAATAGTGCATATTTGTGCTCATATCATTTTTCAATATGCAGTTCCCCGGGGCATAGTGTATGGTTGTGGTGATTTGATTTTTTCATCCCACATGATATTTACTCTAGTCTTTGTGCGCTCGTACCAGAAATATGGCTCTCGAAGGTAAAGTATGGCTTGTAAATATTGATGAACCAAGATTGACTTGCAAGTTAGCTGATTGTATCTGGTTAGAGATTGTGACTTGTGATTCGAGTTTTGTTTTGAATCTAACTTCACAATGCTCCCTGACCCAATGCTACCGTACTAGTTGTAGTTCTCACTAAACTTAAATTTTTATTATGCATCATTGCAGGTTTATAAAACAGTTAGCTTGGTTGCTTGCTATTGTCCAGAGTTTCTTGATTGTAGCATCCCGCAAACATTACACGGTTGATGTTGTTGTTGCATGGTATGGTCTGCTTTGAACTTTTCAAACTTTTATAATTGCTGAAGACAAATGATTCTGTAACTAACGGGTACCCCCTTGCAGGTATACTGTTAATTTGGTGGTGTTCTTTGTTGACAAGAAATTGCCAGGTTAGAATGTTTGAGTCTGTTGTTGCTCTATTTTTTGGTTGGCATCTTTGAGCAGTCGCATTAACCCGTGTTGCTACTGCAGAATTGCCTGATCGGACTAGTGGAGCAGCATTGTTACCCTTGAATACCAAAGACAAAGACAGCAGGACCAAAGAAGAGAATCACAAGCTTTTGAACGGGAACTCTGGAGACCCTGCAGATTGGGTATGGTGAATCTATTAGTTTTGTTTGTTCTTATAATCAAAGTATTTTTTTTCGTTAAGCGGCGACTTAGATTAGCATTAAATTGTTTCCAGAGGCAGAGAACTCAAGTCAATGGCAAGACCCTGGAAGATGGAAACACAGGCCATCCCGACACTGCGATGAATGGTGTATAGATAAAAGCTGATGCTGCAGCAATGACTGGGAGCTGCTAAAAAAAAAAAAGGACTGCTGGTTAGATGTTCATGCTCTCTAAAGGGTTTAGTTGATTGTATGGCGTGGGCTGTTATTCTAACCTAATTACCATGTGCTGGAAATGGAATTTGGGTTGTGCTTTATTGCAATTTGCGGTCTTGCTCCTTTTATGTTGTGGTTAATATATAATTTATTATCTGCATCGGCTTGTACCTTGAATTTTCCATGTTCCTATTTAATTTCAATGTCTTCAATTATTTTTCTGACATGCAAAGCAAATGTTGTCTGTCCCCTTTGCGTTCTGCTGGTGAATCACTCACTCCTTATTAACCAACTTTGTTATTGTGTTATTGTTGTTGAGTCTTAAAAAAAAAAAAAAAAAGGGAAGAAATCCAATTTTCTTGCAAATGAGTAGTAGGTGATGAGTTATTGAGACGAGGAGGGTGCACGTTGCACATGTTGGGCTTTTGTCTTTTTATATGGCTGTGAGTCTGTGACATGTGCTCCGGTGATGCAAGATAATGCGCCCTGTCTGTAGACCCCATGCTCCCCCACGTTGTCCATAGGTAATAGGTTGCTCTGTTTGTGGAGCGACACTTTTTTTTTTTTATGGTAGGCAAAAGTTTCCATTTAAAACGGAGACCTGCAGAGCAGCTTGCCTCCCGTGCCTGTTCACTGTTACCCGTTTGACGCAGACTATACCTAATACCCTCCCCTTCTATGTACTACACTGGAAGCCCCTTCACTTACATTTATTTATAGATGAGAAACTGTAGAAAGCACATATTTATTCTACTACTATTCCCCATCCATCTTAACAATAACAACACCTTCAAAAATAATTTTCTATTTTTTTTTCCAAAAAAAAAAAAAAACACTATGCTATCCTTAAAACCATACAAATTTTGGTCAATCTGTCAGAAACCCTAATTATTTGTGGTAATTGGGGAGTAAAGGGCAGGATTAACAAAGCTGAACATCTTAATACCACTAAGTCAATATATTTGGGATATTGGCCATTCAATAAGAAAACAACACCCTTTAATAATGCATATTTATCAAAGGTCAACCTTATTCCAAATTTGAAAATACTACAACACATGTACAATGATCTTTTGACGTACGGCATCTAAACCAAATCGGGGTAATGGATCTTAACTAGAACAAGAGACCAACATTTCTAATTGCAAAGCTAAATAAGGGACCAATTAACAAACTACGACCGCCGAGGGCGTGGTCTAGTAGTTGCACTTGGGTTGTGGGAATTTTACAAAATTTTACAATGGGAAGCGCTTGAGGTTATTGGCTCTAGAATCACTAGAATCCTTTAAAAAAAAACAAGAAATTAATTCATTCTATTTTTCGTATCTAGATCTCCTACAGGGTTGTTTGGGCATCTTCATGATATAGATGGCACATGAACATGATTATCAAGTATTTGTTCTTGGCCTCTCTTATACTTGTTTATTATTCTATCAAGGAAATGGGATGGGGCTGGCTGCATGAATCTGAGCTAGTTTTGCGTTGCTCTCATGAGTCATGTGGCTCTCTCTCTCTCTCATGAGTCATGATGTGTGTTTTTGTTGACACTCGACTAGTGGACTGCATGGAGGTCCCATAGTCTGATAGTCGGACAGGTTATGTAGAATGGAAGAGTGTGATGCCCCACCTGCGGGCCGGCCATGGCCTGAAAAAGCGATGCAGATTGCAGATGGATGCTGGCGCAATTTAAGCTGTAAATTTAAAAAAGACTACTCTAAAGTTGGTCAATAAAGGGGAAAGAAGATGGATCGGAGGGAGAGACCATTGTTGTGTCTCCATTATAATCATTCGAGCATGTCTAAACTAACCCCCACCACTTTCTCTTTCTTTCCCTCTAAACTGTGAAGGGGGTCCTCTTTGAACCCCATATGGGTGGTACTAATAATAACACCACCTGTCTCACACTGATTTGCTAGTTTTTTTCTTCTTTTTTGTTGGTGGGGGTGTCGGATTTGCTCCTGCTATAACCCATGCTCGATATTGCAACATACCATATCATGTTAAATTATTACTTATTTTAAAATTTTAATAAAACAAATGTTGATTTAATCAATTAATTATATTCTTATAGGATTTGACTGTTACTATATTTTCATTATATATATCATCACTTCTTATGCAGTAAATAATATGTATGAGTTAAATCATTTCTTTTTCGCCCGTGGTCGATCAAAATGGAAGAGAAAATCACTTATATATTATAAGGGAAATGCTATGTGTTCTTCTAGTGTCTTCCTGGTATTTTTCTAACTGTGATGTGACTTTTAAAACCACCAATAAGTTAAAAGTCAATAATAATAATTTCAATTAAAAACCACATCACAGTTAAGTGGATACCAAGAAAATACTAAAAAACATATAACATTTCTCATATTATAAGTGTAGAAAAATTGTATATATATATAAAAAAAAAAAGAAAGTAAGTGGTCTATGCATTTGTCGTGCATGTATAATTGAAGGGGTTTGTAAGGTCAAATTAAATAGGCATGACTTTTGTGGGAACGTAGTATGCATGATGATTTGGGCATATGAGCATGATCTCAATATCCCTAACGAACTAGCTAGCCCACGCAGCACGGATCGTGATTTCTTTTTTCTTTTTTTTTTTATTTATTTATTTGACTCTCTCTCACATATTTCATGTGTGGGCCGTAAAGCTCCCCCACCTTTTTCTTTTTTTGCAATCCTCATCATTTTCCCCTCTTATTTAGGGACGGGCACAGGCAGTTTTATTAATGTTTTAGCATTAATAAAATCTAATTAATGCTAAAACAGAAAATCAATTGTCAACCAAATTCGGCTGGGCATGGGATCGTGTTTTTGTGACAAAATTCTTTTCATCTTCTTCTGTACTTTAATCAACTGTTCTGTCTCCGAACGTACAAAAATCTACTAAAACGACAATGGTTCAATTTAATTTTTGTTATTTTTCTTAATTTAGCAAGTTAACCCCAAAAACAGTGGTGTTTGTCGTAACAAAAATTAAGGAGATCGAGCCCACTTCACCCCCATCCAGCCCGTTTCGAGATGAGAGAGAGAGAGAGAGAGAGGTGAATGAATGATGAAAATGCAGAAAAGCAAAAAGTTGAAGCAGAAAGTAGTGAAAAAGGTTCCTTTACGCACGCACATGTATTGTGATAGACTCACAATAATAAATAAATAAATTACTAAAAACTATCACATTATTACTGCTACTCTGCTACTGCTCGCACTCGCAGTAGAGATTTATAGAGAGAAAGAAAGAAAAGAGGGTGGTGGAATTTGGAAGACTGAGTTACCAACCAACGTTGGATCCAAAACCCAACTCACAGTCTCACACTTTCTCTTGTGTCAGTGCTCTGAGCAATGAGCACCGTCTGATTATTCGCTCTCCACCGTTCGATCTCTCTTCCGCCCAATGGGAGCCCGTTGCTCCAAGTTCTCTCTCTGCTGGTTCCAGTCCCACCTTAAACCCTCCGTCCTCGAGTCCTCCGATCTCGGTATGTATGATAATTAACCGCTACTTTCTCTCTGTCGTTTTTTTTTTTTTTTTTTGCGTGTCACGAGGATGAATGAAACTATTCATTAACTGAGTGTGAGTGAGTCCGTCATTGTGCGCAGAAAATGGGGGCAAAAGTGACCGAAATTCGTGGCCGACTTTCACCGAGTTCAGCTACGAGCAACTCAAGGCTGCCACGTGTGGGTTCTCCTCCGATAACATAGTCTCGGAGCACGGTCTTAAAGCTCCCAACGTTGTGTACAAAGGAAAGCTCGATAACGACCGTTGGATCGCCGTTAAGCGGTTCAACAAGTTGGCCTGGCCCGATTCTCGCCAATTCATCGTCCGTTAACTCGTTTTAAATTTCTTAATTATTTCTTTTTTTTTTATATAAAAAAAAAAAATTTGTTTTTTTAAATTGATGGCACTGAATGTGGTTTAGGAGGAAGCGAAATCGGTGGGAAATCTGAGGAGTGAGCGATTGGCGAACCTGATTGGGTGTTGCTGTGAAGGCGAGGAGAGGCTGCTTGTAGCGGAGTTTATGCCCCATGAAACGCTGGCGAAGCATCTCTTTCACTGTGAGTGTTGTGAATCTTGATTTTCAGTGAAGGTAGCGTTCGTTTCTCTCTGCTTTGCGTTATTGAATTTGTGTTTGATTTGGTAATAGGGGAGGCCCAGCCCATGAGATGGGCAATGAGGTTGAGGGTGGCGCTGTATTTGGCACAAGCTCTGGAATATTGCAGTAGCAAAGGACGGGCACTGTATCATGATCTCAATGCGTACAGAGTGTTGTTTGATCAGGTAAGAGGTTTTCGACGCAGGTTTTGATTAGTTTTTCATACCCATTTCATTGTTTGGTTTTTATGGTTTTGGGGTCCGTGGTGAACAGGATGGAAATCCCAGGTTGTCTTGCTTTGGCCTTATGAAGAATAGCAGAGATGGGAAGAGCTACAGTACTAACTTGGCTTTCACCCCTCCGGAGTACTTGAGGACTGGTATATATGCTTTGTTATGACTAGTGTCAAAAGCAATTTGTTTGCATATTTCCGGAAGTTTCTCCTCTTTATCTAATTTTTGTTTCAGTAGACAGCTTGCTAAGGCTTTGTAAATAAAGGGTTAAACTCTCTCTCTCTCTCACTCAAATTAGAACTGTCAGATATGGAGCTTAAATAATTGTTTCTTTTACCACTTAACTAAATTCATATTAATTTGACATGAATGGTGGCGTGAAAAAAGGTAATATATAGGAATTCCTATATGGCATATGGTATGGAACAAGTTTAGAAAATCTGTGCAAATAATTTGTTACATAATTTCCATTCGGTTTCAGTTTAATTCAAAGATAAGTATATAAATGTGTAAATATGTGTCTTATCTTTTGCAGGTAGAGTGACTGCAGAAAGTGTAGTTTACAGCTTTGGGACCATGCTGCTAGATCTTCTTAGTGGCAAACATATTCCACCGAGTCATGTAGGTTTTCATCAAAGTCTCATATATGAATTCTCGAGTATTTCATGGTTGCAAACTAGAGAGCTTGTGTTCAATATGCAATGCCATAATTAATGTTAGACAGTAATTTAATTTAGATTTAATAATTAACAACAGCTGATCCAAGGGCTATTAGACCCTACCATGTCTACTTTGTGGGATATTTGTGTGGTATAAAGCATTACTCCTTAATTTAAGGTTCGTGAGTTGAATCGAGTTGTGATTAAAATTGATGATGTTCAAAATTTTCATATTGCTACGGTCTGTATTTGTTCGTAGGCACTTGACCTGATCCGCGGCAAGAATTTTCTGATGCTAATGGATTCTGCCCTGGAGGGTCATTTCTCTAATGATGATGGAACTGAGTTGGTGCGGTTAGCTTCCCGTTGTTTGCAGTATGAAGCTCGTGAGAGGCCAAATGCAAAGTCCCTTGTCACTTCTCTCATGTCACTTCAGAAAGAAACAGAGGTATACACTGCATTGGATAAACGTCTTTATGTGTGTATTAGTTTGTAGATTTGTCCTGATTGATAGTCATTCATACTTGCAATGTTAATTATTCAAAATACAGTCATCCATTTTCTTGATGCTGGCCTCATTTCTTTGGGACTTTGAGAAAGGAACTTGTTTTTTCATATATGTATATTTATCAAAAAAACATTGTGTTTATCTTAAGCTGACATTATCTCTATTCTCCTATCTTTAACGTTGTTTATGGTTCTTGAAAGTAATAATGACATCATTTTCTCGATCATGGGTTTACCCTTCTCCCTGATTTTTTTTTTTTCTTCTTTTTCCAATAGTAAACTTTTTATTATTTTATTTAGAAACACCAAGGGTGCGTAACTCATGTACACAAGAAGCTTACAAGAGAAAAAACACTAAAAGCAAAAACTAGAAGTTTATCATTGTCTTTGCTCATTATTTCTATTTGCCTGACGTTTCATTAAGTGATAAACTATATTTTTTGTTAAAACTGTCCTGGGAAGGCTGATTTCTCATTCAATAGTATTCTAGCAGGTTCCCTCATACGTTTTAATGGGTATCCCACATGAAACTGCACCCTCCACGCAGCAATTGACGTTAACACCTTTTGGTGAAGCTTGCTTGAGAATGGATCTTACTGCCATACTTGAAATATTGGAGAAGATGGGATACAAGGATGATGAGGGAATTGCCAATGAGGTTTGCTACTGTCTGTCCTGTACTCGGTGTTCTTTTTAAAACTTTGAAATATGTAAATAGTATTTCCTGCTATGTAAACAGTATCATCAGAATTTGTTCGTTGAACTTGAACACCACTTCCCTTCCAACATCCAACCATTAAAAAAGAATCAATGCTTCTCCCTTGCAGACAGTATATTTATTGATGCTTCGACATTAATGTATTTTCTCCTTTAAACCTTTTTTTTTTTTTTTCCTTCTTTTACAACGCTTCAGTACTGATTCTGCTTGAGTATTTGTCAAGTTGCAGCTTTCTTTTCAAATGTGGACCAGTCAAATGCAGGAGACCTTGAATTGTAAGAAACATGGAGATACAGCTTTTCGAGCAAAGGACTTTGCAACTGCCATCGATCGCTACACAAAAGTGAGTCCACTGCCCTCTACAAATCCTTTTGGCCTAGGCTCCTAGCCAGTTGGGCGCATATAACATGTGTATCAGGCCATGAAGTGACAAAATTTATACTGCAAAAACATAGTGCAAAGAAAATGTGCTTTATGTTAATGTCTAGTGTACCTTGAAGCTAGATTGAGTAGTGGTTTGCGAAACAGAATTTGTTTCATTTAGATGCATTATACATTTCAGAGCTATTTGCAAAATGTGCATTAGATTGAGTAGCACAAATTGACGAGCGACAGTGTAATGAGGATTGGGTTTTGAGGAGGAAGAAAACACAATGAAAAGTGAAAACAATCCACAACCAGAGGAGAGGAAAAAGGGAGCAATGCACGCTCAAATTTCTATTATATCAGAAGAGAATAATGATTTTCCATGTTGTTTTTAACTCTCCCTTTACATGGGGTATATATAATATTAATTTTACTACAACTTGAAGAATTGGGTTCGTTTGCTTGGGGTTTTTGATGCTGGTTTGTGCAAAAATCTTAAGATTTTCTTCTGTTTTTTTTTTGTAGTTCATAGATGGCGGGACCATGGTATCACCCACTGTATATGCTAGGCGCTGTTTATCTTACTTGATGAGTGAGATGCCACAGGAAGCTCTCGGGGATGCTATGCAAGCTCAGGTGGTGTCTCCTGAGTGGCCTACTGCTTTGTATCTTCAAGCAGCTTGCCTCTTCAAGCTTGGGATGGATAACGATGCACAAGAGACACTCAAAGATGGCACAAACTTGGAAGCCAAAAGGAACAAAAAAATGAATAGTGTATAGATTCTCTCTCTTTTTTTTTACTATATAGTTATGCTTAGTCTTTTGTATGTATCCTTCATTTGCCATTTTGGAAAAACTACTGTTTTTTTAATTATTATCTTCCTGCGGTTTATTGTTAATCTGGCAAGGCTCTGTTTCTGCAAATTTTACCTGTAGAGTAAATCAATCCCATTTGATTATTTGTATTTTGTCCCGTCCCTTCTTCCTGCCAATCAACCTATCGGAGGTCTTTGTCGTTTAGTTGTGGCGGCGCCGTTTTTCCCTATTTTGCATGCCTTTCCTGTACTCCCTCTCCCTCAACGAAAATAAAAACAATAAAAATAATAATACTAAAGGAAAATGCTAGGGGTTCTCCCCGTATGTTCTCCTGGCGTTCTTCCAGCCTTACATAAAACATGATTTAAGAAAAAATAAAATTGTAGTGGCCTCCACAACCGATTTTTTTAGGTATTAACACCAAATTTGAGGCATTAACACCAAAATTGAGGTATTATCACCAAATTTAGGATGATCAAATCCATTTTGGGTGATGCCATTCCTAAAGGGTTAACCTTCCACCCTTAGATTTTAGTTTTGAATCAAAAAACAAGTTTTAAAGTATTAGAACATAACTATTAATTTATAAAAATTAATCTGTTGGCAAAAAAACGGTACTACAATTTTATTTTTTCTTAAATCATGTTCTACGTAAGACTGAGAGAACGCCAGGAGAACATTACGGGGAGAACTCCTAGCAAACCCTAATACTAAAAGATTATATTTAATTAGAGTAGAGAGTTAAAATAGATATCCTGCATATAATGAAAAATTAGTAGCTAAAATGAAAAAAAGAAAAGAAAAGAAAAGAAAAAGTGGTATTTTCAATAGCTAAATAACAACCTTTGCCGGAGATGGGTTTTAGGTTTATGAACTTTTTTTTTTTTTTTTTTGACATGTCCGCACAAGAGGGAGGATGGAGGATTTGAACTAGTGACCTCTACTTCATTAAACGTAGTTTCAGCCGATTGAGTTACTTCTTGAGGACTTTAGGTTTATAAACTAATATGACAGTCTACATGACATTATTTATTGCATCAATTACTAAAATATGGATTGTTATGTGGCATTCTAAGTAGCATTTATTGCGTTTACAAATTGACGTCGCAATTCATGTGTCACTTATTTTTTGTAAAATACAAATTTTCACGTGAATTTGTAAAAAAATTATAATAAAAGCTATAGTACCCAAAACATTTTTACATTGTTTTCTAACACGAGACTTTTGCTTTTTATTTATTTTTTTAATAGTTTCATAACGCACTACCTTAATTTCAGCTTTACGTTAACGACGAATTTGTAATCATTGCTTAACCGTGTTTAACAACATGATCCACAGCCACTCTCGGACTTGCTTGTGGCCATCCTCATCATGGGTTGTAAATTAACATACTGGGAGTTGAATCATATTTTTTCCGTGAATTGCAAACCTTCTTTTCTTAAATTTGTTGTTATTACCAATAAAATGAGTTAGTATTTTAGTCTTAATTTTGCAAGAAAAAGTTGTTTTCAAATATGTTAGGTTTTAGTGTTGGCAAATGTAATGCCAAAACACGTTTATTTAAGTTGAGGGTCGAAGTGGTTGTGTTTGCCAAAATATTGATTTTTCAAATAGGTTACTAATACTATAGCAAACAAGACTAAGAGCTCGTTTGGTTTGCGGAATGGGTATTCCATTGGAAAAAGGAATATGTATTACTAGGAATATAAAATATTGGAATGGAATAAGTATTCCAATTCTTTAGTTTGGTAGCAACACATATTTGATAATTGGAATTGAACTAAAATGACTAAAAAAATAAAAAAATAAAAAATGTTTTTTTTAAAAAAAAAAAAAAAAAAATCTTATCATTTCTCTCCGGAATAGTTATTCCTCTCATTTTTTAGGGCATTCACAATGGAAGAGCTAATTTTTTATGTATAATAACTCCTCAAAACTCAATTTATCTAGTTTAGCTAATGAGTTTTCAAGGGCCTCCTACATCCGATTAGTTATATTTTTATCTATATCATCTAATTTTTATTTTTTTTTATTTTTTAATATGATTGTATTTTTCTTAAATATCTTATTTTTCAACTTATGAGAAAAAAGTGATGTGGAGAGAGAAATAATAGGAGAAAGTTTTGGAAAAAATGAGATGTGAAAGAGAAATAGTATGAGAAAATTTTGAAAATTTTTTGGGAGAGATAGTGGGAGAAAAAAAGACATGGGAAGAAAATTTAGGAAAATAGCTCTTTGAATAATACCGCTACATGTAGCTTTTTTTTTTAGCTCATTTAATAAAATATATATTCTACATTTTTTTTAGCTTATCCAATGTAGAGGGTATTTTATCAATTTAAGGAGCTATTTTAGATAAAAGTGTCATTTAGCTCATCCATTGTGAATGCTCTTAGAGGAATGACTATTCCTGTGTGTAAGAAATTAGTGATTCCCATGGGAATCACTATTCCTAAGAATGAACTCTTACCAAACAAAAAAATAATCAATTCCTTAAGAATAATCATTCCATTCCAGGAATATATTCTGCAAATCAAACAGGCCTTAAAAGCAGTGAATAGACGTAGGAAACCGTCCTTGGGTAGAGGTGAGGAGTGTTCAGAGTGAGAAACCGTTTGGCTTTGGCATAAGCCAAACATTTTTAACTCAACCCCAAGTGCACTCTGCATACTTTGGGAGGCGGGAGTTCGGGTGGCGGAGATTTTAACCAATTAATTTCCCTAAAAAAGAGATTATCTTTTGATTATAGGCTGTTGTCGAAATTTTCAAGAAAGCTTAACCAACTAACCAAGGGCCAAGGCTCTGGCGTTTGTAATATCTGCTTGGAAATCACATGCATTCGTACAAATATTAAATTCCAAAAGGAGGAATCTTCAACGAAACAAGATATCAGCATGGAAGAAAATCAAGTATTGTGCCAGAAAAAACCAAATACATTAATTTTGAAACTGGAAATTAAGCAGAAGCCTGATAGAGAAGTTGTTGTAATATACGAGGAATATTCAAACATTGGTAAAAACCAAACTCTACAAGTATGGAGGGGCAGATTAAGTTGTATTTTTTTTTATCTATAAAAACCTACCACGGCTTGAATGTTGAAACTCTCCTTTCACGATCGTTACAGCAACAATTTTGGAAGACTCTTTTCCAGAACTTTTTTTGTTTTTTGTTTCGTTTTGTTTTTTTTCAAATTTTCTAAACCCTTCTTCACTCAATAGCTCTTTTACAGAATTTTACGATGATGGCACATTAAAGTGAAAGAGCCACGACAAGACAAATGCAAAGACCATGCAAGCAAGCAGGAAATTCAGGAACCGGTGGCCATGCCAGAAGCTTCGTGACTCCGATACGGGCACTTGTGCCGAGACTGTAGTTGCAGCTGTGGCATTGTTCGTCTCATTTGAATGCTCCGTGGCCTCGATGTCATTTGATGCAAAGACATTATGTGCAACAGAATGACATATCTCACAGGTCCTAGAACAAAAACACCAAGCCAACTGAAATAAATATAGAAGTAATGAAATGAAACTCAAAGACGAGATCATAGAAAACTTCCACAAAGTAAAGCGAACTACGATGCCCAGAATTGACAGCTTTATACATTTTATATGCAAATATGTAATCTCAAGCAGCTGCCATGGCGATGATAAAGGAAAATAAGCAGTGAGAGGGAGCTAGAGTAACAAAAGTAATAATTATCATGGATAGCTTCAGCCATGTGAAACCAATGGGGTGCAAAACAATATCTGGAAAGCCTACAATCAAGAACTGGAATTTGAGAAGCTAGAAAAGATAACAGGCCAAGCAGAAAAACAAATTAGCAGTGCAAAGTTGACAAGCTCTATCATACATAAAGATGAACTATTACTTCTTAAAAAATGAAAATATGAAAGCCTTTTTTAACCAAGGCATTTGCATATAGCACAAGCTTTTAAATTAAGCTGTAAGTTCAGGCAGCTTTGATGCCATTATTGACTAGGGCATCACAGCTAGTATCTGACTGGCATCCTCTGCTAAATATAAAATATGCAGTTGTTGAGAAGCCTAAGACAGAACAAATTAAAATCTTTGCCATTATGAGAAGGAATCATCTCTAGGCCAATAGAAATAGGTTCACCTGAAACAATTCTCTATTGGGTTTTACAATTTTTTTAAAGAAATGCCACAAAAAACTGCGGTTGGCGGGATATGGATCATGATCAAATAATTTTAGAAGCATAAGTCCAATCCCCATCTGATTGAAACTATATCTGGATTAGGATTAGCCAATCAATCACACAGTTCTAATCAATTAAGTATTTGATAATAGCTGTTGAGATACTACCATGGTTTTAAGTAATGGTATTGAGATCGATCTTGCCGGCAAGCGAAACCAGTATAGACACATGTATGACACGTGTCAATAGTGAGCACAAAAGATTTTAAGGATCAGAACAAGTATCAGGGCATCTGTTTGACTAATTCAGTACCTAAGATACTCTTCACTTGTGAATATATACATATAAATATCATTAGAAACAAGGGGCGAATAGGATGCACACAAGCAATTAGGATATATTTATTAGGTGGCACACCAGCAAGCAATAATCTTCCTCCAAGACAAATGAATTCATCAATAAGTGGTCAAATCTCCACTTACATATAGGTTAGGGAGATCAGAAGGAAGCTCCGGAGAGATTCCTAAACTTCAAAAAAGTAGAGAGCATTAAGGAATCGTCGGTGTACTTAAACATATCACCACGACTTCAGACTGCTTTACTATTTTACTTTCTCCGGCATCTTCTTTAACTTTCACAGAACAAAATTCTTGTGCCCCACATCCTCTAAGCTGCTAGATCACAAACTATGCTTTACATCGAATTAATAAGTTAAGGTACTAAAAACCAACTTTCTGAAAGTGATTTGTTTAGTTATCATTAATTTTCCCTTATGGTGGATAATTATAAGTATCATTCCCTCAAGAAGAGGAAACCTCAGTCAATAAAGGCTTTCAAAGTGTACACAATCACAACCAGTCAAATATGACTATAATTTATAGCCAGACGAATGAAACTAAGACACATCCTGTACATTAGCTCTCAAAACATAACCTTCCATAATGCAACGAACCACCGATTGGGTATCAACCATTCCCCAAAAAAGCAGCAAAATCATGCAATAATATCAAAAATCAAAGAAAAAGCAAGGATTTTGTTACTCACTTATTTCCCTTAATCTTGAACCAGGCCTCCGCACAGTCCTTGTGGGCTGCACCCAGATCATCCTTACAAGAACAACCCAACTCAATAGGAACCCCAGATTCATGGCTATTACTTTCCAAACCCAGATGACAAATCCTACAGTCCCTCTCCGCTTTCGCCAACTGCACCTTGATTTCGGGGACCCCACTCTCAATCTCCACCACCACTACCGAGCAATCCGAGGCCGAAGACAAAGACGCTCTCCGAGAATCCGAGCCGTTCCCAATCTCAGGATCGTACACACAAGCGAAGCTGTACTCGTCGTAGGACCCACCGGTCGTGGAATAGAACTGGGAATAGCACGAGCCCTCGTCGGCGTCTGAGAAAAACACACTACCATCGTCGCTGACGCCACTTCCAGTAACGGAGCGGCGGTGACCCCCTTGCTCCATATCGGCCTGGTGAGACATTTCTACGGTTGACATTTCGAAGACCCAGAAGCGAAGAGGGAAAAAGCACAAACAGAGCGTCCAATGCCTCAAATAGTTTGCAGTTTGAGGACTGCAACTGTTTGTTTGAGTTTTATCTGTTTATGAGAGAAGAATCTGAGAAATTTAAAGAAGTGGGTATTGGATTAGGTGACCCATCTTCAACTCCATTAACGTTTGTCACCAAAAAAATTACAGAGCACCCAACTGAAAATTTTGATATGAGACATAATTTCAGGCTAAGACTGAAAAATGCAGAGAGAGGAAGTGAAAGAACAGAGGAGGATAACACAGTTATACGGAGGTAAAGAATGGTTTGTCTCTGAGAGAGAGAGAGACTCTTCAAGCTTTTGAAGAAGACTTGGACTGAGACCCGGCAGAGAGGGAACAGAAACGTGTAGTGGGTGCACTGAGAACACAGGACAGCGAGAGATTTCACTGATAAAGAAGTGTGTTGAGGTGTTGAACTAAAAAACAAAAAGATAAATAAAATAAAAAAAAAAAAAAAAAAGAAAAAGAAAAAGAAGAAGAAAAGTAAAAGTTGTTGGAAGATTTCGTGCTAATACTATAATTTTTTGACAAATCAGTAGATTCTGTGTGTTGGATGACATTCATCAGAGACTGCAGACAAGCTCTTAGCGATGTGGGATCGGAGGATGCCTCTCCTCAGTCCTCTCCTTTGAGTGTCTGAGACTGAAAATTAATGATTTTACAACTCGTTGAGGTAATAATAAAAATACATGTCGGATTAACATAAACATTAATGTGTCAGATTTTTATTTTTTTACTAAAATTATCCGTCTGTCATGTACTGTTTAGAAAAAAGACTGATTTGTCCATCTTATTGTAAATGTGGAATAATTGGGACATACGATGGTTTGGAGATAAAGGGTAGAACCGTCAATATGGTTCCCTTTCCTTTAAATATACTGTCGCGTCTTTGTTAATTATTTATCCTTTCCGCAAACTGACAATGTAATCAATCACTGTAAGCTAGCAGATACAGGAGGGCTATTATTCACTGCATCATAAATTTTCCGTGAGATTCTCTTTTCCATCTGAATGAACCACCAGGATTTCGCAAAGACGAGATCTGGATATCGGTGGAATAATGGGGTCCGTTTAAAAAAGTAAAGGGAATAATTCACTACTTTTGTCTAAAACTACTTAGTATTAATGGCATTATGTCACAATAGTTTCGCCACATTGGATGTCACGTATTAAAAAAAAGAAAATATTAGGAGTTTTTTTTGTAGTGTTCTCCTGACGTTCTTTTAGTCTTATGATTTAAGAAAAAATAAAATTGTAGTAGCCCCCATCATCGATTTTTTTTTACTTTTTTAGGCATTAGCGCCAAATTTAGGATGATCAAATACATTTTGGGTGATACCACTCCTTAAGGGTTAACCTTCCACCCTTAGGTTTTAGTTTTGAATAAAAAAACAAGTTTTAAAGCATTAGAATCTAACTATTAACTCATAAAAATTAATCTGTTGGCAAAAAAATGGTACTACAATTTTATTTTTTCTTAAATCATGTTCTACGTAAGATTGAGAGAACGTCAGGAGAACACTACAGAGAGAATCCCTAGCAAACTCCTTTAAAAAAAGTATGCTCGGGTCAATAAGTTTTTTATATTTGGCCTATATTTTCTTATAAATTTAATAAATTAACCTTTATATTTGTAGGGTCTATCATTGACCTTACATAAGTCTACAAATCTAATAACTAATTGTAAGAGAATATAGGTCAAATATAAAAAAGGAAAAAAAAATTACCTTTAACATTTTCTTTTAAAAAAATAGTATTAATTTATAGAAAAAAAAAACCAAAATCTTGAAAAAAAAAAAAAAAAAAAAAAAGGTTAAGAAAAAGAAAGGGGGCAACATCCCCATTGAATGAGTGGTTTGCACCCCTAAGAGGTTTGCACCCCTAAGAGTATTCACAGTAGCATCAAGAGCAAGGCTAGTTTGGTGAGCCAAACTACTAAAAATGGCTTCAATCCGGCTCAACAAAAAGCTCATCAAAATGCTAATGAGCTACAATACTCAGCAAGTTTGCTTACCTACTGTAACTCCTCAACAAAATAAAATATTGTTTTATTTCATCCTCGACTTGACCAAAGGCTGTAGCGGGTATTTCCTTCTCAAGCCAGGAATGAAGGCCCCCATTATCATGACCGGCAGGACCTATTTTTCCACAATCACAGACATGAACATTAGACAAAGAGATGGCAGAACCGATCACCGGGAACTTGAGGCTCTCCCAGGCCTGCCGATCGAAGAGTGTCTCCTTGCCGTAGATGACTATTTGCTTCAGGATCCTGAACGTCTTGCTTGTCAACTCCATCCTCAGCTTTGAAACGACCTGTAGCATCGAGATTCGGTTGTGGAGACCGATAGCGTCCGGCGAGTCCATCGCATCCGGTGAGTCGATTATCGCCGCTTCCACTCCTCGCCGTACAGCCTCCTTCTTCTCCCTCTTTCTCTTCCCGCATCCATCTCTTTCTCGCATAGTCGCCGTCGCCCATCCCCTCCACGCACCGCTCCTTTTCTCTGCCTGCTGGGTTTGGAATGAATTTGTGTTTTTTGGATGTTCTTGGCTGTCAATTTTCTGGGTTGATTTGTGGTTGTAGCTATCAAAGATGCAGGCTAAAGAAAATTGGGAGGAAGAAGATTTGTAGGCATAAGATATTTATAAAGAAATAATAAAAAAATATAAAGAAAGAATAAGAAAAGAATATTTAACTGAATGTAAAGTTAAAATGCTGAGTCGGATGTGGATACTTTAAAAATATAAGTAATTAAAATAGATAAAGGTGATTTTTTTGGGCTAAAATAGCCAAGCATTAGACAAGTTGGCTGTGAATGCTCTAATAGAGGGGTGGCTCACGTGGCCACCCTGAACAAGGATGGCTCCATCACAATGCCGAGGGAGGCCGTGCGCCGACCCCTCTCTCGGGGGAGCCACCGTCTACTCCATTTTTTTATTTTTCTGTTTCTAGTTTTTTAATATAATAAAAATTAATTAATATAAAATTGCTTTAGTGGAATTATTTATTTATTTATTTATTTTTTCTCTAAACTGCTTTAGTGGAATTAACAAGGTTAATGATATGCAAACAGTTTTTGAAGTGAAAAACATAACAATCTATAAGAGTTAAAATGTAATTTTAAAAGATAAATGTTAAAGCATCTATTCCCGTCTTTCTCTCGTCTTTCTCTTTTTTTCTTTTTTTTAAATCAACCATTATATTCATCTTCACTAAAGTGGCTCCTTTTTAAAATCTAATTGTTATTTTCTTATTTTCTTATTTTTTTAAAAAAAGTTTTTTTGGATAATTATGCCGCTCTTTTTGCTAAAACCCACTCCTTTTCTATTCATTTGAAACTGGAGAATTTAAAGAATCCGTTTGAAATTGTGATTTTAATAAGTACGATTTTAAAAATTATATTTTTTAAATTGATACATTTTAAAATCGTAAAGATGTTTGGTAAAATATGTTAAAAAATATTTTTTTATCAAATATTTGTTATTCGAAGTTGTGATTTTAGTTTAAATTCGCGTCTTTTCAAATAAGCATATCCTAACCTACATATAGAAATCGCAAATTTTTTTTTTTATTTTAAATTAAATAATTTTTAAATTACAATACCAAATACTTTATATTTTATAATATCTTTTAAAAGCACATAATATTATTATTATGAAATAACAGTCGCAAACACACCGTAAATAAGAATAATCGGAATGCGGAAATAAGAGATACGCCAACTGCGCATTAAACACGCAAAGGCAAAGGCACATACGAAATATAGGTGTGGTCTACTGGACCACCTTAAGGGTCAGTCAGCGATATGGCTTTGCGTGAAAAACACAAAAGCTATTATTGTTTTTAATTTTATATTTATATATATTTATGTGAACTTTTAAGGTAAAAAGACAAAAGAAGAAAATTCCAAATCTGGTTGTTACCCAAGGGCCCCAACCCTCCTATGCCGACAATCACGCTAGACCTCCATAAACACAGAATTTGTGACCAATATCAAATTCTTTCATTTATAGCAAGGAAAGGAACTCTTCTTACTTCTTATGTCTTTGTTTCTCTTTTAAGTATTGCGCGATAGTCTCTAAGAAGGAATCATATCTTATGAAGTAAAGATTATTAATTCGAATCTCACTCATTTTACTCTTGTATGGACATATAAAAAGAAAAAGAAGTATTGCGTGATATTTTTGTTTTCAATTTTCCTTCAACTTACTTCCAAATAACATTTTCTAAGCATCGTGCTTAATTTGTTGTGGACTACGTCTTATAAAGTAGAGGTTACGAGTTTGAATCTCTCTCTCTCTTCTAAACTAATAATTGAACCGAGAAACCAATTTTTTTTTTCCAAAAGGATGCTTATGTTAGCATTTCTCATAGCCGTCCAAGGGGACTCAAACCTACCAAGGCATTAATGAAAATTCAAAGCGGTTAATACTAATTATGCATATGTGAGAATTCTTCATTGCGGATATTCGAACTCACGCACTAGTATCACTTGGAAACTTCCTTGTGCTATTGAACCACTACCTTTGATGGCAGTGGTTAGTGAAGCCAAGATTTTTGTTCAAGAGGATCAAGATTAAAAAATATAAAAAATATAAGTAATGAAATAAATAAGCAACCAATCAACATATTTTTTAACTTATGCTGGATTAAAACGATGTCATTTTTTTAAAATATTATTTTTTAAAAATTACGATTAACGGGTTGACAAGGTCTTTTTTTTTACTACGTTAGTAAGTTACTTTTTATCCTTCAAAAAATTTGTCTCTTTCCCTTTCCTGTATAGAAAAAAATTTTACAAAATTTAAAAAAAAAAAAAGAAAAAAAAAAGAGAAGAGACAAAATCACCTCACTCTAGTCTCAAGGCTCACGACTCACCGTAACAAAGAAAAAAAAAAAAAAGTCACGACCCTAGGTGAAGTTAAGGGTTTACTGTTTCTCAAGTTTTAATGAAATGGTGTGTGTAATAAACGGTGCTTGTGCTATAATGAAACTTTGCAATTTTAAACGCTCCGTTTTAAATTTTCTTCTTTGTGAGTTTAACCTAACTTTCTAAGATTTACCTCTGAAACTAATTAAAGTTTGAAATCTGAAACAATGAAACATCTTCTTCTCTTGCCCTTGCTGGTAACGTCAATGCCTCAAATGAATGGTTGAACGTGAGTAACTGGGATATCAAAAAAATTATACTAGGGAGTAAGGGCAATTTTTGGGGGTTGAGAGAGGGCAAATGCCCCCTCTCGACCCCCCCTCCTCCGCCCCTGCTCGATGGTAGGTTAGACTGCCACGTGTGAATATGTTAATGGTGCTGATGTCAAATCACCAAAAGTAGAATTTTTTATTAAAAAACAAACCAAATCACACGGCTACTATTATAAAAATACTTTTTTTTTTTTAATATATATATATTAAAGCATTTAAAAGAGACAAGATTCAAAAAGAGGTCAATGTTATACGTTAACGTAACAGATACTCGTTGAGCCATCATATATATTTGCCGGGAATCTTATCTGAATTAATTCCACTTTTTCTTCTTTTAAGTTTTATCTATATTCTCTTGTTTCATTTGCCGACTCGTCAGAATATAATTTCAACCAACGACAATAAATAAAACAAAAACCGTTGTAAAAATATGCACATTGTGATCGATGCTCCTGGTTTTATGGGGATGCAGCTTACTACTGTTGAATCTTCCATCTGGGTTTTCCTAATATTTCTTCCTTTTTTAATTTTGTTTTAAGGTTTACAGGATTAGTTTGCCAACAACTAAAGGAAACACAAGCGGGGACCAGTTTATGGGTTCAGTTGAAACTTGGAGCATATGATATATATAGAGAGTCCTCGGAGGAGGTTTAGTTGTGTTTGTTCACCTGACACAATCAACATATTGGGGTCTACAAGTCACCTAGCTACTCCATTGCGTTACACCAACCCAAAAAAGAAGCTAATTTTCGGGATTAGAGAATCCAAGAAATAGGGTTAGAATTGAAAATCTCTCATTTTACTTATGTTGCCTCTTCTGTAGGGACTCTATTGTTGGAGCAAGGGAGCTTTGTCAGAGTAGGAGACCATCTGCACAAGAAAAAAGGCTTTTCTGTATGAGTAGGAGAATCTCTCTCACAATTTAGCTGTTATTACTCTTGCTCTCTTTTCTTTGAGCATATATAGGCCGTCTATTTGTTCTAATGAGAATCACTTTTGGTCTAATTATTCTTTATATAGACATGGCTTTCCAGCAATCTTGGTTTAGTTAAGAATTTACAAACTATAATTTATCATCCTCTCTTAGCACTATGAAATTTTAATTATACGGCATCGCTTAGGACCCAAAATTGAGCCAAAAAAAAAAAAACACTAATGCCATCACAAAGTTCTTCCACAATGAAAATCAAAGAGACAATTACTAACTACATAATTAGATAGTAATTGTTTCAAGTGTTTATTTTTAAAATTTAATAGCTATTTATCCATAATTCAATAATAATTTTTACTACTTCTTAAGAAAGTATACCCTTAAAATAAGGGCTTAAAAGTAAATATAGCATATTCCTCGTCACAAAAAACAAGGGTAACAAAATAAACAAGAGCATGCTTTGATGTTGAAAATACAAAAACAAGAGCACGATCCCCGAGAAAGTGTGTTGCTATGTTGCAAAATATAGAAGAGGCTGTTTGGCTGTTACTGCGTTGCAAACATCAATTTTTTTTGTTGTTAACTTGTTGCTATCAATTTTTTTCCCTTTTTTTTCTTTTCTTTTTTTTCTTTTCTTTCCTGAAATATACAACAAACTATACACGTATTTTAAGAAAGAGTAATGCTAAATATGACATACTCAATCTCACTCCTAGTTTACTGACTGATACGACAGTATCTATCAATTCTTTGTTAAAAACATTAAAAAAAAAAATCATTGAATCCTTGAAATGTTGCACATTTTGCAAACACTCATTCAATATTTAAAGTCTTTCACTTTGATGTATTGAACTTTCATTTCCTTTCAATTACTTCTAGAACCCTCTTCGTTAGGATTTTCTATTTTTTTTTTTCTAATTGAATAAGGAAAAAGATTACAGGGGATGATCTTTCCCATTTTTGATTCGAATAGAAGAGAAAATGGGGGATCCTATAGAAATGCTTCCAAAAACACGATTAGAAGCGGCCCATTGAGCTAAAGCATGTGCTTTAAAATTGACACATCAAGACACTTTCAAAGCATTCAAACTTTGAAAGGAAGAAATAGTTAAATTAATATTAGAAATACAGTTTGCAAAAGAGTTTTTTTTTTTTTTTTTTTTTAAGGAATATTGTGAATATTCATTATCTCAAAACAAAAACCCCAAAGGGATTACACAAGAAGAAGAGATTGCTCTCTTCTTACAATATCACCTACACTTGGTGGGATATCTCCCTTCCAAGTGGAAAAAGTGACATGGGTGGTAGCCAATTGTGCAAGCATATGTGCCGCACCATTAGCCTCCCTCATTACATGAAAAAAATTAGCACACTCCAAATCTCGTAGCTCATTACGAATGCATTCAATCAAATGACCAAAGCTACTCAAACATGACCCTTCTTCTCCAATAGCTTTTATGATTTGCAAAGCATCACCCTCGAAGATAAGGTTTGTAAAGCCCAATTCCTTGCAAAACATAATGGCATGAACAGCTGCAAGTGCCTTTGCTGTGGCTGCGTCAGTGTGAACATGAAGAGACAAGCTTCGAGCAGCAAGGCAAAAACCACTTGAGTCTCTAGCAATAAGCCCAATGCCTATGCGCCCTTCTTTCGCGTTTAGTCTTGCGTCCCAGTTCAATTTGACCATGCCTTCCACCGGCGGTTTCCATTGCACTTCCGTCAAGTCCCTAGCATTTTGAGACCCATTACCCACTTCATTATGGATCCGTTGAAATTCTTCAAGAGAGTTTTGGGCCTCACGTAAAAGCTGGCTTGGATGGATAAAAGATTCACCATGGACCACTGAATTCCGTCTGAGCCAAATTTTTCTAGCCGTGATAGCAAAAGTTCAAGGTCTTCTTTGCTGCATCTCCTCATCAGCCCTTCAAAGAGAGTAGGGAACGTGCTCTCAATTGCTTTGCATTTTGTTTGCAAAAGAGTTAAACTATGGAGGTGTGCAAAATTTTAAGAGTCTTTTTATTATTTCTACTATCTCATTTAATTCCAATATTTAACAGAAAGGAGGTAACTGAAACGAAATGAAAGTTTAATACACCGAAATGAAAAACTTTAAATATTGTATGAGTGTTTACAAAATGCGCTATATTTCAGCGGCTAAGTAAAGTTACCAAAAAATAAAGAAATTAAGAGTCGATGAGCATGTGATGAAAGGGATGGTATTTAGAGAAAAAAGTTCAAAGATCAGGATGCCGTCGACCCCCTAGCCCCCTTTGATTTCGTCCTCGTCCTGCAAGCATATTATTGCATGCTACGGAATCAACTATAGACACAACAGAAAAACATCTTACTGTCTCACTGAGTATCAAATGGGAACCACGTACGACGTTGACAGAACAATAGTAAAAAGGAATGTTGTCCTTGAGATACTTTTTGGCAACTAAATTATGTCGAGTGTGCCAGGCTTTTGGACTAGGGCGGGTAATTTTGACACGATCCGTAAATCCGACATGAAATTAACGGGTTTGGGTTTATTCTTAATGGGTTTGGGTTGTAAACGGGTCGACCCATTTATCTTGCTTAAACGGGTCGTGTTGCGGGTCGGTCACCTGTCAGCTTTTTTATTTTTTATTTCTTCACATAATCAGCCCAAAGTGAAAGTGAAACACTGAAAAGTGAATAAAGTGTGAAACCTAATTTTTTCTTTCTTTCTCACGCAGGCACGCACTTAGTCGGTCATCACTCTCTCATTCTCTCTCTAGACGCCCGTTCGCCGCTTAGCTCTTAGCCAGTCAGCCTCTCAGTCTCTCTCCCTCTCGCCTGCCGCCGCTCTCTCTCCCGCTCCCAAGCTGCCGCTCTCTCTCAGGCCTCAACTCTCTGCTCATTGCCTCTCTCCGGCCTCTCCCCCTCTCTCTCTCAGCAATTTGTAGGTCGTGCTAACTCGTGTAGTAAGAAATTTTGAGAATACTCATCAAGCTTTAACAGGGGAATTAAATTAACCAAATACTTCTGCTTTGTGATTGTGAATTTGTGAGTGCTTGGCTACACTTTGCATTGTTCCTTAAATCCTAATTTTTTTCCTGAATGCTTAACCTCAGTTTTTTAGTTTTTGTTTCTCATAGGCACAAAACAAAACCCAAAGGGTGGGTTATTGGTTACTATTCAGACAGGTCGTGTGGACCTGTTTATCTTAAACGGGTTCATGGGTTTGTGTTGGGTGACCCGTGAAAATTCACGGGTCTACCCGTTAGACCTGTTTATTAAACGGTGTCTGAGTCTATGCTAAACGGGTTGCAAGTCATCCGGGTCGTAAACAGGTCATGCCGGGTGACCCGTTTTGCCAGCCCTATTTTGGACCACTTTCATGGTGTCTTGGTGTCTAGTTATTTGGAGTTTTTTTCTTCCCTAAACAAACCAATTTCGCTACTAGGAACAGGAGCAGGCGGCCTGCATTGCCCACCTGCCAACCGCCCTTGTTTCCGGTTGCACAACCTGTAACACGAGCAGGTAGCCAGCTAGCGAAAGTAGGGTAGGTGGAGGCGTTGATTAACCACATCCACCTACGCTTTATATATATTAAACATACCAAAACGATGTTGCTAGAAGAGCACAACGAGACCGAATAGAAGCAGAAGAGGCAGCGGAGGAGGTGGGTGCCGGGGAAGAGGAACCGTTTATGATGCATGGAGATTCATATTAAAAATCAAGAATTAAATTTTTGGAATTGATGTAAAAAGGTTTCCAGTACTTCTGGAAGTCAGAACTGCAGGGACTGGAAATTGCAATTCGGCACTGTGGATTCAGTTCCTCTTGGAGTTCCCAAAGTCGAGTTCAGCCAATCCAGGCCGTTGATTCCAAACTGTGAGGCCATGATCTTGCCAAAACTTGAAGCAGAGAGGAGGCGGGGGGGAATTTTCAACAAGATTCGTACAGATGAATCCAGATACTTGGACAAGTTGCTGCAAGTTATTTACAGCCGACTCCAAGTACACGCTACCGAGCGCTACTAATGCCCACATAGACTGCTAAGTTCTCTACTAATGCTTCATGATTTGGTACCAGATAAAGTTTGCCTCCTGCAACATACCAAGAAACTAATCATTAAGAATAGTGGGAAAAGGCGCCCAATCTAATAGAAGGGCCACTGGAAAACTTCTAATTGATTTCTTCTCTTTTCTATAATCCATGACTTAGAATGTTTAATAGGTAAGTCTTCTGGTGGGAAAATTTAAATGGCTGATCGCACAATACTACCACAAAGATCACAGTTAAACAAATTTTCTTCTAGATCTGTTAGCTTGTAAAGTCACCTTTTAAGATGGAGATATAATCATTGAATTTAATCCAATCCCCTCGACTTCAACCCGCAAAAAAGAAAATGGTTTCTTACCAGTCTAAGTCGATAGTACATTGGTCTTCATGCCCATTAACCTGTTGTTCCCCTCATCAAAACAGAAAAGGTCATTCACTCTACTCTCTTCAAAATGCCCCATTTGCACTTGAGATCCATGAGATACAATTCTGCTGGCTGCATCACCCATCGCTCTGACACTGCTATTCTCTAACCCACTTTTAAGCCAAGCAAGGTTACTTATATCTGTGGCTATCGCAGCCAATTCAAAACTTGGGAAGGATGGAGGCTCTGAGAATTCAACAAATTCTGGCCCCAACAAAGAACTTCCAGGATTTCTCTCACTTTCTTTCCCGCAACAACCATGGCCACAATTATGAGGCACCAAATGCTCACCATAGACTCCTTCAAATAACTTGCAAATCTCAACATCTGGTTTTGATGCTTGAATCAGAGGTCCTTGCATAGGAACTGGCCTTGGGAAAGAAGATGCAGGATCTAAGCTATCTGAAGGGTTATATACACTAAAAGCACTAACACGTGCCACAGGTCGAAAAAGAGTGGGCTCGTCTTTGGCTTCCTGACAAAAATGACCCTCTATTGGTACCTTGTCTTCATTCTGCTCATCCATATTCTCCACAGAGCTTATATCTCTCCCTTCGAAGGATTTGAAAGAATTGACATCCCCAAATGACAGGGTTTCTTCAGATGATGCCTTGGTTTTGTCTAAGCTAACATCATCAAGCACACTTGATTCTAACTTAATCTTGCCAAACTCCACGCACCGACGCTTTAGGGTAGAATTCCAGTGGTTCTTGATAGCATTATCTGTTCTTCCCGGTAAAAGCCTTGCGATTGCTGCCCATTTGTTTCCATGAATTGCATGCGCTGCAACTATGATATGATCCTCCTCATCTGAAACAACTTTAATTATGTTAGCCTTGTTCTTCAAGAAGGACAATATAGACATTAATTCAACATTTATTAATGACATACTGAAAACTGTTGTATGTCTACATGTACATTCTATGACTAAAACTACAAACAACAACATTTTCCCATTATTGCAAGGTGCATGCCCGTTACTACCAGACAGCATGTAAAAATCAGGTTGGGATTCCATTGCAATCGAACATCAGTAAAAATGCAAGTTTCCCATATTTGTCAATAGCATGAAATTGGCAACAACCATTTGCACAGTACATATATGCATATAAAGATGAACAAATGTGACCATTGTATGCTAATTATCATAATCACTTAAGGTCAGGGTAGTAAGTAGTGGCTATACAAGCAAACTCCCATGCTGAGGGCATATTTTGGGTGAATTTTTGTGGATATCATGAGGTTCATAAACAAGAGATCCCATGCCATCATTCATTACAAAATTATAGCCGTTCATTGGCACAAACAATGAGATTATAAAATTCAATATACAGCATAAGTAATTGAATGAATGCTTTGAGGCAAATAGGGTGACAAGAATATTCTTGCCTCGGAGCCTGCCAAACTATTTAAGAACATTGATCGGGGAGACATGGACTAATTCAGCAGAAGGCTAAGCCTGGCCAGGAAACCTCCAACAGTTCCAAAAATTTTCAAATCCAACCTCACAAAGTAGCTCTGTCGTGACATACTCCAGAATCCTCTTGATGTACCAACATATTATATATTTTGGGGCATTTTGGGTAATGTAGACTACAGTCCACCCTAGTTCACAAAATAGAGAGACCAAGGTTTAATTTAATAACGATTCATGAGAATATATCGTCTCAAATTTTTATTTGTCCAATTATCAAAATTCAGATAAGTTTAGTGCTGCTAATCAAGCCAAGATGATCTCATTAGTAAAAAAAGAATCTAATGTAGATGAATTGATGGTTCACTCTATTCAGCTCCTCCAAAAAGCATGTCAGTCTTCCATTCAAATGTTCAATATTGCTGCGTTCAAATTTAAGTCTCAAAATCCCCAATTGGTTGCAAAAGTAGACTTTTATTTTTAAACTAAAAAACCTAATGTTTGCAGACCCAGAAAGTGATCAAAATGGTGTCTAACCCTCAATTTACAACAAACGAAAAATCAAATAATCAATAACAAAACACAATTTACAACAAACGAAAAATCAAATAATCAATAACAAAACACAACTACATTCTAAATCAATCAAAATACGAGACTGAAATGAAAGAAGAAGATAGCATAAAATAAAGGGTTTAGATCAAGCAATGTGGACTACACCAGTAAAGGGCTTGCGCTTCACGGCGGGGTCGAGCTGATTACACCACCGGAGCCGGCAAGACTTGCCGGATCGGCCGGCGATTCCGCGGGCGATTAGGCTCCAATTCCTCGCCCCGAACTTGCTCACCAGCCGACTCAGTACCGCGTCCTCCTCGGGAGACCACGGTCCCTTCACCCTGTCTCTGCCCCCTTGCGCGCCTCCTCCGCCTACAACCACCACCGCCTCGTCGCCGCTCCCACCGTCTCCTCCGACGTCCATCTCGTCGCCTCCGTCGACTACCGTTGCGTCCTCCACTTCCATCTTCCTCTCGCTTTCTCTTTGTGCGTCTGTGCGTGCAATCCTCAGGACTAGTACCTACCGGAATTAACTGCAAGGGTCTTCCAACAGATACAGTGAACGAGATTTATAGGGCAAGTGTTTCGGGATTTCCCTGTTGTCACTTGTCAGTTTTACTTTACCATAGTCGCTTTTTCTTAAATGACTACCACGTCCCTGAAAAAATTACTCATTTGCCCTTTTGTTTTAAAATCAATCGATCCCAAAACTGAATTTAGTAATTTACTGAGCATTTTCAGTAATAGTTAGCCACTATTATATCTACACAAAATATATTTTTTTTTTTTGTAAAAAAATCTTTAACTGCTAATTTTTTAATATAAACTCTTAACAGATTATTTGTTCAATTCTATTTTTTTTTAAAAGTATTATTTCTATTATTTGTTAAGAAAGAATGAGAGGAAGAGAAAAATTTATTAAAATAATTGTAGAATGTAATACAACTAAATTTTAGAATGATTGTTTCCAAGAGGTAGCTCAATCGGCTGGGATCATGCTTAATGAAGTGAATATCATTAGTTCGAATCTTCCTTCCTTCTTTTGTGTGGACATGTCAAAATTTTTTTTTTTTTAAATGACTATTTTGTTGAAGGCAAAAAATAGTTGATAATAACTAAATATTACAATTTTCAGTCCTTTAAAGCATTGTCTTATCCCCCTTTTTCCTTCCTATTTCCTACCATGATAGTGCAGTCGATAAAAACTTGCACTCTACCTCTTAGTCTACGACACCCCTAATCACCACCATGTAAGAGTGGTTGAGGTCATTCGACCCATCACAAACACACAATAGTATAAATAACTTGTAAAATAAACTAAATATGATCTATAGAGTTCAAGAAAAACGATACATTTGAGTGTATATTTTTTTCTTTTCTCTTTTTTTTTTTTTGACAATTCCCTAAAGCTCCAAATAACAAATTAACAATAATGCTAAGAGTCAAGCTAAATAATGGTACAATGGTAACTCATTGTTCGTTAAAAGCCACTCAAAGAACCAAAAACATTTTATTTTTCCTTTTATATATTCATTTAGAATCCCAAACTAAATTGAGTTTTTTGTTTGAACCAACTATAATATGAAGGGAAACAAAATGAATGTGGTATTTTAGGTTTTTTTATGTAGAAAGAAAGGGTAAACTAAAAAAAAAAAAAAATGTGACACAAATATTATTTTGGGGGGGCAAAAATATTATTTTGAGAGGACAAATATGAAATAGGTATATTTTAAGCAAATTTGTAAAAATTTTGAGGGGTTGAATGCCCCAATCTAGGCTGTAGGTCCGCCCCTGCGCGGATACCTTCTTTACTAAATTTACTGTTACATCTACATAACGCGCGGGAACAGGCATGCTCCGGAGTGGCGGGAAAACTACTGCGCTTTCATCAACTATCTCAACATTTTTCATTGAGCATCTTTAAAAAATTAACTAAAAAGTATATATATTTTTTATTTTACCAATTACTTTTTAATATATTATTTAACAATTTTTCTAATTCTCTTATATATTTTTCTTTATATATATATATATAATGTTAGGAATATTATGTTAAGTTATTTACTTCCTTAGGTATTCTAGGTCTACTAAATTTACCTTTTCTTAATTTACTAGGTTATTTTCCTATTACTCATAGTCTCTATGTAAATAAAGGCATTTGTATTCATTATCAATAATATACTACTCAATACAATGTAGTCCTTACATATACTTCCGCTCTCTCTCTCTCTCTCTCTTTTCTCTGTTTCATTCTTCCACTTTATAATATATTCAATATAGTATCAGAGCCACGTTCTGTGGCCTTCAATAAATGTCTTTAAAGTTTTCATGGCGCTCCCTCCGACGACCTCTCTTTTCTAGTCATCCACGCGTCGCCGCTAAAAATCTCTTCCATGCCTTCACCGTAGCACCAATCTGGAAAACAATTACAAAATCATGCTTGTGAGACACATATCTACAGATATGTGGAAGATCCGTCGCCATCGGTTGCCCCACGTGCCTTTGACAGTCCCCTTGTGCACCATACACGCCATGCGGCTTCTCTTTTCTCGTGCAGACACGTGTCATCATCTCATCGTGACACGTCAGCCCTAGATCCATCTCCAACCAGATCCAAAACCGGTTCTAACCGGATCATCAGGTTCTAAACCAGTCCAACCGGGTCAATTCCGGATCCATCCAAGGCATTTCCAACTTGATCCAAAAACCGGTTCTAACTGGGTCATCAGGTTCTAAACTGGTCCAACTAGGTCAATTCTTACAACCTAGTCCAAATAGTCAACCTGGTTCGCTAGGTTAGACCCATGTCATATCATTTTCAGGTTAGACCATATTCAATGGTACATAGGTTTTGGCCTATTTTAGCCAAATCAAATCGGCCCAATCCAATCTAGCCTATAAGGCTCTCATCCAAGTTCAAGCTTCACCAACCGCTAGCTTTCGCCACCTCCCTCTGTCGACCGCCACCAACTGCCCAACTTCGGCCACCTCTCCGGCGACTTTTCCAGCGACCAAAAAAAAAGAAAACAAATCTCTTTCTTTTTCCCAAACTCAAGCTTACACCTTGAGTTTGAAGCGGGATGTTAAGAAATCACCCGGATCCAAGCTTTTCAACCTAATTCAACAGGTTAGAACCGCGCGTGCACTACCGTCTGCTGCTTCGCCGTCCACCGCCTCCGACTGCCCAACTCCAGTTACATCTCCAGTAACTCTTTCGGCCCAAACAGCTTTTTTGGTGAATTCAACTCTTTCTTCCCCTTTCTTTTACCCAAACTTAAGCTTACACATTGAGTTTGAGGGGGATGTTAGGAATATTATGTTAAGTTATTTACTTCCTTAGGTATTTTAGGTTTACCTTTTCTTAGTTTACTAGGTTATTTATCTATCACTCATAGTCTCTTTATAAATAAAGATATTTGTATTCATTATCAATAATATACTATTCAATACAATATAATCCTTACATATGCTTCCATTGTCTCTCTTTTCTCTATTTCATACTTCCACTCTATAATATATTCGACATATAAAATCTCAAAAGTAATCTAAACATCTCACTTCGAGATGAAGGGTGTCTGACATAGAGGACGTGTTTTTTGGTTTTAACCCATCTAATGTTGGTACTCAAACTTATAGAGACCAGAGACAGATAACAAAGGACTCGAGAATTCCAGCAAGTCTAAGAATTTTACCATATTTTCTCTATAATTCTTACCAACGCAAATATAAAACCCACCGTCAATCTGTAGAGAAGTAAATACTGCTGTGATCTCAATGAATAATTTCCCACACACTTTATTGATAGAGATTCTATGTTATATACAGAGAGGTACAGAAGCTAATTTAGGAAACATGTAAACGGTAAAGCTAAAACTGTGCTACTGTTACAATTTACAGCTATATAATTCAAATTTAAAAACAGCTCCAAATATAGAATTAATGACAGAATATTTGACATGATTTTAGGCTAGACATGCTCTGTTNTTTTTTTTTTTTTATAATTTTTTTTATTGATATGTCCACACAAAGTAGGGGGATTCGAACTAATAACCCATGTTTCATGAGGCATGATTCACAACCAATTGAACTATCATTTGAGGACCTCACTTTGGATTTTATTTGACTGTCTAGGAATTAGTTGATTTATGAGGCGTTGCAACGTGACCCGAGAGAGGCTATTTTGCAGCTTAAGATTAACCTGGATTCTCATCTCTTTGCTTGGCGTGTAGCTGCTCTTCCCTCCCTTCCCTTCTCGGATGGGATGCATGAAAGGAAATTTTGATGTTGCAAGTAGAAACAACTTTGCAGCGACAGCCGCGGTTGTCAATGATTCTTCAAGAAATATTATTCTTGCAACTACGGGGTGTGATTGTTTTTCTTTGGAAGGGGATGCGCTTCTAGTGATTATTGCTATAAATCAACTCCATCTCTTCTCCTCTTGGCAGTTTATCTTTATTGTATTTGATATTATTCTTGATCTCTCTTCCTTTCAAAGCTGAAATGCTTTGAAATTAAGTATATAGATGTGCCAATTATCATGCACATTTGTTAGTTAAGTGGGTTGATACCCATCATGTGTTTGGTAGCATTCCTATTGGATTCCTCATTCTCTCTTTTATTCAGATAACAAATGAGAAAGATCCGCCTTATAACCTCTTTTCCTCTTTTAATTTTAAAAAATTAAAAAATTGGAAGCGGGAAGAGTTCAGTTTCTCGAAAATCTGAGGAAGAGTTCAGCTTCTTGAAAATCTGAGTAGAATATTCCTGGCAAGGTGAGTTGCAATTTTCTTCAAACGTGTTGGTCTCCATATGGCACCGCCATAGACTATGTGCACCTCATTAAAATATTAAATGGACTTGCGTACAATCTTCATACCTATATATTTAGGATCCGAATCCATATATTTACTTATTTAGTAATTAATTAAGGAAAGTACAAATATTACTCAATAAGTTTTTTAAAAGGTTAATAACTCATGATTAGACTGTTTTTTTATAGTTAATTGATTAAGAATAATGACCAAATTTGAGTTGTATTACGTATCAAGTGATCATATATATTTTATGGTTAAATTTATTTTTATTGAATCATATTAATTTATTATAAAAGGTTTGATGGACTATTCATATATGTATCACTGAATTAAATATTCCCAGTTTCTGGAAAAGCTTTGAATTTGATGGACTACTATTCCCACTTTCTGTATCAATTCGTCTTCATTTTGGTGTCCTGTGTTCTCAATTAAATATTGCTGTCGCAGAAACTTCTAAAAGACTATGGGCATCAAAAAATAAAAAGACAGGTTCACACACAAAATTATCCTTTTTTTGGTTGAATTATTATTATTTTTTTTAAAAAGAAAGAAATCTAATATGGATGATTCTGACCAAGACCAGTTCTTTTTTTCTTTTGGCGACTAGTTCTTCATTTACTATATATTAGACTATAGAGTTAGTAATTAAGAGTACTCTTTGGCTTGCGTGGATTTTAATTCAAACATCATTATCAAATTGTATTCTTTTTTATTTTATTTAATTATTAGACGCAATCCGGCCACCCATCATCGATGACCAAACCATCACCCGCACAAAGTTAATGGATTACATAAAGATGAAAGTGACAAAAATTGTAGCTTCCTTCAACGACATTGCCAAGAAGCTAGACCACGGAACATTTTTCTGAACTAGATGATGTGCTCATCAAATGTTGATAGATCTCACCGGAACATATAATTTAAGTGGTTTACCAATTTTTGAACTAATTCCATCTATTATATATATATTCCTTGTGCAACATGTAAATATATATATATATATATTCGTAGTTTTTAAATAAATATATAAATATTGCCCACATGATTACGGATATGACCCATTTTTTTTTTTTTTTCTCTCTCTTTTTAATTTCGATAGAACGTTTGAATTGTCTGAGGATGTATTTTTCTAGGTAGGGCTACTGACTACAAAGCTGATTTTGTCTTCGGAAACAGCACGGAAGCATCTAACATTAAAACTGTGAACGAAAACTAATGACCAAAACAAAAAGAAAAGTAAACTTTGAAGTATACTATTTTCTTTTCTTTTTAATTATATTATATTAAATTGATATAATTATTTTTTCCACCTCCACGTTTTCTTGGATATAGGTAATAGGAATATCGATCGGGATCTACAATGTTTCACAGTGTGTGCCTATTAATTGTTATAATTAACATCGTGATATCATTTTGACTATTTAATTTGAACTTCATTAATCTTCAATCAATGATATAGAAAATAAAAAATGAAACTTTTTTGATCAAATTAATAGATATGCGCCTATTAAAATCAATTTTGGTGCAACTATTTCAACGGCCATTTGCTTAATTTGCTTCGAATGTGAAAATGTAAATTCTTGGACCAGAAAATAGAAATATATATATATATATATATATGCAATTTTATAAGCTTAGAGTTATGTAAACAAAATAACAAAAAGTGTCCCATTTGAAAAAAAAAAAAAAAAAAGGTTTAGAAACATAAAAAATAAAACAAAATAAAATTGTACTTTTAAATTGCAAGTAAGAGCACTCACAATGGTTTATGTAAATTTGTATGCAAAATTGATACCCAAAACTCACTTTATCTAGTTTAGTTAATGGGTTTTTAAAGGCCTCGTACATCCGATTAGCTATATTTTTATCTATATAATTTAAATTTTATATTATTTTTTAAAAAAAGTATTGTATTTTTCTTAAAGATCATATTTTTCAACTTTTGGAAAAAAAAAAAAAAAAAGACATGAAGAGAAAAGTAGTAGAAAATTTTTTTGGGAAAAGAGAGATGTGGTAAAAAAATAGTATGGAAAAATTTTGGAAAAGAGAAAACAGGCCAGGTGAGAGACAATAAAAAAATAAAATGGCTCCCGAGAAAAGTGCATGTAGCAATTTTTTTTTTTTGGTTTGCCAATCCAATAAAATATCTATTTTGGTGTTTTTTTTTTTTGTTAATCCAATGTGGATTTTTTTTGTTTGTTTGCTAATCTAATAAAATATCTATTTTGCTTCTTTTTTTTTTTTTTTGGGTGAGTAGTCTAAGAGAGTACGTTTTTTAAAATCAAATCACTATTTTACAAGACACTTAATTACGTTTTAAAATCGCAAGTTAGTTTTGGAATCGCTAAACCAAATGGAAGAAATATATTAAAAAAAACTTTTTTTTTATTTGAAACAAAGATGTTGTATTATTTAAGAATCAGCTTGCAAAGCAAGTGCACGTGGAAAAATGCAAAGAGGAAAATCTGTTGTCCAGAGGTGTTCTGTTTCTAGAGATAAAGCATATTTGGCAAGAGAGTGAGCCATTCGCTTGTCTAGCTGGAAACGTGTTGCATCTTCCATTCTAGCAATCTGTCCAGCTGTTAATTACTTTTCTTATCACAATAATATATATATATATATATATTCTCATACAGCAAAGACATGATCAAAGACGAGGTAAGGTAAAAAAAAAAAAAGAAGATGAAATACGAGGTAAAGTCTATGATGAGAAGAAGATTAATCTATCTCATCTCATACAGCAAAGACATGATCAATTCAAAGATGAGGTAAGGTAAAAAAGAAAAATAAAAAATAAAAAATACGAGGGTAAAGTCTATGATGAGAAGAAGATTCTATCTCATTAATTTTACCAAACTAATTGCATGTAACTTCATTGCCAAGGCAACTGACTTGCTTATCTTTGCCAATATGCTACGGTAGTCTACAGAGACGCGGAGAAGCTTTTAGTCAACCGTTACCTAACGCATAACGACCAGGACGTGCTATCTCCAAAGTGTTTCTTCTAAATAAGTAACACGAAAAGAAATAATATAATATTAGCTACAATATATATATATATATATATATATATATATATATATAAAATTAATGAGATTATTTGGGGAGCTGAGTTGACGAAGATATATAACGAATTGAGGGCGACAGGGCATCCTTTGTGTTAGCCATTACAAGTTACGACAGCTGTATGATTTGTATAAATTTAATAATCTCAAAATATATTATCCACATATATAAGTGCCTTAAACTTGCTATATTATTATTATTTTGAATCAGTCTAATTAGCCTGAATCCCAATCTGTGATTGGTCATTGGTGGGATATATATATTGTGATGAGATCTTGCCGACTCCGATTCTTCTTGTAATATAGAAAAAAGATACTATATATATATTTTTTTATAATGATGAAAGATACTAGACTGAATATTTAATAGGGAAAATTATACTTTACCCCTTAAATTATTCATCCATTTGTATTTTTATCTCAAAAGTTTCAAACGTGACACTTTACCTCCCAAAACTTTTAAATTGTTGCAATTCGATCATTTTGACTATTTTTTTTTTTCAAAATGCCCCCATCATATATTTTATTTTAAAAAAAGTCCAAAAAAAAAAACAAAAAACCAAAAAGAAATATGCCCCCATCACATATCTGTATAGTGAATATTCTTTTTTTAAAAAATAAAATAAAATAAAATATGTGATGGGGGCATTTTGGAAAAAAAGAAAAAGTTAAAATAGTCGAATTGTAACAATTTGAAAGTTTGGGGGTAAAATGTCACGTTTAAAACTTTGGAGGTAAAAGTGCAAATGGGTGGATATATAGTTGAGGAGAATAAAGTGTAATTTCTCTTATTTAATATATAAGAAGTAATAATATTAATTCATATTTGTAGTTGTATGTTAATTAGTACTTAATTAACCTTCTTTTTCTTTCGTTTTCTATTTACAGTTGGACGACAACCATTTTCTGCTTCAACCATTTTCCAACTCCCACAATTAAGTTTAATAAGAAAATAAATGCATGATAAACGAGAAATTATAAAATATTCCTTATCTTGACCTGAACTGATTTTTCCCTTCATACTTTTGAAAATGATCATCATTTGGATTAGAATCATGATATCGATTAATGCTAGAATTTATACATTTACCTGACCATATATTATTTCATCATATTAATTCTATATGCTACGTAATCTCTTTATAATAATCTGAAGTACTCTTTGGTTAGATTAAGGTTCCATTAATTAATTATGTGTCGAGCTAATCCCTATTAATTAGTGAAGATAAACATGTATATATGCAGGCTTGGAGTACAAGCTTGGGGTGGCTTAGAAGTCTTGAGACTTATCCTTCCACCGGTCCCCAAAATAAAAGCGTGCAGAGAAATATCATTTGTTGGGAGCTAGTAACTGTGAATGCATGACTTTTGCATTTGACCACGTACCAAACTTGAAACAAATCTGTGTCTCCTTCCTCGCCATCGCCATTGTTTTATATATATATATATATATACACACACGCGTGTGCTTGTGCGTGTGCGCGCGTGCTTAATAATTATCATTTATTTCCTAATAAACAACACGTATATAATAATCACTCGATCTCTAAACCCATTAATTTGAATTAATCAAACTCATCATATATATTAATTAGTCAAATACAAATAAACACGGTTCTCAATCTGCCATATATATATATATATATGCGCGTGTGTGCGCGCTTAATAATTATTGTCATTTATTTCTTAATAAACAATGCGTATATAGTAATCACTTGATCTCTAAACCTATTAATTTGAATTAATCAAACTCATCATATATATTAATTAGTGAAAGACAAATAAACACGGTTCTCTGCTATAAAGTATACTGGACGAAACGTCTTCTACCATGTAATTGTTTACCAACTTATAAAGGAACAACAACACGACTTCAACCACTCATTTTTACTTTTACTTTTCTTTTCTTTTTTGTTGACTTCAACCACATAGCTTGAAAAGGTAAAAATTGCACTCCGATTGTGATGATGACTTGTATAATTAGAGACGTTGGATTGGCAAGTTAGGAAGTTAGATAACGAAATTTCCATTCATCCAAACCCTTATCTAAACCCACGGGGAAGCTTTTAGCTAACTTTTCACGCAATCGTGGCAAGCCCGGTCCCCCGAGGCTTTGCCTATATATATAATGCGCCAATCCTCGACTTGAGACAATATCACAGAACCCAAAAACATTCTCGTTAGAGAACAATTACCAAATTATTCTCATCTTCTCATGATATAAATAGAAACTTCCCTTCTTTGTTCGTCCAATATTCATCCCATTATTTGATAGCTAGCTAGCTAGCCTTCTTCTCTCCGGTCCTGATCAGCATGGGACGTTTTGTGTTTTTGCAAGCATGCGCTTTAGCTCTTTTTGCTTCTTCTCTTGCTTCTGCTGCAATAGTGGAACATTCATTCAATGTAATTAACTTCTCCTTCTCCCAAAAGTTCTTCATTTTCTGTATTATATATCAGGTTGTTGGATTAAGTTACATGTCATGTCGTCATGGCCTCTCGATCCCTTTTTCTCTCGATCTGGGGAATTGATTGTCGATTGCGCTCGTGTTCTTAATTATTAGATATATATAACTAGTTTATAATTACTTTAACCCTTGTGTACGTTTTCAAAAATATTTGAAATTTCACGTATTTTAACTTCTCTTATTTGCATTCTTTCAGGTGCAAAACCTCACTGTTCGGCGGCTATGCAATGAGCAAGTGATAACTGCTGTGAATGGAAGCCTCCCTGGTCCGACAATACGTGTTCGAGAGGGTGATACCCTTGTCGTCCACGTATTCAATAGGTCACCCTATAACATTACTATTCACTGGTAAATCCTAACTTTGGTCCGTAGAATCATAGGTTTGACTTCGACAATAAAACGTGGTTGCATTTTCTTGCACAAATCTCAAATTTTTGACATTTTTTATCCCCAGCCTATGATATTACTTTTGACTTATTGAACATAAAGTGATTACTTTTTCTTCACAAGAATTCAGTGAATACTTAGTCCATTACTTCAGGTTTTTGTCTTCTTTAAATTTGGTTAAATCACCGCTTAAGAAAGAGTAGGTCAATTACTTCAATTCAGGTTTTTGTCTTCTTTAAATTTGGTTAAATCACCCCTTAAGTAAGAGTAAATTTAATTATTTAATTAATATTTTAATACGTACACTTCTTCACGTACCGGCTGAAATTTCACCTAAATAAGTTTGAGACTTAACGGTACTTGAAATATTTAATTAAAATGAGGCATGGATGGTGAATGATGGAGACAATTTTTAAACTAAAGACTTTTGCTCTTCTAATGATTTTTTATTTTTTATCGTGTTAAATCACTATTTTTCTTAAAAAACTTAATCTAAGAAGAGATGATAAATTTAATTAATATTATAACGTCAATAAAAAGTAAAATATTTGTATTTCTATCCAAATATATATTCAGCATCAAAATATTATACTTTACTAATTAAAATGTATAGTACTTGTTTCTATTAAGAGTTCATTCGGCTTTATAATTTTGCAAGCTAAAAGTGCATTTTAAAAAAAAATCGTAAAAAGTGTCTCGTCACATTTTCTGAAATTGGTATTTTTTTTTTAGAAAAAAAAAAAATCACGTGTTGAAATTAATTAAGCCCCAAGATAAAACGAACTGAATTGAAGTAATTAAATTATTGGTTATTACTTCATATATACTCTCTTTCTTATTATGATCACCGGCCAACTACATTAATTAATTAATTATTTTATTTAATATTATCGTCATTAATTAATTAGTACATGCTTATATATATTGCGGATGAATATTGTATTTCCAGGCATGGTGTATTTCAATTACTAAGCGGGTGGGCTGACGGGCCTGAATATGTCACTCAGTGCCCAATACGTCCTGGAAACAGCTATACATACAAATTTAAAATCACCGGCCAGGAGGGGACTCTTTGGTGGCATGCTCACTCATCCTGGCTCCGTGCAACCGTCCACGGCGCACTCATCATCCACCCGAGAGCCGGCCATTCCTACCCGTTCCCTAAAGCCCACAAAGAAGTGCCCATCTTGTTTGGTACATCATCTTTGACTTTTCTAATTATTCTCTCAATAGTCAGAAATATGCAACTGAAATCTATCTCTTACTGTTTCAATTCTCACCAAAATTCTGTGATTACAGGAGAGTGGTGGAATGCTAATGTCGTTGACGTTGAGAACGAGGGGCTCGCTACCGGTGCTGCTCCGAACAGCTCCGACGCTTACACAATAAATGGAAAGCCCGGTGATCTTTATAATTGCTCTCAAAATGGTACGTAACAAACCATGCACGTACTTTAATAGTATTTTGTTCTCTCTCTGTATATATTAATCATGTTTCTAACTTTCTATATATCATTTTGAGCATGCAGACATATATAAGCTGAAGGTTGTGCAAGGGAAGACCTACAAGCTACGTATAATCAACGCTGCACTCAATAACCAGCTCTTCTTCAAGATAGCCAATCACAATATGACAGTTGTCGCCATAGACGCCTCGTACACGAAACCATATGTCACCGACGTAGTTGTGGTGGCTCCCGGCCAAACCACCGACGTCCTTCTCGCTGCCAACCAGCCCGTGGGGTCTTACTACATGGCCGCAAGGCCGTACCTTAGCGCTCCAATAACGGCCGATAACACGACCACAAGGGGAATCGTAGTCTACAAGGGCTCCACGTCAGCTACTCCCCTGATGCCTGTCCTGCCGGCTTTGAACGACACCCCCACGGCCAACAAATTCTACACCAATCTTACTGGTCTTGCGGGAGGGCCCCACTGGTTCCCGGTGCCGAATCAAGTGGACGAGCACATGTTCGTCACCATCGGTGTCAACCTCGCGCCGTGTGAAGGGAACGCCCCTTGCGGAGGTGCTTTGGGGCAGCGATCCTCTGCGAGCATGAACAATGAATCGTTCGTGCTCCCGAGCAGCAGCCATCTGTCTATGCTGCAAGCGTTCTTTCTCAACGTGGATGGGGTCTACACCACTGATTTCCCCAGCGTGCCTCCGGTGAAGTTTGACTACACCAACCCCAACATCAGCCTTGACCAATCACTGCTATTTGCGCCGAAAGGAACCAAAGTGAAGAAATTTAAGTATAATTCAACGGTGGAGATGGTCTTGCAGAACACAGCATTATTGTCCGTGGAAAATCATCCTATACACCTTCACGGCTTCAATTTCCACGTGTTGGCTCAAGGGTTTGGGAATTATGACGCCGTTAATGACCCCAAAAAGTTCAACTTCGTTAATCCACAGACCCGTAATACAATTGCCGTTCCAGTCGGAGGATGGGCCGTCATTAGATTCCAATTAAATAATCCAGGTTTGTATTTATTCTTTAATTAAGAATTATATATCCCTCTTATATATATTATTCAAATTAATCTTCGTTTCTTACAATATATATATAAAATGTATAGGTATATGGTTACTACATTGTCATCTGGACGTGCACTTGCCATGGGGCCTAGCCACTGCTTTTGAGGTTGAGAATGGACCAACTCCGTCATCTACGCTGCCCCCACCACCGGCTGATCTACCACAATGCTAGAAGCTCTACGTCAACGGCCATGGCTTCCAAGCTGTATCACTGTTTTTTTTCCCTCACATTCTATCATTAATCAATGTTTGTAGCTAGTTTGGCGTTCTGTTAATTCGTTTGATCGAAAAATAAAATTGTAATAAAGGTAGGAGTCAGATCCGTTGATTCTTTTCACCATTAATTTCTTGTTAAATTACATTAATTATTCGAGTGAAATAATATTATTGTTGTTTTTTGCCTACATTTATTTTTCAGTTTGTAAATCTAATACTCTAGCTCGCTAGCTCCCTTCTAACATAATATTAGCTAGGGACAAAGAACCACAAGTGACAGCAAAAGACATGCAAGCAGATGGTGTTAAAATGTTTCGTGCGTTAATTAGGCCTCATAATTAATTAACTACAAGAAATTAATTTGGTTTTTTGCTGCCACAAAAATCGTCAAAAGAATTCCTTTTTTGGGTGGGAGATTATCTTATAAAACTCCACCATACGTACCAAGAGCCTCTCTGAGAAGTGCTAAAGAGCCAAACAAATGAACTCAGAAAATTTTTTAAACTGACGTGGCAAGGATTTTTAAATTAAAAAAAAAATAATAATTCTTTCTCCCTTATCTGCCACTCACGGTCTGCCACATCAGTTTGAAAATTTTTTTTGGTTCAATTGTTTGGCTCTCTAGCACTTCTCATGAGTCATGACGGTGGCGGGTGGTAGGCAAAAACTAAATGGGCTTAATTGAAGTTTGTTTGGTCCTCCTAATTTGAACTTTTCTAGGCCCATTTTGGATGTTTTTGGCCTAGTTTTTGTTTTTCTTGTTTGGACGGCCGTTTGACTGTTTGAGGCTTTTAGAAATGTACGTAATGGATTTTAAATCTTTGAACATTTTGGGGCCTGACTTGTGATATTAACAGCTTAGATACATATTAATTCCTATTACTTTTCGCCATGAAAGGTCGCATATTGCGTGCAGCCTCACATGTGCAAAATGGCTTACGCTCCATCTACTTAATTCCATGTATTACAATGTAATAATAATCGGCCAAGTAAAAATTGAAACATTAAAGTCGATCTAAACCATGCTCCATAAATTCATAATCAATCGACCCATCAAACAACAACAATAAAAATACATTAAAACAACACTAGTAGCACGAAGAAATAATTAATTAAACAACATTAAAAGCATGCAGTAGTACTAATTAAAGTATACAAGAAAATAAACATCATTAAAATTCAGCGGGCCTCCCAAGCCAGTCGTTTCGTATTAATCATCATCAACCTTTGGTCCCTTCAACGTCCAATAATAAATCAAAAAATAAACATATTGCACAAAAAAAAAAAAAAAAATGAAAAAAAGCATCTGAGAGAGCTGGCTGGCCAGATTTGGTTGACTTTTTTTGGAGAATAATCATGATATGTGCTTCCGTATTCCGTATTAAGTAATTAATCCCATTCAGAATGTAATTCAAATCAGTTAACGATCGATTTCTTGCCTGAAAAGTGATTCTTGTGGCATCTTTAGCAAGTTTTGATATTTGCTAAATAATTTAACTAACTGCAAATTAAATATTAATGGATCGGAGGAAGTAGAACAATCCGAACAAAAACCAATAGTCAAAACTATCGCGTCCGTCAAGATTTGCTTTCCAGATTCTGCTCCTATTTGCTTCCTTAAGAATGTTCCAATTGGTCAAACTAATCTGCTGTAGGCTGTAGCTAGCTGGATAACTTAAGTTTCAGTGAAACACACGCAGTGCCGACTTAATTGCCCATGACGAAATTCCGTTGGCAGAGTTGACAATGCTCTCGTGTAATTGTGGCAAAGGCTACGATTTCGTTTGTTATGTTTTGATGGGTGTTTTTTATTTTATTTTTATTTGAAAAAAATGTACCGACATAAAGGCAAAATAATAATAATAATTACGTTCTTATGAGTGTTTGTGTTTTAGGTTTTGAAGTGAGAAAACAATAGAAAAACATATAATTAATCTATGTGAATTCAAATAATATACAGAGAGTCACAGAAACCTCCTTTTTCTTTCCCTCTTGATCTCTTAATTGGTAGCTGCCAGCTAGTAACTGCTAACACAACTCAACGGGCAAGTGGCAAATCAAATGCGTATGCAGATTTCCGATGGATTATTTGACAAGCTAGGCTCTGACAATTGTGAAAAGTCAAAAGTCCATGTATTTGAATAACACCACGTACGTACGCAGATAATATTGTATATATATTATATAGGATAGGATGCCGGTCAGTTCGTTAAACTCCATGGATGCTCTCTATTCTCTAACATAAATAGGAACTTCCATTTTCATTCCCTCCACACCTCTCTACTTCATATCCTTCCTTCTCTCCAGTAATGATGGCGCGTTTTCTGTTTTTGCTGGCATTCGCTTTTGCTCTTCTGGCTTCTTCACTAACCTCAGCTTTAATCGTGCAACATTCTTTCAATGTAATTACCTTCCCCTTTTAATCTCGTTTTCCCACTTCTGGCCCATATTTGAAGTACGTATACTATCATTTTATGGATTCTAACATCTTTTGTTGTCTTTTTACTTTTAATTTGTTGTTGCAGGTGCAAAACCTAACTGTCCAACGGTTCTGCAATGACCAAGTAATAACAGCAGTTGGCGGAAGCCTCCCCGGCCCAACAATAAACGTCCGTGAGGGTGATACCCTCCTCGTCCATGTACTCAATATGTCTCCCTACAACATTTCTATTCACTGGTAAATCCTTTAGACGCTAGAGGCGGTTTGACTTTGACCACAAACATGATAACATTAATTCTTCTTTTGTTTCTTATTTTCTTCGTCCATCTATTTCTACTATTAGCAGGAATTAATAAAATATTTAATTATTGGGAACGTTAACTCAACATGCTTACGTTTTTACTAGACGAGATCTTACCGTATGCTTAGCCAATGCCATTCTTTTGCTTATTCTCGGATTTAGGTCAAAGATTCATTTGGTTTCATATATATATATATATATACACATCATTGTTATATCATGGAGAGAATATTTATGCAGGCATGGAGTTTTTCAGTTACTGAGTGCGTGGGCAGACGGACCTGCATATGTAACCCAATGTCCCATACGTCCTGGACGAAGTTACACCTACAAATTTAAAATCACCGGACAGGAGGGGACTCTCTGGTGGCATGCTCACGTGTCGTGGCTCCGTGCAACCGTGTATGGAGCACTCGTCATCTCTCCCAGACTTTTCCATTCTTACCCATTTCCAAAACCCTACGAAGAAGCTACCATTTTATTGGGTTTGACTCCTATAACTTTAAACACCACTCTTTGTGTTTGAAATGGAGGAATTGGAGGGAGTATAAAAGAATGCTATGTCGTTGAATTGTGATTGCAGGAGAGTGGTGGAATGCTAATGTCGTTGACGTCGAGAATCAGGGCCTCGCCGCCGGTATTCCCCCTAAAAATTCCGACGCCTTCACGATCAACGGACAGCCTGGTGATCTCTACCCTTGCTCTAAACCAAGTACGCCATATTTGAAACATAAAACACATGTGTTAATTAATTTGAACAAGGGTTAATTAATTAAGGTTGCATTTTTTCAGACACATATAAGTTAACGGTGGTCCAAGGGAAGACCTATATGTTACGCATTATCAATGCTGCACTCAATTCCCAGCTGTTCTTCGGAATTGCCAACCATACGATGAAAGTTGTCGCCATCGACGCCTCATACACGGAGCCTTACACCACTGACGTGGTCGTGCTCGCGCCTGGTCACACCGTCGACGTGCTCCTGACCGCTGACCAGACTGTGGGGTCCTATTACATGGCCGCAAAACCATACATTAGCGTTCTAGGTATACCCGATAACACGCCCACCACAGCCATCATCGCCTACCAGGGCTCCACGTCAGCCACTCCCATAATGCCGGTCCTACCGGCTTTCGACGACACGGCCAGCGCCCACAAGTTCTACACCAGTCTCTCTGGCCTTGCTGGTGGGCCCCAGTGGGTCCCGGTGCCGCGAAACGTAGACGAGCGCATGCTCATCACATTTGGATTGGGTCTGGCACCGTGCGGTGGAAACACCACGTGTGAGGGTCCATTCGGGCAGCGAATGTCTGCGAGCATGAACAACGAATCATTTCAACTCCCAATGGCCAGCAGGTTGTCTATGTTGGAAGCTTTATTTTACAATAAAAAGAGTGGGATCTACACCGCTGATTTTCCTGACAATCCCAAGATGGAGTTTGACTACACCAATCCCAGCAACAGCTTCGATCAATCACTGCTATTTGCACCCAAATCAACCAAAGTGAAGACATTGAAGTACAATTCAACGGTGGAGATTGTTCTACAGAACACAGCCCTTCTAGCGATGGAGAATCATCCTATACACTTGCACGGTTTCAACTTCCATGTGTTGGCCCAGGGCTTTGGAAACTATGACCCCCAAAATGACCCCAAAAAGTTCAACCTCGACAATCCACAAATACGTAATACTATGGCCGTGCCAGTTGGCGGTTGGGCCGTGATCAGATTCACAGCAAATAATCCAGGTTAATTTAATTTTTACAATAGCTTTATATATATATATATATATGTTGCAACTTGCACACTTATTAAATGGAGCTAATTTGAATGATAATATATATAGGTATCTGGATGGCACATTGCCACATTGACGGGCATTTGCCATGGGGGTTGGCCATGGCTTTCGAAGTTCAGAATGGACCTACTCTCCTGTCTACGCTTCCTCCACCACCACTTGATCTACCGCGATGCTAAGAAATTGTTCTTCTTATAAGATCTTCTGATTATTTTTTGTGTATTTTGATTTTTAAATTTTATAGTTTTAATTTGTTGGAATCAAATGCATTTGTTGTATTTCTCAAAAAAAAAAAAAATTGTTGTAGCTTTGCTAAAATGGTGAAATAAAAGAAAGAGAAATATTTCTCTGCATGCACATACAAATTTATGTGCACAATAATTGTTTAAAAAACTTCTTATAGACCACATTAGACTTCCTCATCACAATCGCTTTGAGCTAGATCGATGATTCACCTTAATTTCTCCCATGAATTTTCAAGGATTCAATACAACCAATATTGATTCATTTACATCAAGAATTCAAGTATTGTATACATCATTAGTCCAAAAAATTTGTTTATATAATTCGATCCGAGAATAGAGAGTCTTAGAAAAACTGAGGATTCTCAAAAAATTATAAGTTTCTCATCCATATTAGACAATCATTAACCGAGGCTTTAACCGAGCTACTCCAAACTTCAATTTGGATGTTTCTTCTTCGATTCCGACTCAACCTTAAACCTAATACTTATTACAATCAGGTTTGACACTAAATTTGTCAATACTAAAAACCTATAAATATTCATAAAATAAAATGGGGTTACAACCTATATCTCCAATAATCAATTACAACTCTGGCTTGATATGTGGAAAATTTCAAATATACTTCTACCATGCTACAAGCCACAAGGGAAGCCCCATGGGGACTCCTTTAGATCACTCATTATGAATACTAGTGAGGGTTTTTCGTTAAATCCTAATAAAGGGATGTCAAATTTTCAAAATGCCCATAGTTTTTTGTGGGAAAAAAAAAGGAGAAAAAATTGTAAGGAATTAGGCATTTGTCAGAATTTAACAGAATGATAAGTGATTGAAGTTTTTTTCATTTTTTAATATTTGTCTGTTGTTGTACTTTTTTTTTTTTCTTTGTTTTTTTTCTTGTCCATTCTTTCTTCTTTTGGAGCTAAATTGGCCCCGGTAAATAGGTCTACCATATATATATACACATTAATCAATATATGAAATAGTCATTATTTTTAAGAACAAAATTTTCATTTAAATTGGATTATCAGAGAAAATTAATATTTGCAAATCTATCTATAATAAATCGAAGACAATAGGTGTTGACTGTAATTCGTTTTTGCCTTACTGAGTATTAGACTCAGTTCACTATTTATAAAGGTTTGTACAAAGGGTAAGACACAAGGAAAGGACCTACTATTGTCAGAGCATACAAAGGACCAACACGTTATCTACAGGATAATACAATGAGATGGTATAAGGCCTTAATATCTGGATTGAGGTACAGCTCCATGTTTCCCGGCAGTCCCCTGTCTTTCAGAGTCTTGATGTTCCTTGTCTTGTGGGGCTCGAGAGGCAGCCACGTTGCAGAGTGAGGATATCATTGACACGCCCCCTCAAGCTCAATGGTAATGGCATGATGTTGAGCTTGCTCCGGAGGAAGGCAAACCGGGCAGTGGAGAGCGGTTTTGTAAAAATGTCAGCAATTGGTCATGAGTGGACAAGAATCGAATATCAAGTGTGTGAGAGGCAACCATGTCATGAACAAAATGAAAGTCAATTTCCACGTGTTTTGTACGAGCGTGGAACACTGGATTCGAGGATAAATAGGTAGCGCCAATATTATCGAGTAATGCTTGGGAGCAGCAATTTGTCCGTCTCCTGTCCGTACTAGATGACTTGTCCTGGGTTAACCCCAACTGGGGTTAACCCATTAAATTAAAAAAAAAACAAAAAACAAAAAACTTGAAAGGACGCGTGAGACAAATCAGGTTTCATTTTCCCTCTCCTCCTTCCTCCTCTCTCTCTCTCTCTCTCGCTCTCTGTCAAAACCGGCTGCCACCACCATCCACCACCGCCGGCCACAGTATCCGGTGGCTACGAAGCGCCGCCGACCACCACATCGTTCTTATGGAGCGTCGACCCGTCTATCTCTCTCTCCTAAACCGCCGCCCATCACATTCCAGCGCCACGGCCACCACGAAGCAGCACCGCCGCCTTCCATCTTCCGGTAAATCTTACCCATAACTCAATTTTTAGATCTACATTGATTTATTTTGATTTTATCAGTTTTTATTTTTAGCGCAGACCCGAACTGCCGACGACGCCCACCCACCCACGGAAACAACTCGAAATCCAGCGACACCCACTGAACGTCACCCACGGCACCAGCTCATGAAAGCCTCAACTTTTTCCTATTGTAGCTCATGAAACTCAGAATTATATGAGTGTTGTTTTCTTGGACACTTCATGGAAGTGCATATGAGTTCCAGTGTTTGTGAAAAATTCTGAGATATTTATGAGTTCCCATGTGAATATTTGTTATCTTGAGTTTTTTTTTTTTTCTTTTAGGAGACTTGAATTTTTCTTTTTCTTCTGTAGGTGACGTGGTTTTCATGTTTGAATTCTACAATGGGCAAGAATTTTTGGGTGTTTTTTTTGTTTTTATTCGAATTTTGAAAATACCGTGAAGATTTTAGTTCCTTTGAGATACCCATTAGGTGATTTAGCTAAATTTACCGAAAATTTTGCAATTTTAGATGGATTATGGAAAATTTTGGGTATAACCAAAACTCATTTTCATTCATGATTCGGTACTGTTCTATTGGTATTTTCAAAATTTTCTATATTTCTTTTGGAAATCGGATTGATGGTAGTATTGGAAAGATTGATTTTTTTTACATGATTGGAAATATAGATTTGCATATTGATGTGTGTGCTTGAGTTTTGTAAACTTTTGAGGCAGGAAAAGTAAATTGAATCCATAGGGTTGTGTTGATTTGCCAATGGATCTCTCGTTGTATTTGCTGTGTTTGGATAGTTGGGTGAAGATTTTTTGGGAATGATTCAGCTAAAACTTGAAACTTGGTGATAGAGAGATTTGGGTCTTTTGCAATCTCAGCTAGGTAATTGTCTAAGAGCTTACTTATATTGCATTTGCTAGGCTTCTGCTGCTGTTGTTCATGCATCAAAGATGGAAAGAAGAGCAAATCATGAAAAGAAAAATCTTCTATACATCAAAGAAGGAAAGAAGATCAACTCTCTCATGATGTAATTGACATAATCTAAAATCTTGGAATTGTCCTGAATGTAAATTCACACATTTCTGTCAAGGACACCCTACATTGTATAAATGTATCATTGTATTACTCAATCGAATAAAATTCTCACTTCTCACTTATCTTTTCAAATTATCTATAAGTAGTGGTAATTATTTGTGCCAAAGTTGATGTGGAGGAGCATTGTAATTTACTCTAAATCGTGTAGTTTGGTATATACCATTTGTCACACATATAAGTAATGTTTCCGGTTTTTTTAGAAAAAAGAGTATTATTTGCAGTAGATGAATATAGTAAATCTTGCCAAAAATCAGTCATTCATTCTAACCAAATTTAGCGGTCATTTGCTACATTACATAATAAAATACAAGAAGTAGATGTTGTGCTGGGAAAATGCATCCTTTGTCCAAGATGAAAGTGCGTACATTTTGCTGCTCCATAGCATGAAAGTGCAAGAGAAGGTGGACTGCAAGATTCAAGTTTCAAAGTTTTAGCTGAATCATTCCCAGAAAATCTTCACCCAACTATCCAAACACAGCAAATACAGCGAGAGATCCATTGGCAAATCAACACAACCCTATGAATTCAATTTACTTTTCCTGCCTCAAAAGTTTACAAAACTCAAGCACACACATCAATATGCAAATCCATATTTCCAATCATGTAAAAAAAATCAATCTTTCCAATACTACCATCAATCCGATTTCCAAAAGAAATAGAGAAAATTTTGAAAATACCATTAGAACAGTACCGAATCATGAATGAAAATGAGTTTTGGTTATACCCAAAATTTTCCATAATCCATCTAAAATTGCAAAATTTTCGGTAAATTTAGCTAAATCACCTAATGGGTATCTCAAAGGAACTAAAATCTTCACTGTATTTTCAAAATTCGAATAAAAACAAAAAAAACACCCAAAAATTCTTGCCCATTGTAGAATTCAAACATGAAAACCACGTCACCTACAGAAGAAAAAGAAAAATTCAAGTCTCCTAAAAGAAGAAAAAAAAAACTCAAGATAACAAATATCCACATGGGAACTCATAAATATCTCAGAATTTTTCACAAACACTGGAACTCATATGCACTTCCATGAAGTGTCCAAGAAAACAACACTCATATAATTCTGAGTTTCATGAGCTACAATAGGAAAAAGTTGAGGCTTTCATGAGCTGGTGCCGTGGGTGACGTTCAGTGGGTGTCGCCGGATTTTGAGTTGTTTCCGTGGGTTGGTGGGCGTCGTCGGCAGTTCGGGTCTGCGCTAAAAATAAAAACTGATAAAATCAAAATAAATCAATGTAGATCTAAAAATTGAGTTATGGGTAAGATTTACCGGAAGATGGAAGGCGGCGGTGCTGCTTCGTGGTGGCCGTGGCGCTGGAATGTGATGGGCGGCGGTTTAGGAGAGAGAGATAGACGGGTCGACGCTCCATAAGAACGATGTGGTGGTCGGCGGCGCTTCGTAGCCACCGGATACTGTGGCCGGCGGTGGTGGATGGTGGTGGCAGCCGGTTTTGACAGAGAGCGAAAGAGAGAGAGAGAGGAGGAAGGAGGAGATGGAAAATGGGGAGGGAAAATGAAACCTGATTTTGTCTCACGCGTCCTTTCAAGTTTTTTGTTTTTTTTTTTTTAATTTAATGGGTTAACCCCAGTTGGGGTTAACCCAGGACACGTCATCTAGTGCGGACAGGAGACGGACAAATTGCTGCTCCCAAGCATTACTCAATATTATCACACCAAAGTATCGGAGGCTTGGGAGTTGGAACACCAAGGTCTTGAAGAAGGGATTTCAGCCAAGAAATTTCAGCAGTGGCATTAGCAAGAGCTTTGTATTCGGCCTCAGTGCTGGAGCGAGCAACAGTGGCTTGTTTGCGACAACTCCAAGAAATTAAATTTTGACCAAGAAAAATGCAATACCCTCCAGTGGATCGCCGGTCATCGCGGCTACTTGCCCAGTCGGCATCAGTAAAGGCCTGAAGCACTGTAGAGGAGGACCTCTAAATTTGAAGTCCGAAGTGGATAGTTTGTTTGAGATAGTGCAAAAGGCGCTTCACTGATTGCCAATGGAGAACAGTGGGTTTTTGTAAGAACTGAGAGAGTTTGTTGATTGTGAATGAGATATCCGGACGTGTAAATGCACAAGTATTGGAGAGCACCTACAGTGCTTCGATACAGGGTGGGGTCTTCAAACGAAGCTCCCTCAAAGGCAGAAAGACTAGTTGTTGTGGACATAGGAGAGGAGACCGGTTTGGCAGCAACCATCTTTGTGCGGTGAAGGATATCCAAGATGTACCTTTGCTGGGATAAAAGGGAACCGCCAGGGGTGCCAACCACTTCAATGCCCAAGAAGAAATGGAGAGCACCAAGGTCTTTGATGGAGAAATCAGATTGGAGCAGAGACAGAAGTTCTTCAATGGCAGGGGCGTGAGAGCAGGTGATGATGATATCGTCAACGTAGATTAGGATAAACATTGTGAAAGCTGCAGATTTGAACGTGAACAAGGAGCTGTCTGATTTGGCACCATGAAAGCCAAGGTCAAGAAGGCGGTTACTCAAGCGGGAGAACCAAGCCCGCAGAGCTTGTTTAAGTCCATACAAAGCGTTACGGACCTTGCAAATGTGCTGTGGAAATTGTGGGTGAGAGAAACCAGGAGGTTGAGTCATGAACACATCTTCGGAGAGGGTACCATGTAAGAAGGCATTGTTTACATCAATTTGCCTTATAGCCCATCCAGCAGAGATTGCAAGAGACAAAACAGTGCGTACCGTAGTGGGTTTGATGACTGGGCTATAGGTCTCTCCATAATCTATACCCGAAAGCTGATGAAAACCTTTGGCAACTAATCTGGCTTTATAACGTTCCACAGAGCAATTCACCTTGCGTTTAATCCAAAAAACCCACTTGCAACCAATGATGTTCTGAGTAGTAGAGAAAGGAACAAGTTGCCAAGTCTGGTTTTTTAGCAAGGCATCAAACTCTATATTCATGGCCTCACGCCATTTGGGATGTCGGATTGCTGTAGAGTAGCAAGTAGGCTCAAAATCATCCAAGTTAGTAGCAGTGAGTAAAGCATGAGGGGGTGGGTATTTGGGGGTGCCGTCGGGAAAAATAGTTGGTTTGGAGATATGGAGTTTGGATCGTGTGGTCATAGGATGGTGAGGGATGGGTAGAATTGGGGTAGCAGGGGACGAGTTCGTGCATAAAGGGAGAAAAGGTTCAGATGTGGAATGGGGGGAAGATGGGTGAGGTGTAGTGCAAGGGCTGGTAGGTGGGGAGGTGTCAGGGAGTGGGAGGTGAGGTGTAGTGCAGGGGCTAGTAGGTGGGGCCTCATGTGGGAAAAGAGAACTAAGATTAGACAAAGGGATGGACTGCTGGGTATGTTCACGTGAAGAGATAGAGGGATGGACCACAATTGCACTTGGATGAGACACGGGTAGTCAAGGAGAAGACGTGTAGAAGTCAGACGCAATTGAGGGAGATGAGACACTAGCAAAAGGAAAGATGTCTTCTTGAAAGAGAGCATCTCTAGAAAAATAAATTCGGCCAGTTGGACGATGAAGGCATTTGTAACCTTTGTGGCGTAAACTGTAGCCCATAAAAACGCATTGGGTGGATCTAGGTTGCAATTTATTGGTGTTGTAAGGTCTGAGATGAGGCCAGCAGGCACAACCAAAAATTCTTAAAAATTTATAATCAGGTGGGGTTTTAAATAGGACCTCAAAAGGAGATTGATTTTTGAGAGTGGGGGTGGGCATTCGATTGATGAGATAACATGCGGTAACAAAAGCATCATCCCAAAAATGACGAGGAATGCTTGCAAAGGATAATAATGCAAGGCCAGTTTCGACGATATGACGGTGCTTTCGTTCGACAGCACCATTTTTTTAGTGAGTGTAAGGGCAAGAGAGACGATGAGTAATGCCATGTTGTTGTAGAATTTTGGAAAGAGAGCGGTATTCTCCACCCCAGTCAGATTGCACAGTTTTAATGAGACAGGAGAAATAACGTTCGACATAGAGCTTAAATTGATTAAAAATAGCAGATACATCACTTTTATAGGCAATTGGAAAAATCCAAGTGTATCTACTAAAGTCATCAAGGAAGGACACGTAGTATTTGAAACCAGTTGAGGAGCATATGGGGGATGGGCCCCAAACGTCTGTGTAAATTAGTTCAAGGGGACTAAGGCTACGTTTGTGAACACGGGTGTTGGGTCATGAATCAACCCAACAAGACCATCCGACCTGTGCTAAGTCCAAGGAAGGCCCATGTACAAAGCCCAAGAGCGTCTTGAGCCTCGAGAGCCCAAGAGCGTCTCGAGCCTCGAGAGCCAGGCAAGCCTCGAGCACCCGAGAACGCCTCGAACAGGCGAGAATGCCTCAGGCCTCGATCACCTGAGAACCGCCTCGGGCCTCGATCACAATATATCACCGATACTTTGAGCTCAAGGCTTCCGAAGCCCGAAAAGCTAGGGATCAAGAGATTAAATTCAAAGANAGGCAGGCCTTGAGCATCCGAGAACGCCTCGAACAGGTGAGAAGGCCTCAGGCCTCGATCACCTAAGAACCGCTTCGGGCCTCGATCACAATATATCACCGATATTCTGAGCTTAAGGCCTCCGAAGCCCGAAAAGCTAGGGATCAAGAGATTAAATTCAAAAATCCTATCTTATCCATTTCATTCAAATACCAAGTACTCAAAAGTGCAAGATCAAATATATTATCTACAAGCATTCAAAATTTAAAGTGCCACAACAACCAAATCCTATCTCGATCCCATCAGGTCTTGATACGGATAACTACCCAAATCCCTGGTAACAAACTGCCTTGCAGAAAATCAGGGAAGAGTCGGTCATTGACAAGGGAACAATCACTCCATGCCTATATAATGCAAGTCACCTCCACATGTTCTGGTAACGCAACTCTAGCACTCTTAAAGCTTCTGTTGTTTCCTCATTATCTCAAAAGCATACACTGACTTAGGCATCGGAGTGTCCCCGCCGGCTCACCCCCGGTCTCTTCGATCCTATTCTTTTCTCTATTGTGCAGGAAAAGTCAAGCTTGGATCATTCATCTGGAAGTCAACAAACGTGCCACGTCACCAATCGGGCAACTGTGTATAAACAATGGGAAAAGCTTTGCTGGTGGCTTTTGGAACTAAGACATGCCGAACAAGCAGGGGTGCCTGGAGTAGTGGAAAAAGGAAGCTGGAACTTTGAGAGAAGAGGACGCACAACACGAAAAGCTGGGTGACCTAATTTGGAGTGGCAGCCAGGGACCGAGGTACGCTCACCCACCAGTGCAGTTGGAGGGGCAGATTTATTTGAAGCAGAAAAGGATGGAAAGGAGTAGAGCCCATGGCTATTCTGCCCTTGCAGCAAGGGTGTCCCCGTGGTTCGATCCTTCACAAGGAAATGAAAGGGATGAAACTCAAAATAAATGTTAGCAGCTTTTGTAAATTGATGAACAGACAGTAAGTTTTTCTTGATTTGAGGAACGTGCAAAACATCATATAAGGTGAAGGGAGAAGTGGGTGTGGAGATTCGGGTGTTTCCAATATGATGTATAGAGAGACCAGTACCATTACTGACACGAAGTTGATCTGAACCACCATAATCTATAGCCTTTAGGTTGAGATTAGCTAAGTCAGAGGTGATGTGATGAGAGGCATCTGAGTCGGGATACCAAGTTTGGTCATCCATGGGATGAGAAGAGGCCATGAGTGCTTGCATGGGAGCAGAAGAATCCCTTTGGTAGTTGCTATTGAAGCGTTGGTAGCAGTCCAACGTAATATGACCTGGTTTGTTACACACCTGACACACAGGTCGTGGAGAGGAGAAAGACCCACGTCCACGCCCCCTACTTCAATGGGGGTATGAGTTGGAGTGAGAGGAGCCATGAGTGTAGTGATAATTGCCACGGTCAGACGAGAAACGTGAGCCACGTCCACCTCGAGGAGATTTTCCTTTGGCAGCAAATTTAGCACCTGCAAGAGAGACATCCAAAGAAGATAGTTGGTGTTGGATGCGTTGTTCATGAGCCAAGAGATGGCCATAGATTTCGTCCAGTTTCAAAGGCTCCACACGAGTAGTGACAGAGGTCACAAAGGAGTCATAGTCTGTTCCAAGGCCTGCAAGGAGGAAGGATACAGCTTCAAAATCATTCAAGGGCTGATTCACAGCCGCTAGTGTGTCCATAAGAGTGGTGAACTTCTGAAAATAATCTGCAATTGAAGTGTTGCCCTTTTTTAAAGTGGCAAGTTGATAATGGACTTGCATGGTCCATGCTTGAGATTGAGACTTGAACAAACGTTCAAGGGTGAGCCAGACGTCTCTGGATGTGTTGCATTTGACAACATGAGATAAAATGGAGTCATTTAAGCAGGAGTTGATAGCACCAAGGATGAGTTGGTCTTGCATATGCCATGCCAAGTAGGCAGGATTTGGAGCAGTGGTAGCTCTAGTGTCAGATTCTGTAGTGATTGTTGAAGAAGAGCATACTGTTGTGCCGTCAACAAACCCAAAGAGAGAGTGTCCCTTAAGGATAGGGACAATGCTGGTTTTCCATAAGCTATAGTTGTCACGGGTGAGTTTGTGGGTGATAGAGTTATGGAGAGAAAAGGTACCAGTGGCAACAATGGGATTGGGAGGATTGAGGTTGAGGTCAGAGGTGGAAGAGTTTGAGGAAGTTGGTGGTGTTGGTGCAGCGGCCATTTGAAGGAGGATTGGAAAAAAAAGACGTTAGTCAGTGCAGCTCTAATACCATATAATAAATTGAAGACAATAGGTGTTGACTGTAATTCGTTTTTGCCTTACTGAGTATTAGACTCAGTTCACTATTTATAAAGGTTTGTACAAAGGGTAAGACACAAGGAAATGACATACTATTGTCAGAGCATACAAAGGACCAACACGTTATCTACAGGATAATACAATGAGATGGTGTAAGGCCTTAATATCTGGATTGAGGTACAGCTCCATGTTTCCCGGCAGTCCCCTGTCTTTCAGAGTCTTGATGTTCCTTGTCTTGTGTGGCTCGAGAGGCAGCCACGTTGGGGAGAGTGAGGATATCATTGACACTATCGAACTAACATTTTTTTAGCATGTGATTTTTATAGGATTAACAGCATGTGCATTTAAATTTTAGAAAACATGTAACAATTATGTGCTAATTAATGTCAGTTTAATAGATTCTCTGACTCAGTTAATTGGTAAAAAAAAAACTTTATTCTTATTAATCATATATGGTACTGGCATTAGAAGGAAAATAATAATTGAATTGTGACTAGTTATTGAGAGTTGCACTGCAGATGATTAATATGAATTATAATATTCACTCACAATAAAAATATTCAGACGAGTAATATCGCTACAAATTAAGGTCAATATTCATACAGTTCGTAATGAACTATTTTTTGGAATGCAAATGTAATTTAAATTGATCTTTATTTCGGGATGAATATGTATACATTATTCAAGAACAAAACAATTGGAGAGAAATATTTTTATGGTAATCATTAATATTAATCTCTCTTTATGAAATTGAGCAATATATATAGTACATGATACTCTTTCAATCGAATATCATATAATAATTCTCAACAGACGATCTTCACTAGAAAAGTGAACCCGCAATCACTCTTCTATCTCCCTACTTTGCCAATATTCCAGTCACACAAATTTCAGAGGAACATGGTCTTGAAGAAACAACGCCACGTGTTTACGCAGATGGGGCGGATGCAGTAGTTGTTGGTGGATAGGCAGCAGGAATGGGACCAGCGGCAACACCAGAGCTCAAAAGCTCGCTCATGGCACGGTGAGGGTTGCTGCGCAGGCTGTCACAGAGATTTGGCAAAAATACTCCTGCATGTGATAAAAATACGTTAATCGCATGTTACAAATGAATTAAATACCATCATATATCACACAATAAAAAATCGAGTCAAGACCTTCAAAGAATTATTATTATTATATAATAATTCTTTGATTCAAGGAGAAGCAAAAACAATTTTTTATTTTTTATTTTTGTAAAAGCAAAAAATTAGGTGAAATATCATGAAGCTTTCGTGAGAAAAGTGGGAAGGCGACAGGATAACAAGAACAGGAATCGTGGTACATGAAAGCTAGGAATATTAAGTAGGCACATTCCTAGATTGCTTTATGGTCATCTTGGGTCATGTTTGGAAGCAAGAATCTATTATGGTGCACAGACAAATTGAAGCATGGGCAGCAATCAGTTGAGTTTACTAATTGACTCCCCATAAAAAAAATCCCGGAAACCCCCACCGTAGAAACAAGAAGGAAAGTTGGAATAAATAGTCATGAGTTTATATATTTCACAACCAATTTACAAGGATTTTTTTTTTGTTTCAATGTTTTTCACTTTTTTGGTGGAAAAATTCCTACCTTCGCCGGCGGCCAAGTTGAAGTAAAGGTCAACAATGTTGGCGCACTCATGGTAGCAAGCCGGGGAGCAAAGCTTGGAGGTGACTTGTGGCTCAAGAAGGGCATCGGATGAAATACCAATCATGTTCCTGTCAACCCCACATGCTTCAACGCACTGGTCGGTTTCTATGTACTCAGAAATCCTATGAACCAACACCTCTGATGACCTGCACTGGTACGCCACGCTTCCATCACCCGCCACCGACGTCTCCAACAAACACCTTTTCCCCGAAGACGCTACCGAAAACGCGCAGACACTCTTTGGCAGATCCTCACATATAAGCTCAGCTGCACCCAAATATCCAAATATATTAACAAATCATTCAAAATATCAAAACAACTGCAAAATTAAGGATATGAAATTATACACACACATATATATATGCATATACATACCTAACGCTGCATGTAGGAAGAGAGAAGAGAGGAACAGAACCAGAGACAATTTTGACATGAAAGCTGCCATGGTTGGAATGTGTTTTGCTTTAAGATTTCTAAAGTGAAACGTTGTGTTTTGAGTATAGCAAAAACAAAACACAGGCAGCTTTGTTCTGTGAGAGACTTGTGATGTTGGAGGGGTGTATATATAGGTGAATTCAAGGTGTGAGGAACACAACAGAAACGGAATCTATTTCCTATTTATAGGAAACTCACCGCCATTGAAGGCTCCTACTCTTTTCTTATTGCTCCGCTAAATTTAACGCGTCTCTAATTAAGTTAAATTTATTCTAACTATAAACTCATTTTTGGAAAACCTGTCCTTGGTCTCTCGGAAAACAATATTATTGTTTTCTCTTTTGTTTTCTTTTTTGAATCAGTCTAATTAACCTGAATCCCAATATGTGATTGGTCATTAGATCTTGCCAACTCTGATTCTTCTTGTAATAGAAAAAAGATACTATATTATTTTTGGAATGATGAAAGATACGAGAATGAATCATTCTCGTTTTCTATTTACAGTTGGACGACAACCATTTTCTGCTTCGACCATTTTCCAACTCCCATAAGTTTAATAAGAAAATAAATGCATGATGAACAAGAAATTATAAATTCTTTATTTGTAAATTGTATCTGAACTGACTTTTCCCTTCATAGTTTTGAAAATGATCATCATTTGGACTATTAGCTAGTTAGGCGAGAGTCGTGGTGTCGAGTAATATTGGAAACTATATATACATTTATCCAACCATTATTTCATCATATTGACGTGGCATGCTATATAATCCTTGTGTAATAATCTTACATTAAGGTTCCATCAATTTTGTGTCGAGCTAATCCCTTATGGTGAAGATAAACATGCATGCATGCTTGGAATGTAAGCTTGTGGGGGTGTCAGAAGTCATGATCATGAGACTTATATCCCTTCATCGGTTACCAAAATAAATGCCTGCAGGCTGGAGAGAAATATCATTTTTGTTAGGAGCTAGCAAACTGTGAATGCATGACTTTTGCATTTGATTATTGGGAACGTTAACTAAACATGCTTACTTTTTTAGATGAGATCTTACCATATGATTAGCCAATGCCATTCTTTTGTTTATTCCGGATTTAGGTCAAAGATTCATTTGTTTTTATTTAAAAACAAAGGTTAAATACTTGATCAGTAACTCTTTGCACTTTTTTTTTTTTTTTTCCACCAGGGGTTCAAATCCTATCAAAAATAGTATTTAACTTATGGGAAAAGACCAATTTAGCACCTCCACTAGGTTCTGTCACATGTGTCATCACATAGAATTGCCACGTGTTCTAAAAAAGAAAAAAAATTATAAATTAAAAAAATTTAAAAAAAAAATTGAAAATTTATGGGTGTAACCAGCCACCCCATTCTAACGGGATGTTGAAAAATACCAATACCTGAATTTTTGCAAAATATTTAAAAATAATAAGAAGAAGAAGAATAAGAATAAAGGTATTTTGGAAATTTTGATGGGCTTTAACGGACAATCTTGTGAAATTGAAATATATTGATAGATAGATAAATTAAATTGACACTTTCTAGAATTTAAGGGTATAATTTCAAAAGTGATGAAATATCAGGAATGACAAGTGAAGTTTATCTTTTTTTAATACTATAGTTTGTACTTTTTTTCTTGTCCATTCTTTCTTCTTTTGGAGCTAAATGGGCCCCGATAAATTGGTCTACCATCTATACATTAATGAATATATGAAATAGTTCCTCCCCCCCTCTTTTTTCTCTTCTTCCATATTCCCCCCCTCCCCCGCCCTTCCTCGCCTCCTCTAAGGCCAAGACTCTATCTACCTCCTCGAAGGCCTTATTTATGTCCAAAAAACTCAATGGCTCTTCCACCATCACTATACCTTCGATCTTCACCATCTTCAGTCGCTCTCAGTCTGGGTTTGGTGTTTTTCTTGGTATCTTTGGTTTTGGTTTCTTCATTATCAGATCTCTTGCTTTCAAGATGTTAGGGATGCACACGTGCCTCTCCGTAGGGTTATTGGCCGTCTCCGCCTTCGCCTATCGCCAGCGCTCCGGTCTTCTGATCTCCAAGTGCCGATGCGTGTTCAACACGCGCTTGCGAGTAGATCTTACTCGAGTGCGCGTGTCCCCCACATGCCGTCATGTAAGACCTCTTTCGTGCCGCTCCACCTCCACCCACCTCCTTTTCCGGCCTTCTGGTTCCCTCTCTGGTTCATGGGCCCGACCGTCTCTGTCTACTTCGTCGTTGCTAATGTATAGAATCATGATATCCTCTGTTAGAGAAGCAACTTCATCAAGTGGAGTTACAACAAGTTTGTGGTCTAAGATTTCCTTTCAGCAAGGAAAACCAAGTGGTCTCTGGAACTCTTCTTCAAATTTGCTAATGTAATGTTGTTGTGTTATTTTCCTGTAACAAGTTTGTGTTGGCTTCTGTTAACTCCGATCCAGTTAGGTTTTGGACTCCTCATCCATGTTGTCTATTTTTTGTTTCTGTTTGGAAACCTTCCTTCCATTGTTACTGTGCATCTAAATCTCCATGGCTTTTGCATAAGTCTGTTTAGATGCTTTATAGGAGTATTCGTACTCCCCATCAGATTGCATTGCGGCAAGGGGTTTCTCAGGCTGCATTCGCAAATGCTTTTCTTTTCCACTTTCACTGAGGAGTTTGTAACCTTCTGGATTGAGTTTATATGTCTATCCTGTAACTTTTTTGCTCTTATGTTTTAATGTTAAGTGGTTTGTTACCAATATATATATATATATGAAATAGTCATTATTTTAAAGAACATAGTTTTCATTTTTAATTGGATTAAAGAAAATTTTTTTGTAGTGACCCAAATAATTAATTAGGCTAAAACAGCTTGATTTAGGATTTAATTGGACTTTGGGTAACTAGGGATATAGCTGGATGGTCATTTTTGAATTTCATACCCTCTGGCCGAACACTTGTGTTGTAACCACATAAGCGCTTGCCTGCCAAGAGTACACGAGTGCTCGTGTAAAGACTAGCCATGCACTCATAGACTTTTTGTTGACTGCTGGATATTGTTCGAGCGTACGTCTGCAACCCTAAAATCACTGGGTAAACAGTACGCAAACACTAGCAGTATTGTAGTACCTAGCACTCACTGCACTGCAAGCCTACTCTAAAATTGTTGTTTGAGTGTTGTTGTGAGCCTTAAGTGTTTCCTTGGTGTTCTTGAAGAAGAATGAGGAGCTTCTTAAGGTTTCTACTGTGTTAAGGTAACCATCTCTCTTTAGTATTTTCTTTAGAGCTTATGCTAGCTTTGCGGTAGCCTAGTTATTAGAAACCTAGAAGTAGAAGACTTGATCTTGTAATAAGCTTTTGCTTTTCATTAACGTATTTCTTTGTGCATGAAGATGTTTACGTTAGGAAGTGTTAGATGACCTTTTGTACGAAGCATTAGAACTTGTTAAGGAGGCTTAGGAGAACATTGGACCAAATGAAATTTTACCTGAACCTCTCTAGCCAAACGCTCGATCTAGGGTCCGAGCGCTCGCCCAAAGACGCTTCATGGAATGCCATCTTGGCCCGACATTCTACAACCCCTATTTTTATGTCTTATGTTCATTTTAGTTGGACTTAGGACTAATGTTAGGCTTTCCACAGATTTGGAGAACCCAAAATCTTTGGAAGAATTTTCAGAGGACTTGTACGATCCGAGTGAGTGCTAACTCACATAATGCTCGTCATTTCTTTTCCCACATTACATGACTATTTTATGTACCAAACATGCATATTTACAACTCTCATAAAATATATTTTGCTGCATCATGAACTCTATCATTTGTGAAAATGTGCTACTTAACAAAATAATGATTGATAATGAGACTTATAAAAACATGGAGGAATACATTATTAATAGAGAATTGCATTTATTGAGAGTTGCACTGCAGATGATTTATATGAATTATAATATCCACTCACAATATAAAAAATGTTCAGACGAGAAATATCGCTACAAGGTAAATATTCATACAGTTCGTAATGAACTATTTTTTGGAATGCAAATTTAATTAATTTAAATTAATCTTTATTTCGGGATGAATATACATTATTCAAGAATAAAACAATTGGAGAGAAATATTTACATGATAATCATTAATTAATCTCTCTTTATGAAATTGAGTAATAGTACGTACATGATACTATTTCAATCAAATTGCATATAATACATCTCAAGAGACAATCTTCACTAGAAAAGTGAACCTGCAATCACTCTTCTGTCTCCCTACTTAGCCAATATTCCTCATCCGGATACACAAATTACAGAGGAACATGGTTTTGAAGAAACCACGCCACGCGTCTACGCAGATGGGGCGGAGGCAGTAGTTGTTGGTGGATATGCAGCAGGAATGGGGCCAGCGGCAACACCGGAGCTCAAGAGCTCGCTCATGGCACGGTGAGGGTTGCTGCGCTGACTCACACAGAGATTTGGCAAAAATACTCCTGCATGATAAAAATACATTAATGTCATCTTACAAAATACCATATATCACACAAACAAAAATCATGTCAAGACCAGGCTAGGAGTCGTGGTACAAGAAAGCTAGGAACATTAATTAGGCACATTTCTAGATTGCCTTAGGGTCATCTTGGGTCATGTTTGGAAGCAAGTATCTATTATGGTGAACAGACAAAAATAGAAGCATGGGCAGCAATCGGTTGAATTTACTAATTGATGATTGTAGTAAGAGCAGAACCCACCCCTCATGAAAAAAAATCCCGGAAACCCCCACCGTAGAAACAAAAAGGAAAGTTGGAATAAATAGTCATGAGTCTATATATTTCACAACCAATTTACAAGGACGACATATATATTCGTTTCAAAGTTTTTCACTGAGTTTGGAAAAATTCTTACCTTCGCCGGCAGCCAGGTTGAAGTAAAGGTCAACAATGTTGGAGCACTCATGGTAGCAAGCCGGGGAGCAAAGCTTGGAGGTGACTTGTGGCTCAAGAAGGGCGTCAGATGAAATACCAATCATGTTCCTGTCAACCCCACAAGCTTGAACGCACTGGTCGGTCTCTATGTACTCAGAAATCTTTTGAACCAACACCTCTGATGACCTGCACTGGTACTTCACGCGTCCGTCGCCCGCCACCAACGTCTCCAACAAACACCTTTTCCCCGAAGACGCTACCGAAAACGCGCAGACACTCTTTGGCAGATCCTCGCATACAAGCTCAGCTGCACCCAAATATCCAAATATACTAATAAATCATTGAAATATCAAAACAACTGCAAAATTAAGGATATGAAATTATACACACACACACATATATATACATATACATACCTAACGCTGCATGCAGGAAGAGAGAAGAGAGGAACAGAACCAGAGACAATTTTGACATGAAAGCTGCCATGGTTGGAATGTGTTTTGCTTTAAGATTTCTAAAGTGAAACGTTGTGTTTTGAGTATAGCAAAAACAAAACACAGGCAGCTTTGTTCTGTGAGAGACTTGTGATGTTGGAGGGGTGTATATATAGGTGAATTCAAGGTATGAGGAGCACAACAGAAACGGAATCTATTTCCTATTTATGGGAAACTCACCGCCATTGAAGGCTCCTACTCTTTCCCTATTGCTCCGCTAAATTTAATGTGTCTCTAATTAAGTTAAATTTATTGTAACTATAAACTCATTTTTGGAAAACCTTTCCTTGGTCTCTCGGAAAACAATACTATTTTTTCTATTTTATTTTTTATTTTTTATTTTTTGAATCAGTCTAATTAGCCTGGATCCCAATCTGTGATTGGTCATTGGTGGGATGATGAGATCTTGCCAACTCCGATTCTTCTTGTAATAGAAAAAAGATACGAGAATGAATATTTAAAAAGAAGTAGTAATTTTAATTCATATTTGTAGTTGTATCTTAGTATTTAACCTTCTTTTTCTTTCGTTTTCTATTTACAGTTTTGGACGACAACCATTTTCCAACTCCCATAAGTTTAATAAGAAAATAAATGCATGATAAACGATAAATTATAAATTCCTTATTTGTATTTGAACTGACTTTTCCCTTCATAGTTTTGAAAATGATCATCATTTGGACTATTAGGTAGTCAGGCGAGAATCGTGGTATCGAGTATTATTAGAAACTATACATTGATCCGACCATTATTTCATCATATTGACATGACGGTGTTAATTCTACATGCTACATAATTCTTATGAATAATTCAAAGTCGTTGGTTAATTACATTAATGATACAGTGTGACTTAGTGACTACAGCGAATAACAACAATAAGGAACATATAACTATTTTTTAGATCTTGGTACTATCAAATAGTCTATGAAATCTTCTCTAAATGCTAGAAACTATCTAGGGTTTGAAGGAAAAACAGAAGAACGCTCAACTCTGTGGCTTTTTATTGAACAAAGCTCGCATATAAACCAAATCTCTGTTCTAAGGACTATAACACATGTATATATAGGCCCCTAAACCCTAAACATAATAATAATGCGAAATCAAATTGAACTAAAACTCTACTACGCCTGTCCGGACGAGGACATGTCACCTAAAATGACTGATTAAATGCACGTAAACAACTAGCCATCCAAACGGAACAAGCCTCCATCTACACAGTATCAACATGAAGACCGTAAAATCACACAGGTGTTCGAACGGTCTCCGGACAATGACTTCAAATGAAGCTCTCAAGTTTAGGCTAGCTCTTTCAGACAGACTGCAGGCGAGGGTCACCGATCTACATCATCTAAGGTTCCCTCAATTATGTGTCGAGCTAATCTCTTTTAGTGAAGATATACATGCATGCATGCTTGGAATATAAGCTTTGGGTGGTACTGTAGTCTTGATCATGAGACTTATCCCTTCGCCGGTTGCCAAAATATATGCCTGCAGGTTGCAGAGAAATATCATTTTGTTGGGAGCAGAACTCAATATGCATACTTTTTTACTAGATGAGATCTCACCGTATGCTTATAGCCAATGCCATTCTTTTGTTTATTCTCGGATTTAGGTCAAAGATATATTCATTTGGTTTCATTTAAAAACAAGGGTTAAATACTTGAATTTGCACAATTTTATTTTTTCACACATGTGGTTCAAATCCTATCATAAATAGTACTTAACTTAAGGGAAAACACCAAGTTGCTGTTTCCGTTAGGTTCCATCACACGTGTCATCACATAGAACTATCACATGTCCTAAAAAATTAAAAATAATTAATAATAGTACAAAAACTAAACCTAAAAAAAAAAAAAAATGAAAATTTATGCCACCCAATTTTGACGGGATTTTGAAAAATACCAACACTTGAATCTTTGAAAATATATATATATTTAATAAAGGTATTTTGAAAATTTTGATGAGATTTAACGAAAAATTCTAATGGATTTATGAAATTGAAAAATATTGAAAGATGAATATACTAAATTGACTTTTTTTACCGTTTAAAGGTATAATTTCAGAAGTGGTGAAATATCCGGAATGATAAGTAAAGTTTTTCTTTTTTTAATACTGTGGTTGCACTTTTTTTTCTTGTCCATTCTTTCTTCTTTCGGAGCTAATTAAATTGGCCCCCGGTAAATAGGTCAACCATCTATACATCAATCAATATATGAAATAGTCATTATTTTTATGAACAAAGTTTTCATTTAAACTGGATTGGAGAAATTTTTTGCAAATCTATCAATCTGACATTTTTTAAGCATGTGCATTTTAGAAATACATGTAACAATTATGTGCTAATTAATGTCAGTTTAATAGATCCACTAACTGATCAGTTAATTGGTAAAAAAAACTTTATTCTTCTTAATCATATATGGTACTGGCATTAGAAAGAAAATAATAATTGAATTGTGACTAGTTTATTGAGAGTTGCACTGCGCGCAGATGATTAATATGAATTATAATATCCACTCATAATAAAAATATTCAGACAAGTAATATCGTTACAAAGGTCAATATTCATATATATAGTTCGTAATAAACTATTTTTAATTGGAATGCAAATTTAATTTAAAATGATCTTTATTTCGAGATGAATATGCATTATTCAAGAACAGAACATGCAATTGGAGAGAAATATTTATATGGTAATCATTAACATTAATCTCTTTATGAAATTGAGTAATAGTACATGATATATATATACTCTTTCAATCAAATAGCATATAATAATTCTCGACGGACAATCTTCACTAGAAAATTAAACCCATAATCACTCTATTGTCTCCCTACTTTGCCAATATTCCTCATCCAGATATACAAATTTCAGAGGAACATGGTCTTGAAGAAACAACGACACGCGTCTACGCAGATGGGGCGGAGGCAGTAGTTGCTGGTGGATAGGCAGCAGGAATGGGGCCAGCGGCATTACCGGAGCTCAAAAGCTCGCTCATGGCACGGTGAGGGTTGCTGCGCAGGCTGTCACAGAGATTTGGCAAAAATACTCCTGCATGTGATAAAAATACATTAATTGCATGTTACAAAATACCATATATAGCACAATCAAGTTATATAATAATTCTTTGATTCAACGAGAAGCAAAAACAATTTTTTATTTTTTATTTTTTTAAAAAAGCATCAAATTAGGTGAAATATCATGAAGCTTTCATGCGTAAACTGGGAAGGCGATAGGATAATAAGAACAGGAGTCGTGGTACAAGAAAGCTAGGAACATTAATTAGGAACATTCCTAGATTGCTTTATGGTCATCTTGGGTCATGTTTGGAAGCAAGACTCTATTATGATGGACAGACAAATAGAAGCATGGGCAGCAATGATCAGTTGAGTTTACGGATTGATGATCGCCGTAAGAGCAGAGCCCACCCCCCATGAAAAAAATCCCGGAAACCCCCACCGTAGAAACAAGAAGGAAAGTTTGAATAAATAGTCGTCATTTGTCGATTTCACAACCAATTTACAAGGACTTTTTTTTTCGTTTCAAAGTTTTTCACTGAGTTTGGAAAAATTCTTACCTTCGCCGGCGGCCAAGTTGAAGTAAAGGTCAATAATGTTGGCGCACTCGTTGTAGCAAGCCGGGGAGCAAAGCTTGGCGGTGACTTGTGGCTCAAGAAGGGCATCAGATGAAATACCAATCATGTTCCTGTCAACCCCACAAGCCTGAACACACTGGTCGGTCTCTATGTACTCAGAAATCTTTTGAACCAACACCTCCGATGACCTGCACTGGTACTTCACGCTTCCATCGCCCGCCACCAACGTCTCCAACAAACACCTTTTCCCCGAAGACGCTACCGAAAACGCGCAGACACTCTTTGGCAGATCCTCGCATACAAGCTCAGCTGCACCCAAATATCCAAATATATTAACAAATCATTCAAATTAATATCAAAACAACTGCAAAATTAAGGATATGAAATTATGCACATATATATACCTAACGCTGCATGTAGGAAGAGAGAAGAGAGGAACAGAACCAAAGGTAATTTTGACAAGAAAGCTGCCATGGTTGGAATATATATATGTGTTCTGCTTTGAGATTTCTAAAGTGAAACGTTATGTTTTGAGGATAGCAAAGACAAAACACAGGTAGCTTTGTTATGTGAGAGACTTGTGATGTTGGAGGGGTGTATATATAGGTGAAATCTATTTCCTATTTATAGGAAACTCACCGCCATTGAAGGCTCCTACTCTTTCCCTATTGCTCCGCTAAATTTAACGCGTCTCTAATTAAATTAAATTTTTTGTAACTATAAACTCATTTTTGGAAAACCTGTTCTTGGTATCTCGGAAAAAAACTCATGCGTGTCTTTTCTTCGTTCTTATGTTCTATTTTTAACCATTTTTTTTATTCGTGATTCTTATTTGGTTTCCTGATTACTAGCTGATTCTTTTTCTAAATTGGGCAGCGAGAAAACCTTTTCAATTCAGTGTGTTTGTGTTAAAATTTATTAATTATTTTTATTTTTATTTTTAATAAAAACATTTTAGCAGAAGTCAAAAATAAAAATGGGTTTCTTTGTCTGAGCCGTACGTACGTGCTTCATTTTTGACGCCTAGTAAATACTCGACGTGTTCATTTGGATGCCCTTATGCCTGCATGATGTCGAAGTTTCCAATAAAAGGAGAGAATTTTCCTTTCCATCGTTTCGGCCGCCCAGGGGTTACAAAGCATTATTAATAAATGATTAGGGTTGTCTTTTTTGTAATAGTTTGAGTTAAATTTCATTAATTTACTTATTTATTAGCTATATATAAATCAAATAGTATTATGGGCTCCGATTGGCAAGATCCTCGAGGTTTTTTTTTTCTGTTTTAGTAAAAATTAATTAATGTGAAAAAAAAAATTACGTAAAAAATAAGAATGTTAAGAATTATAATTTTGTTGATAAATAGTAAACAGTTCTTGCGAAACAGAGCTCAACTCAAGTGCGCTATTACATATAACCGCTGAATGAATCTTCTTCGTTTCACTTATTTGTACATCGATTTTTAATTTAATCAAAAGATACCAAGTACCAATATAGTAGAAAGAATGAAGAATGCCGAATATTATTTGCCTTATTTGTCTTGGGACGTTGTATGTAGACCATTTTCCCATTCAAACCAATTATAGGCTAATGCTCAGAAGCTCCAATATTTTCGGAAGTCATCCGGTAGAAGTGGTGCTCCATCAAGTGTGCCATGGAACACCACTTTTGCCGGACGAATCCCGGAAAAAATGGTGTTATCCAGCTTTCTAACACCACTCCACTAATATTGTATTGGAGTTACGTTGTCTCCAAAATATAGTTTAATCGGTTAGAAACCACACCTTATGAAGCGAAAACTATTAATTTGGATCTCTTCTTCTCTTTTTATGTGGACATGTAAAAAAATAAAATTAAAAAAAAATAAAAAAGAAAAAAAAAAGTGTCGGGATTGAAATGTGGTTTTGCATGGTTTAAAATTAGTTTGATTTCTTGAAAGTAGTAAATAAAGGCATTAATTTGACCATCTTTTTTTTTTAATGTACTGGGTCAGATTTGTCGTGACTTGTGTGTTGTGATAGCACACCACATGCCATGCCGGAAGCCAAATCGGAGACTTAGACATTAATGAGTCAATTGATCCAACGGGTTTAAATTCTAGAAACATCCTTGAGCTAGCTGCGACGTTAGGTTCCTCGTTCACATCGAAGAACAGATATTCAAGTGCCACGCGTTGTGGCTGAAGTAAAAGTCAAGGTCATTGATTGGTGGAGGTGTGGGAAGGCGGCTTTCTTCTTTGAAGGCAAGAAACTTCAATGCAGTTAGAAGCCGTGGAGTACTGTATCACACGCAAAATGACCAAATACCAGTCTCACGAATTCTATCCCGTGTTTTAAATTGCGTTCATTGATATTCTCAACTGGCCCATCGGAGGGACATGCTTGACTTTTTATCCAACTCTTGTCAAAATAAGATAACAGTATTTGCAACTAACCCATATAAAACACTATTTTAAAAAATTATTTTTTTTAAAAAAAAAAATTGGGATTGAAATTTCACTGCAATATCCCAAGTTTTTTTTTTTCTTTTTCTTTTTTGACATGTCCGCACAAGAGGGAGGAGTAGAGATNTATTGTGTGGGATCTAATAACTTTAATACATGAACAAACAAACAAACAAACAAAATTGAGTCTCATTTTCTCTTATCTCCGCCTACCCCCATTTCTCCTAATGCGCGAGGTAATTAAACCGCTCATTTCATTAATTGGAGATGTTTTGGCCTCCCATAAAGGGGATTAATTAATATGGCCAAACCAACTCAATGACCAATATTTAAAATGATGGTTTTGTGGCATGTTACATCGCTTGAGTATAGAGATACAGATGTGCTTATATATATATTTATATTATTCATAATAACAATGCGTTTTAAAACAATGATAGTCGTGGTCCTATCAAAACTCCGCAATTAAGATTACTTATACAATAGTAGTATCAAGATAGGTTACCTCCCGAGAAGTTTAGTCTCGAGAAACAAAAAACAAACAATATTATATGTAATTTGGGATGATACGTTACAAGTTTGGTTATGATAGAGTTAAGAGTAGTTCAACTTGGAGGTGATTCAAAACCCCCAATAGTCACCTACTGTGGCTTGTAAAGCACTCTACAAATCATACATTTTCTTTCTTTCTTTTATGTGTTGTTATGTTTTTGATTCATTGATTTTAAAATATTGCAGGCAATTCTGATCTAAAATATTGAAACATTGTTATTCGATCTCTCAAATTCATTTTATATGTTTCAATAAATTTACGATGTAGCTCCATATAAATTAAAAGGGAGTCAGAAGTCTTGATGTGAAATTTCTACTTATGTAAAGAAATGGGACCTTGTACATATTTAATGTATTAAATAGTTTTAAGGGCCTGTTTGAGATTGCGTTTGAGAGGCCTAAAAGTGCTTTTAATACTCAAAAAGCCCGTTTGAAGGAAAAAGTAGTCGTTTGATAAAAAGATTAAAAACTCTTTTAAGGGTCTCAAAAGCCTAAAAATGGACAAAATGCACTTTTGGCAAAAGCTTAAAAATGAAGCTTTTGCTCAAAAGCTCTTTCTGACTTAAAAGCTCTATTTTTCAAACGCAATCTCAAACATGCTCTAAGTCTTTCTCGCCCACGACAACGTTATTGGGGCTTTAATTTGCGAGTTGAGCTTTTCGGCTGCTCTAGCGTTAGACATGTTTTTTTTAAAATTTAATAGGAAAGAGGTTAAAGGAGGGAGTGCCTGCCAAATTTAAAATTTAAAATTATTTATCAGAAATTGATTAAATTATATATCAAATTCACTGGCCTCCATGCATCACTGATCAGAAATTGGTATCAGCAAAACTATACAAAACTGAGATAGCGTTTTGGGCATTAGTACCAAATTTAGGATGACCAAATCCTTTTAGGGTCATACAATTCCTAGAGGGTTAACTTTCTACCCGTGGGTTTTAGTTTGAATTCAGAAACGAGTTTTGAGGCATTAGCACCAAATTTATAATGATCAAATCCCTTTAGGGTTATACCTTCCCTAAAGAGTTAACCTTTCACCCTTAAGTTTTAGTAGGAGTGTCAATGCGGGCAGTTATTAACCGCTTGCCAACCGCTAACCGTTATAACCGCCAACCGTCTAACCGCCTAACCGCTAACCGCTATAACCGCCTAGCGGTTAGCGGTTATAGGATTTACTAACGTAACCGCTAATCGCTTTTTATATACTATATTTTTATAATTATAATTATAATAATATTTATACATATAACATAATCAATTGATTATTAATGATTAAATCACATTTTTGTTTTAGATAATTAAATCATAATTTGAGTATTAATATATTATTACTATAATTTATATTATTATATTATATGATCAATTAATCATAAAATCATTTGATTATATAATAACAAATTATACATACAAATTCATAAGTCATAAGTTATAAGTATGCAAGTTCATATTAATACAACAATGAACAATTAAGTATCTATAGACTTAGTTTCAATGTATGTTATCAACTTATAAGTCTATATATGTTATAAATTATAATTATACATTATACATATATGCAATTATGCATATTGAATAATATATATGTAAAAGATCAACACTTAATCATATGATTCAATAACAATTCAAATACTTATTAAAGTTAATAATATTATTAATGTACAATGATAATGTGATTTGTATAATATCAAATTAATTAATTGACATTAGATTAAACAATGTATTGCTTATAACCATAATTGAAGTATTAATGTATTATCATTATAATTTATATGATTATATAATAACAAATTATTCGTATATAATATTTATATATATGATATGTTTGTAGCTTTGTAATAATATATGATATGTTATGTAATAATATATATTTATATATATATGATATGTTAGCAACAAGTAACATAAACTATGTAAGTAACATAATTATTAATTAGTTTGTAGTTACATATTAACTAGCTTTGTAAGTACTTATATCATACATTCTTATTCTAATATTTTGTAATTTAGTATATATTACGTAATTATACATATATGCAATTATGCATATTGAATAATATAAATGTATAAGATCAAAACTTAATCATATGATTTAAAGACAATTCAAATATTTTATTTAAGTTAATCATATTATTAATATACAATGATAATGTGATTCGTGTAATAATAAATTAAATAATTAATATTGGATTCATTAAACAATGTGTTACTTAGAACCACAATTGAATTAAAGTATTATTAGATACTTTATATTTATAAAACATATATCACATTATCTTAGATTCTTAGATCCAAGATAATTTTATTATATTAATATGAATTGTGATTTGTGAGATAATATGATCATATAATTTAAGTATTAGTGTATGACCATTAGATCATTAAGAATTTAGGATTTAGGAGTTTGAGCATTGCCATTAGATAATAAGTTCAATTAAAAAAAGCTTATAAGTAAATATGATAATAATTTCATAAGGATTGAGACCATTTTTAAACTTACTTATCTTAGTATCATAGTATGAGTGTATGATACTGTAGTAATAAAAGCCCAAAAAGCCCAAGAAAAAGTCCAAAAAAAGCTCAATTTTGAAAAAGCGGTTAGCGGGCGGTTACCTATTTCACTAACCACTAACCACACAGTTAACCGCTAGGCGGTTAGCAGTTGCGGTTAGTAAAATCTACTAACAATAACCGCATTGACACCCCTAAGTTTTAGTTTTGAATCCAGAAATGAATTTTGAGATATTAGAACTCAAATATTAGCTTATGAAAATTTAGCTAATATTTCTCAAATATCTTAAAATACAGTTCAAAACATTTAATCAAACATATAGAATGCAAAAAACATAAAAAATATGTTTTAAAAAAAATGTGCACGACCTACGCTAGGCTGCCGCAACATGGCAGCCGCATAGCAGGGCTCTTAATTTGCCATCTTGATCAAATGTATAACAAGACCATGGCGTCATTATTTTAGAACAGTAATAAGCTTTTTGAATTTCGAAGGTGTAAACAAAATATATTAGTTAAATATTAATTAAATTCAAATGTATAGCAAGACCATAACGTCGTTATTTTAGAACAATAATCAGCCTTTTGAGTTTTGAAGGTGTAAACAAAATATATTAGTTAAATATTAATTAAATTTATCATTTTCCGTAGTTTCGAAGGTGTAAACAAAATATATTAGTTAAATGTTAATTAAATTTATCCTCTTCCGTAAATTTAATAATAAAAAAATGCTTTGATATTTTTAATTTCATTTTATGAATTAATGAATGTATTATTATTTATTTTCATTTGATTCGTTTCTTCAATGTCAGGAATTTGAATAGAAATTCTGACATCTATGAATTCAATCTTAATATATAGCCTGTTGTTCCATGTTGCTTCAGATCGATCCTGTGCTCCTTTGCGATTCGTATTTTTGTCTTTTTGGGTATATAAGTCATCCTTTGTAAATCCAACTTCTTCCAAGTTTAGGGAAGTATAATTTTTTCAATTCCAATTGGTAACTCAATTGGTTGTTGGACCACATCTCATAAAATGGAGGTCACTAGTTCAAATTATTTTTCTCTTACATATAAAAATAATAATAATAATAATAATTTCTTCAAATCCAACGTACACAAAAAGAAAAGAAAAAAAAAAACTTCAAATCCAGGCTTTTTATTTGACGTTTTGACCCTTTAACATTATGGGCTCGTTCATCCAGAGGCCCACTAGAGTAATGTTGGTGTTGGATTACCTACAAGAGGATGTCATGACTATTTTACACTTGTGGATTTGGACTTCCCATTGTTCATAAACGATTTATTGGGCTTGAATTGGACCCTTAGCCGAAGCCCAATCTAACCCTCCCAACTTGGAGCTACCCCCACTTGTTTGCTCTTGGTCCTAAACGAAACCATGATCACAAAATGAAGGAATGCCGAAGCGAGGATAAGTGGGACCGGACGTATCAGAAATGGTTACCCACCTCACAATCCCCTGCTTCAGTGCGCAATCTCTGTTTCTTAGAGTAAAAGATCAAGCAGAAGAACACGACGAAGAAGAAGAAGAGGTGGAGGAGAAAATCAAGAAAGTAAAGAAGAAGAAGAAGAAGAAGAAGAAGAAGAAGAAGAAGCTATGGTTTCAGTAGCAGCAGCAACAACAGCAACGAGACCATCCCATCACCTATTCTCAAGCTCTCGTTCCCTGTCTCCTTTCCAACAATGCGTTTTTGAATCCAAGACACTTGTGTCGTGTCCCAGCAACAACAACAGCAATGGGAAGAAGAAACATGTCGCTGCCGGGGTTCGATGCATGGCTGTGGGCACAGCAGAGGCGGCCGGCGCGAAGAAGAAGAAGGGTTCGTTTGAGATTCAAACGCTGACCAACTGGTTGTTGAAGCAAGAACAGGCGGGCACGATTGATGCGGAGCTCACGATTGTGCTGTCCAGCATCTCCATGGCGTGCAAGCAGATTGCTTCGTTGGTGCAGAGAGCTAGCATTTCCAACCTCACTGGGGTACAGGGTGCTGTTAACATTCAAGGGGAGGACCAGAAGAAACTTGACGTTGTCTCAAATGAGGTTTGCATAGCCCTTCCTTCTTCTTCTTTTCTTTTTTCTAAGTAATAAGGGTAATTATAAAAATATCTCACGTTAATTCATCATTTGTTCTATTTAATTTTAATTTTCAACTGTCAATTTTAACCAATAAACACTAGAAAATATGTATACTTACACACCTATTTACAATTTTAAAAATGAATGCCATGATGTGTTGGTGGGTTTGCTTCACATAGCGTGAGTTAACATGTAAATTGATTTGTTAGTGTAGTTCATTGTCTGGAAATTAACATTAATCCTAGGAAGGCTTTGGAACATTGGTGATGCCTGATCTTTATGAAAAAAAACCAAAAAAAAACCCATTAATTCCGTTGCCGGGACTTGAACCCGGGTCTCTCGGGTGAGAGCCGAGTATCCTGACCAACTAGACTACAACGGATTGATGCTAATGATCGCCAAAATTTGTTTAGATATTGTATATTTAATAGTCCCATTATCATACAAGTTCAATTATTTGGCATTGATAACAGGTTTTCTCGAATTGCTTGAGATCAAGTGGACGAACGGGGATCATAGCATCAGAGGAGGAGGATGTGCCCGTAGCAGTGGAAGAGAGCTTCTCCGGCAACTACATCGTTGTATTCGACCCTCTTGATGGCTCATCCAACATTGACGCAGCTGTGTCCACCGGTTCCATCTTTGGAATTTACAGCCCAAATGACGAGTGCCTCGCCGATCATGGTGACGATGACACTGTAGGTCTACCTACTCCTCTCCGGTTAAATCATCAATTATTTTAAAATCTTTTAAGTGATAAAAAGAAATTTAATTATTTAATTAATGTTTTGTTTTGCATTTGGCAGCTGGACAACGTGGAACAGAAGTGCATTGTAAGCGTGTGCCAACCAGGAAGCAACCTTCTTGCTGCTGGCTACTGCATGTATTCAAGCTCCGTCATCTTCGTGCTAACGATTGGAACCGGTGTATTTGCCTTCTCCTTGGACCCAATGTACGGGGAATTCGTGTTGACTCAGGAGAATATCCAGATACCCAAAACGGGAAAAATCTACTCATTCAATGAAGGCAACTATCAGCTTTGGGATGACAAGTTGAAGAAGTACATTGATGATCTCAAGGACCCCGGCCCTTCTGGCAAGCCTTATTCTGCTCGGTACATCGGTAGCTTGGTCGGCGACTTCCACCGGACGCTGCTGTACGGTGGCATTTATGGGTACCCTAGAGACAAGAAGAGCAAGAATGGGAAGCTGAGGCTTCTCTATGAATGTGCACCGATGAGCTTTATAGTGGAACAAGCTGGCGGGAAAGGATCTGACGGCCATCATAGAGTTCTTGACATTATGCCAAACGAGGTGAGCTCAAGGATTCAAATAAACCGGACAATATTGGTTATGCAACAAAAATACTCTAGAGATGACCCTAATTCTAATAAATGATATTAAATAGACTCTTATAGGATTGTAATGACATAACAGTAAACATTAAGTTTGCAAATCATTATTGATTAAAGGTTAATTTTCATTGTTACATTATTATTGTCATAAATAGGATTACTCTGTAAAATTATATATGAGTTTGTGCATGCAGCTAATTTATTGGAAAATTTAATAACTATGATTGTGTTTTTTATGCCCTTTTGTTGGACAGATCCATCAACGTGTTCCACTTTACATTGGAAGCTTGGAGGAAGTGGAGAAACTGGAGAAGTATTTAGCTTGATTAATATGAAGATCGAAGAGAGTAATTTTGTTTCATCCCATAAATACTTTTGTTGGAACATTAACAAAGGGTGGTGGGGGAAAAAAAGAAAAAGATTTTAAGCATATTTAACACCAAGCTTGTGAAGAAATTGACAGGTTATATTGCTTATATCTCATGGGTATATATATGAATATTCAAACCGAACTTCCAAAGATCGGATTGCTTTTAGTGCACAAGATGTTGAAGTGCATATCATGAAAGTAGTTTAATTAATTTCACGCAATTTTATAAGAAACATTTCTGCCAAGATCGATAGTGTCAATCAAATGTAATTATGGTGTCCCTTATTTAAAGCGATTTACACCTTCTTCTGTTTTTTTCCTCAAATAGTTAATATTATAAGGGAAATCTAAGTGTTTTCTTGATTCTATGTATTATTTTCTAAAAAAAAAAAAAAAAAAAAAAATGGGCCCTTGTTTCTCTTACTCAATTTTTAAAATAATAATAATATAAGAATGTTAGAAAGTAAGTGACATTTATGAAATAAATGTGTATAGAAAATAGCATTATTCAATGAATACTTATTTAGTAAACTATCATACAACTGAAATGACATGTCAATAAAAATTATTTTTTATTTTTACAAGTATTGGTACAAAAATTAATTTTTACTAACGCATAATCAAATTATGATTGAAATTTTCTTTAAACCAGTATGAATATGGAGGAAATATTTTCCAACCCATTTAGAATATTATCAAGCGTTTATAAACATTTAAAACGTTAGACTAAGTTAATAAATTGATGTTAATTACCTCAAAAATTTAATATACATTTTAAATATTTATAAATATTTAGTACTATTTTAAATGAATTGAAAGATATTTTCTTCAAACTGAATTTAAGAAAATTTTTGTTCATCAAATTATATTAGTATATACCATTATTCTTATTAAATTATTGTTCAACCGAGCCACTTGCATCTGGTTTTTTTATTCTATTTTTTGGTCATATCACGCGCCTGTCACTTTTTATCTCACCCTCACGAATCAGAATCACACAATTGTCGGATAAGCACGGCCTGTAGGCTGTAACCCAGAGAAAGAGAGGGAGAATGGTTCATGCGACGGCAGCTTCGTCTTCCCACGCCCTCTTCTCCACCTCTCTCTCTTCTTCAAATTTTCGTGTCTCTCCTCTCCATCTCGGCAGCAAGCTGATCCAGACAGTCGCAAGCAAAGCCACGTCCAAGATCCCATGCAAAGTAGTGGGATCCACAGTGACTGTCGCAGAGACCAAAGCCCAAAAGAAGGACAAGAAGGGAGAGTTCCAAATCGAGAACCTAACGATATGGCTGTTAAAGCAAGAACAAGCCGGTAACATAGACGCCGAGCTCACTGTCGTGCTTTCAAGCATCTCTTTGGCTTGCAAGCAGATTGCTTCGCTGCTTCAGAGGTCAAGCATTATCAATCTCACCGGCGCTCATGGCACAATCAATATCCAAGGCGAAGATCAGAAGAAACTTGACGTTATCTCCAATGAGGTTCGTTTTCAATTATTATCGAACCATACATAAACATTTTCGACCATAGTTTTTGCACAGGTAGATTTGTCTGCCCGGTTGCTCCAAAAGCGCTATTGGAATTAGAGTAACACTATTAAGACATTTATATAATTAAAATGACATGGGAGTGAACATCAACCTTGGATTAGCAAGGAGTCGAAAAAAACCGAAAATTAATAACGAATTTTCATTATCACGTCATTCCAGTTTTATTAAGTTGTTGGAATAAGTAGATTCCGCATGTGCCCGGTTTGAGAGACGGGTTGAATTGCGTGAAATTCGGGTAGCTGATTACAGTATCCTTATTTAGATATGTTGGATCAAGATTCCTACAATTGGGAATCCTCCTCTTATTGTTCATGCTCTCACAGTGCCTATTATTACCCCTTGCCTCTTTTATCACAGGATGCATTATCCACACCACAAAACATTTTAAGCTTGATGAAAACAGTTACTCAGGGGTTGTTAATTTGCAGTTGTTCTGCAACTGCCTAAGGTCTAGCGGCCGCACGGGGATTATAGCATCGGAGGAGGAAGATGTACCTGTTGCAGTGGAGGAAACCTACTCAGGACACTACATTGTCGTGTTTGACCCTATTGATGGATCTGCCAACATTGATACTGCCTTAACTACTGGCTCCATCTTTGGCATATATGGCCCTGACAAGCAATGTCTCCTTGACATTGATGATGACTCCACGGTAACCCTCTCATACCGTCTCCATTCCTATTCTTCTGTGTCTAATTGTTCACCTCTGCAACAACACAGCTCGATCAAGCAAAACAGAAATGCATCATCGATGTTTGCCAGCCAGGCGGCAACCTACTGGCCGCAGGCTATTGCCTGTATTCAAGCTCAGTTGTCTTTACACTCTCAATAGGGAAAGGGGTGTTTGGATTCACCTTGGACCCCTCATATGGGGAATTTGTTTTAACACATGAAAATATAAAGATACCAAAATCAGGAAAGATCTATTCATTCAATGAAGGTAACTATGACCTATGGGATGAAAATCTGAAGAAATACCTCACCCACCTCAGGCAGCCAGGCAACAATGGCAAGCCCTATTCTGGCCGCTACATAGGATGCCTTGTGGGGGAAATTCATAGGATGTTGCTATATGGTGGCATATATGGGAACCCCAAGAACAAGAACAGCAAAAATGGGAACTTGAGGCTCTTGTATGAGTGCGCACCAATGAGCTATTTGGTAGAGCAAGCAGGAGGAATAGCAACAGATGGTCACCAGAGAATACTTGACATCAAACCAGCGGAGGTAATGATATAGTTGCAAAAACCTCTCATTGTCAATAACTTTTTGCACAATCAACATACCACTTCTGCTATTAATTTATATAACAGAAATACACATGACATACGAAATTTGTGCATCAGATGTGCTACAACAGTGACTAAACACGTAAATACATAGAGCTTCTTTAAACTAAAGAAATGCCTTTTGCTATGATGGAAAATTTAAACAGCTGACATTTACTTTGTTTTTCTTTGACAGGTTCACCAGCGTACACCAATTTTCATTGGAAGTCCAGATGAAGTAGAGAAACTGCAAGCTTACTTGAGTTGATCCTTGTTGCTCTTATTTTCTATTCTATTTATTCCTATGAATATGTTTGAGCCTTTCATCACGTACAATTGAACAGAGAAAGGGGCAAATAAGTACACTGTACATGCGATCAAAAGTTCTATTCAAGGAATTCAATTCTTCCATATCAATTTCCCAACAGCAACCTCCACAAAAATGTACAATCATTGTCAAGAAATACAACACCCAGTAAACGGAGAGATTGTAAATCCAACAAAGACATATTACTGCTATAGTTTCCCAGACCTTAAACTAAAGATAGGAAGTCAACTAGAACATCTAATTCTAGGGAATTAATTAGTAGTCTTAATGCTGTACCAAAACAGAGACAGCTTCTGTTAATTGTTGTTCAAAACATTCACACTGTTTAACATCTTTTGCAGTAAAAAAAGTTACCGTGTCAGCCTAAGAATCATTCCTTTAAGCAGTCAGTTTCTTCAGAGCGATAATCTCGATCAAGAGAACTCCTACGACTTTTAGCTGCAATTTCAAAGAACATGTTAATGACTCGTAAGTCTACAAACAAAAATGAGAGTAAACATGGCAAAAGAAGAATATAAAAAATGACCTAACCAGGGCTTAAAATTGTTATGCATTGTGTTATGGACTTTACTGCAGTCAGAGAATCTGGGCCTGCAGAAGTGAATCAACTCAGTAAATTTACAACATATGGATTGCATTAAAATTGTAATGAGGCTGAAGAACAATTTTATCACCATTGATATTCATGCCTTTCCCAGATAGTACTTCTGTCACAGTTGATGAATATTCTGACATAAGTTGATTGGCCCTCGCATTAACATCCACCGATTCAGGAGATGATGAGCTTCATTCAAAATGTAGAGTAGAAAGTCAGATAAAGGAATCGGATCACAGAAGTAAATAAGAAATGCAGTAAACTCGAAGAGAAACAATACCCCGAAATAGTATCGACAGAAGAACCCAGGGTAGAATGGCAAGTATAGTCAACACCTTCCAAGCCTAGATCAAGATCTCCTAACATTTCAGAGAAGGAGAAATCTCCGAGTGCATCTAAGTTAGGAAAATCAATGTCAAAAATGTCCACTTCCTTTCCAGACTCAGATGTAGAAATTTCATCGACGATTGGTTTGTCTGAATTTGTAGCCACATCAGAAACATCAAAATCTAGCCTTCCTTTTACATGATCCCTCCTACTCTGCCTCTTCAAGTTTGTCTTGATTGGCGATGAAGCAGAAATGCAATGACTTCTCTCCATGGAATACAGTATTTGACTGTTTGGGCTCACCGTAACTCTCTTGGAAGAGATTACAGTACAACGAGTAGGGGTGACTACTTGAGAAGTATTTCTGTTACTGCAATTTGCACTGGAAGAGATCTCCAGATGAGGTGTGGATTTATCACCTGGGGAGGAGTTTGGCCTCACAGGTGTCTTGGGGTCAGATGAATTGCTTGGGATAGAGAGCAAAGGCTGGTTGAACAAACATTTAGCAACACTGGATCCTTGAACCAATGGCTCATCAGGAAGACAGTTATCAGGTGATGATCGAATTGCACAAGAGGGCTGAGCAATTTCCTGGCAATCAACTGCATTATCCGATTGCGGAAGTGTATTCACACCTGCCAGGAGAATGGACATCAAATTCATTTGGGGACTGGAAATAAGAAGCATAAGAGTCACAACCCAGATGCAAAAACCTGAATGAAAATTACCTCTGTTTGTGAAATTCCTGGCGGGTACCTTACTGCGAGATCTCTTTGCAGCTTGAGGCGCATCTAGAGAAACTTTATAGTCCTTTCTCTTTTTCACAGAGGGGTCTGTGATTGGTGAGGATAAACTTCCAGGCTTCATAATGGTGTTAACTGGCGTGGACACTGGATTCACAGTTGGTGTATTGTTTACTGGGCAACCTAATCGGTGGGCACCAAGAGAAACAAAGTCAATAAACGACAGCCACTTTTCAGGAACCTATCCAAAGGTTGTCTTTATGTTCATATTGTGATGACAATTCAGTAGGAAGGACGCACAGAATAAGGTTCATAATTTGGAGAATAATTGATAATCATTCTTCGTAGAACAAGTTTACCCTAATAAAAACAAGTAAAATGTACAATCTAAAACTAATCTCCAAGCACAATTCATAATGTCACGACCAAGTTTCTGACATTCATGATCCAATTCAATACAATCTGGGATACCACACATAAATCAAAACTAGATCTTTATCAACAGTAGTTCCTTTGATATCTCCCAAAATTGGAAAAATCCCAACTAATTCGCCTGTTTTCCCCGATCCACTTAGAATCAAATATATCGAGGCCAACTTAGTATAAACCCTAATGACTCGCCAGCATTACCTTCTACCAATCTATGCAAAAAAATAAAATAAAAGCTCGAAATAGATCTATAAACCCAGCCACTTATCTATCTCTGATATACCATATGAAACTATCTAAGTTTTGTCAATAATATTTTCGAAGTATGCACATCGAACAGAACTAACAAATTAGGCTTAGGATTGTACCTGAAGGAGAACTATTTGGTAGGAATGGTTGTGGAACGGCCACAACCGCCGATCTGGAAGCGCCGCTGGAGATATTCATCTGCGACGGGAAGCCTCCGCTGGAATTATAAGTGTTCATGACAGCTTGCATACCCTGCAAGAGGGACTGGACCCGGCATTTCTCTTGCTCCAATCGGACCCTTTCCTGATCCACCATCACCTTCTGCTCCTTCAAACAGATATATTCGTCCAGCATCGCGCCCAAAGTCAACAGGCTCTTGGGTGCCTGTCAAAAAGCAAGAAACCCACATGGATTCTCAGATTTCCTAACAAAAACCCAAAACCCAGTTCGTAGAAAAATAAAATAAAACAAGTGTTTGACAAAATGCAAAATGGGTACCTCTCGAACCGGAGAATTTGAGATGAGAGAAGAAGCTTCGGTTCTGAAAACGGAGCGGGTTTCGGAGTAGTTGTTGTCTAAGAGATAGCGGTCCACGATGAATGCGACTTGGATCGGAGTCACCTTCCCCTTTCCGAAAGCCTCTGGCTTTTTAGCTCTGGATCTATTCCTCATTTTCTCAGGGAAAGAAACAAAAATAAAAATAAGTGGATGTGGTTTCAGAGAAAGTCGTGGAGAAAGAACAAATAGGCAAATAGAGTTTCAGATCGGAGATAAAATATAGCGACTGGCGAGTGAAAGAAAAAAGGGAGGGGACGAGGGAGTGAAAGACGCGGGAGTTTTTTGAAATTTTTGGAGGAAGAGGGATGTGGGAGCTTTAGCGGTTAATTTTTGGTTTTGGGGCAGGGCTCTCCCTCCCTCTGGAAAATCATATTTAACCCTTAATTTTTTTATCTGATATGAATTTTAATTTTGAGTTTCTATTTTCAATAATATGGTCATTAAGTTTTACCTAAATTTTAAATAGGACCATCTAGGGGTATACACTATACAAGCAGTGCTTATTAACCATTAATAACAGCTAACCGTTAAATAATCGCCCAAAACCACTAACCAAATACGGATAACTGCCTAGGCCGTTGCAGTACCGATTATCGACATTTCGAAATCTGGTTAATAACTATAATTTTTTTATATATAATTATATATATTAATTTTTTTTATAAAATTACTTTAAAACCGTATATCTGTAACTGTAGATCTAGTGTCATCAACATCCATATTTTATGTTTTGGATTTGTTTTATTATTTGTTTTTTTTTTTTTATGGAAGCTTGTATAGAAAAACTAGTTTTAGATTGATTTTGGATTTGTAATGTTTTCGATTGTAATTGTTTTAAATTATGAATTAACATGCATAATTCTCGAATCACATTGAGATACAAGATAAATCACAAATAAATAGTGGCATTAATACTTTAGTAGTTTAAATTAACAATATATTATAAAATATGAACATTGTTTCTACTTTAAATTAACGAAGTTGAAGTTTTATATTAAAGAACAAAAAATGATGAAATTATTTATGAAAACCAGTTTATAATCGGTATTCAATAACCTCCAGTTGTAGTTATTTAAAATGGAATAACAGCTTAAACTGGTTGCGGTTATGAGGAAATAATCGCTGCTGAAACTAGTTGTATACCTATAGATTTATTAGTCACTTTTTCGTCAAAATTAATGGTGTCGCATGTCACGTATATCTCAATTGACATGTGATCTTCCATTAACACTTAATATTAAGGGATAATTATCTTTTTACTCCATGAAATTTAATGCATTTTCACTTTACCCCTATGAAATACCAATCCTACTACTCAACCCCCATGAACTACCATTTTGTACCCAAAACCTCCATTGTGTCAATCAAAGGTCCCTTCTATCAGTCAAATGCGTTAACCCAGATAGTCAAAGTAACAATGCGTTATAGTTTATGGGAGGCAAAGTGACGAGTAGACCATATGCCTTTGACTAACGGAAGTGGAGTTTTGAGTACAAAATAGTAGTTCATGGGTCAAAATGAAAATATGTTATAGTTCATAAAGGAAAAAGTAATTACCCATAATATCAATGTTATATCATTAAGCGTCAAGTAAGAAAAAAATATAACAAAACAAAACACTTAACTTTGAGGTTGACATATCCCTAAGGGGTAGCTCAATCAAATGTAAACCACGTCTCATTAAGCGGAGGTCACTAATTCGAATCCTTCTTGTTCATTCATTTGTGTGAACATGCCAAAAAAATAAAAAACTTTGATATTAACAATTGATATTGGATGTTGGCATGGACTTTGGGGTGTCAAACTAGACACACATGGCAGATGAAAAATGTTAACTTTAGCAATAAAACCTAAGGAATTTATTATTGAAATTAAAAATATAAGGACTAAATTCAAATTAGATGAAACTTAAAAACCGTATATAATTTTTCTCAAAAAAATAAAAATAAAAAAAAATGATAGGAGTTTTAGTTTGGAAAGGATCCAGTCAATTATTTTTTAGGAGCTGGACTTTGGATTAACACAGGCCCATTGGTAATCAGGTCCATATCCAATACCAGGAGGACAATAACGTCCACTTATCATCACAACCAAATGGCCCTCTGTGGCGGCTCTGTCAGAAGAAGATGAAGCTAGGACTTCTGCTATGGAGGAGTCCTTCCCATCACTCTCTCTCACTACCTTCCCTTCCCTTTCCAAGCCCAACAACCAAACGCCCTATCCTACTTATCTCCGCCAACACCCAGCAGGAGCTCACGGCGAGGGAGAGGAGGAGGCTCAGGAACGAGAGGAGAGAGAGCAAAGGCGCCACCAACTGGAGAGAGCAGGTGGAGGAGAGGCTCATCAAGAAGCCCAAGAAGAGGTACGCCTCTTGGACCGATGAGCTCAACCTCGATAACCTCGCTAAGTTGGGTCCCCAGTGGTGGGTTATTCGGGTCTCCCGTATCAAGGTCGAGGATGCCGCTGAAGTCCTCGCTCGCTCACTGGCTAAGAACTTCCCGGACATTGATTTCAAGGTAATTTTAATGCTGATCGTTTTGATTCCGAGCATGAATTACTGGTCTTTACGTTTGTTACTTGTATGGGAATGCTCGTGTTTTTAGCTACGAGCTAATTGGACTGTCTAGGATGTATCTTTTGAATGAATGCAACGCATTCAAAGCATTCAGAGGCCTGAATTGGAAACAAATAGTGTGTGGTTCATATGGAAAGTGAACTGGAATTCAACTATAATTCATGTACTCTGCCTTGTTATGGTGCTATGCGTGATGTCCGATATGCTTCCTGAGGAGGCTTGCTTGATAAACTTGGAAAGCTTGTAAAAGTAGCGCGAAATTGAGGAATATTCTGATAAGAACTTGCTGAGTGGTGCATATTGACGCTAACAAAACAGCGGTTAAGGGCCTGCTTAGACACCTAGATAGGATAAGCTTGGCACCTAATATTAGTCAATTAGTGGTACATAATGACAATGCATGTAGTATGTCATATGCAGCTAGCACTCATTCTTGTGTTTCATGATTTTATATGCATATCTGTAAAACCATAATAACTTCAAATTTGAAGCTTAAATTCGAATCTGATAACGATGAGTGATTGACAAGGTTTTGTTTGCCAACTTCTTCTCCAATAACACCATGATAGAGTAGAGACCAAGTATGTTATATTTCATCTTTTCGCAGTTTGCGCTGCTTCATGTTAAAAATTATTTACACTTTTTCTGTTTGATACTATTATTTAGAAGCTGGAATTTGGGCTGTAAGATAGTAAACAGTGGATGGTTGGGAAAGTGAAATTATATAGCTTTTACAACTCCTTAGTGTTCAATTTTCAGGTCTATGCTCCAGCCATTCATGTGAAGAGGAAATTGAAGAATGGTTCCTACTCAGTCACACCAAAGCCCCTGTTTCGTGGGTGTGTTTTCTTAAGATTTGTATTAAATAAAGAGATACATGACTTCATAAGAGAGTGCGATGGAGTTGGGGGCTTTGTTGGTTCCAGAGTCGGAAATACGTGAGTATTGATTTTTGTTTTTGTTGTACTTGAAAAATTTGTTCAAACCACTTGTCTGCAGTTTTTAGATAAAACAATATGTAATTCAAAATTCATATTGCCTAATGTAGAAATTTTGGCGGATGGGATCATGGGAAGCACTCACATTACAGAAAATGTGGACATCATAATGAGCAGCATATAGCATTGGGCTTTAATACAAAGATGAAATTCTGAAAATACTAAGAAAGATTGTCAACTACTCCATGTAATTATCTAGTAAATTCTGTATAGGTCTCATTTGGTTTTCCAGGTTTCATGTCATGGTGAACTTGTATGAGAAATATGTGAAGATTTTCAATCCATATAATGACTGCAGGCTTTACCTAAGCCCGAAAAGAAGGAATCTAGGAGAATTAGATACCTCCTGAGGAGTTTCTTGTCAATATATGAGCTGGGATATGGGTTTATGCTCAATCCAAAGGGGAGGACATTTAACTTTTTGGGTTAAGTTTTCTGGTTTGCTGGTCTTATGAGTCCCCAAATAGCCATCTCTCGTACCTGTTGATTCGAAATCTTAAAATCATGTTCTATATATGTTCTCTTGGCATACTACCTCCATTGTGTACTTTCCAGTATGTCTATTCAGAAGCTGTTCTTTCCATGCAGGAAAAAACAGATCAACAAACCTAGGCCAGTATCTGTTGTTGATATGGAAGCAATCTTTAGACAGGCAAAAGAGGAACAAGAAAAAACTGACCGAGCTTTTGAGGAAGACCAGCAAAAAGAAAGCCTCAACTCTGAGATGCCCATTGTTGACTCTCATTTAGATCCCAATGATGAAACAAAATCTGAGATGGATTTGAAGCCAAAAAAGAAATCCAGAAAAGCTTCTGATCCTCTCACAGATGGTTCATCTACAGTGAAGGATTATAAGCTCCTTGTCCCAGGTTCAACTGTTCGGGTTGTATCTGGAACTCTTGCAGAATTCGTAGGCAACCTTAAGAAGATGAATCGCAAAACTGGAAAGGTATGCAATTCTTTATCATAGATCATTTGATTTAAAGAGGTAAATGAGAGAAAATGTGTCTACATGCTGTTCAAGAGAACTTTAAAGGTCCAATTGATGCTTTACATTATACAAAAGGTCATTTTCTACTAATCTACTTCAGAATCCATAAATAATTCTTTTAGAAAATTCTCTTATTGCAGGCAACTGTGGGGTTCACGCTATTTGGGAAGGAAAGTTTGGTAGATCTAGATGTCAATGATATTATTCCCGAGACTAACTAATGTAAATAATGTCTTTCCTTTTGATCATCATGGGTAAATTTATCAACCATGTGATATATTTCCTTCCTTTACAGATGTTTCTTACTTATTATTATCTGTATGGAGAATGTGGTGCCCTGTCATTATGTGAGAGTAAAATATGCTTGTTTGAATATGAGGCGCCGGATATGAGCTGAGTCATGGCTTATATATTGAGTTTCATTATATCAACATCCTTGAGTTGCTTACAATACCGTGCTTCATTAGGTCAAGAATAACCGAATAAGGATTACAAAAAGATGTTAAATGATTGTGAAGGTTAATCAACGGTCAATTCAGAATTATCCTATAGTCTTCAAACACATAACACTTACTCGTTTGACAAATAATAGAGATGATTTATCTGATTATCCTGCTTCTCACTAGGTCTCATTACATGCTGCTTGAGGTGTTTAAAACATTTTCTTGCAGAGCACGGGCTTGATGAAATTTCCTGGATTAATGGCCACAAATGATACAACCAATCCATCCATATAGTTATGTTTCATATACCTTTCTAAGTGCATGTGCTGTTGAGTCATCTACAATTCTGAGGAGTCCTTTCATTGAGTTGTCATCCCCATTAGTTGCTGTGAACATGATTTCTTATTCTGCCTTATTATGTTTGACTCACATTACAGTTCTTTTTTTGCTATTCCAGAAAGCTTTACATGTTATTGGAGCAGGCTAGTATTGGTTGAATCCATACTGAGGGCAATTTAGGACAAACATTCAGGTTTTGTCGAGTTGTTTTACGCAAAACTGCGGCTGAAGCTAAGAGGGGGCATGCTTGGGAATATGTTAAAAAATAGAGCTTTTATCCATAGAAAAAGCTTAGAAGAGTTTTTTTTTTTTGGGGGGGGGTTGGTGGGGTGGGTAAGCCTCATCTTCAAGCTTTTCCCAAAACTCAGTTTTGGACTTTTTAGAGCAACAAAAATAAGATGTGCTTTTAAAGTTTTTTTACCAAATGGACCTAGGTCTGTTGTGACTGTTTTTGGCTTTCTATGCTCTAGCCAGACATTGAGCTAAGGATGCAGCTCTGTTTTGGATAATTAAGTATTTGTATTAAAAACAAAAACAGAACTGTACAAAAGCACATGGACATACCTCAGACTTAAAATGCAAAACAGGAAACTCTCAGGTTGGAAAAGAGACTCGACTGTAGGAAGTCACCTTTCCAACTTGGAGATTAAAATAGAAAGGTACTGACATTGAACAAGTATGCAGCTCACAGGGTTGGAATATGCAAGGAAGGATTTTTATTTTGATTAGAGGTGTCCTCAATGCGAATTTGTTATGGGTCTTTATCCTGCTCCAGTTAACTAATGCTTTTTCTGCTTAAATTTCCTTCCACTTCTCTGGATATTTGAAGCCGTGCTTTGTTTGGTTATTGTTGTGGTAGAGGGAAAAAGAAAGGAACCCAGACAATAATCTGTGCTTCGCTAATCAAAGGTTGTTTCTTTTGGTTGCCTGGTGTCATTATGTTTTTAGGTTGGGACAATGGCGAATCCTCAAATCAAAGGAACTATTACATATCACATGGGCAGACCCATTTATGTGGTTTTTGTTGACATAACCTGTAAAAACATTATAGGTGCTGGAGGTTGGATTTTGTGATTTTGATGGAGCACGAGTCCAGCAAGCTAGAAGAAAACAAACATGCTATGTTTGTTAATTTTTTCTTGTTTTTTCGTTATATGTTCTAAAAAAAACATTAACTAACAATTTAAAACACAAAACACTCTTCAAAACACCAAACACGCACCCAAAACGCACAAAAGTTTGATTTTTGCCAAGAGAATCTTTGTGCCGAGCAGCTGAAGTCCTTCGAAAATTTAATAGCTATCAAATTGTTGTTTTTAGGGATTCTTATTGACCAAAATTTGAACTTTTAGCTCTGGCAAACAAAGAATCATCAAGTCCTCCCCCTTTCCTTCCTGGACAAGACAACATGTACAAGGAGACTCACAAACAGTGAAGTAATTAGTCGACCACCTATGAGAAATGTTTATACTTATTAGTTCTTTCACTAGTAAAATTCAGTCAACCTTTTTTTTTTTCTTTCTTCCCCCTACTTGGAATTGGTTGCCCCTTGGGGTGGCCTTAACATGCTTCACTTATTCAAATCTTTAGGGCACCGAGCAATAAGTTTGCCGGCACATTTCTTAAAGGCCTGTGAACTGTACAGAAAAACTCTGAACTATCTTTCCCACTATGGCTGCAAAGCTGATGACATCTCTTTCTCACCAAAAGATAATTGAGGCCAATAGGCAAGAAAGTTCTGCTGGACATTTATTTATTCATGTTGTTTTTGTTTGTTTATGATGATATATATAGAGCTTAGCTCTCTAGGGCATTATTATCATGTTAATTGAAATTGAAATTCGAGGGTGCTCATTTTTGCTTTAAATTCCTAGTTTTACCTATCATTTGACTGGCATCAGATTATTTCCACTCTCAAGGGGATGCTTTGGTGTGATGGCTATCTCTGATTGGAAGAGGCATATTCTGGATAAGGTCCCTTGTCCGACAATGCATACCAGGTAGATATGTTATCTTGCTTCCATACATACACATCTTTTTAATATTTAACTATAAAGGCTAATTAATGACAATAGTATAACCACAACTTTGTAAATATTAGGTAAATATAAGAGTGGTGGTTTCATGAATTTATCTTTAATAGAAGCAAAAATAAAATATTTATCTTAGAAAAAAATTTGGACATAAAGTTATTTAAAAAAAAAATATTACTAGGGGCAGACGCTCCTGAATATCCATCACTACTTAAAACATATAATTCTCACTTAGACATGTAATATCAATCCATATAATTATCACAGATATTTTAAAACTTAAAGAGTTCAATGTAATAGAAGGTTTGTGACTTTGTTCCATGTACACATACTTCCACAATTATCTATAAAAGTGGTATAATCTAGTTGATAATTGGACCTTTCTTCAAGTTTATAGGCTAGGTCAAAGGCTTACCCACCCCCCTTCCCAATGTTCCCATGTGCTGAACTGGTGATAGAGGTTTTTCTTTCTTCCACAATTTTTTTTTTTTTCTTTTGGTCACATGGTGGTGTTGGGGGTTCAAAAAGTTCCTCACAGAGTTCGTTAAAGACATGTCTATAACAGCTCAAAAGGTTAGTGGTCCATGTGTCGATTTTAATGCTCAAACAAGTACCACTGCTCAAGTCCTTGTTCTCATTTGTGTGTAAATGCTATTACATTTTTTGGGGGATCCAATTTGTGCTTTTCTCGTGCACTTTGCAACTTCCAATAGCATTAATATTCCAACCATAAATAAGCTTATTGTTTTTTTTTAATGAAAATATGTGAATTTTATTTTTTTAAAGATCAAAAACAAAAAGTTCTTATAGCACAAAGTATAAAGTTCTGCAAAAACTATAGTCACGCTAACCTATGTACAAATACAGTTAAATAGCATATTTGCTCAGAGTATACTATATTTAAGACATAAGTAATCAAATTTCTTAACAAAATTTATTTAAACTGAGTGTGAGAGTAACCTTTCACACTTAATTATTCAGGCCATGAGAAATAACCTTTCACACATAATTATTTCTCTTCACTATCTAGAGAGAATAAACCTCTTATTCAAAACAAAAAACATAAACAAACAACCAGCAAGCAGCAATAGCGGCCGAGAAAGAGATGAACGGTACAATACGGTGGAAGGTGGACGGAAACATAACGAGAAGGTTGAAGTTGTTGATCTAATTGAAAAACACCTACAAACATCAAGAAAGAAAGAAAAAAACAAAAACAAAAACAAAAATAAAAAAACATAAGGGGAGGGGGAGGAGGAGGGTAGGAGGGAGCAGATCCTACCCTCCCCCATAAATAAGCTTATTGGGATGGTTGAGATATCATTCTTCATATTGCTATCAATTCGAATAATAAATGTGAGAATTTTTATAAAGTCCATTTACAGTTGGTACAGTTGGATTAAGTGATCTCTACAAAAGTTCTCTTATATTTGCTGGGCACATTACTTAGCAATTCAAGGAACAAATAGTTGGGGATTTGGATCTTATTGAAACGAAAATATGTTGTAAAGAGAAAGAGAAAAAAGAAAAAGATAAAAAAAAAAAAGAAGGATGGGTGCATGTGTATGTGTATCTAAGTTATTGGTCTTAAAAATATTACTTAAATGATGAAATTAACAATTTTTAATGAACTTAAAATTTTTAAGTAACTATATAGTTATCTTAACAAAAATGTTAATTCAAACATCATCGGCCTACACGTAAAAGCTATGATAAATGATCAATATTTATCAACAATTAAAGTTAAATTCTTGTTGAGAAAAGAATAAAAATGTCAGAATAAATTAAAAACCAAAGAATGATGAAACAGGGACCACATGTTTGGTATCACGAACCCTACGGCATCAAAGTAATTGATCAGTGCTGCCACGTTGATAAATGATAAATCAATGCGAAACGGACGGGCTGGATCGAAATTCAGAGATGGGCGGGGCCCTGCTTCAGAACAAAATGGTGATTTGCATTGAGTATTTGACCCATCATCCTTCAGTGGCATTTACCAGCCGCCCATGTTTCCTTCTTTCTTAAAGCTCACGTCAACATCGAGGTTTAAATGCTCCTCGTGGACACGTACACATAACACATGCGTGGCACCAAGGCAAGCACTTACAAAAATGAATAATAATAATAATAATAAAACACACAGAAAAAGGTTTTTGTTTAGGTCCAATTTTAACAGGAAATAAGGAAATAAGAGTGGGTGTTCTAATCCCGACAAACCTAATTCTAATTAAAATGATGAGATATGAGTATTAAGATTATATGATTTTTTTTTTATAATTTGATATATTTAATTAAACAGGTCAAATCTTTTAACTATAATTCGTTTATTTCGTATTAATTTCATGAGTTTGTCAGCTTTAAATGTTATGTTTTGGGTTCAGGTTCTATCGATGTATGGACCAGTATGGTTACAAAAACTATATGATGAATTTTAACTGGACTCATTTAATTAAACAAGTCAAGACCTCTTAACACTAACACACTAATTTTATGTCGAGTTTGCGAGCCATGTCAAAAATTATATGCCCAAATTCAAACTCAAATGTAAGTCAAATCAAATTCATATCCATATTAATAAAAAATCAAGTAATATTACTTTTTACACTCATTTTACATCAATTAACGTGCTATATTTTAAATAGTATTTCATCTTCTTAGTAACTCCTTAAAAATAACAAGGAATAGCCAGAGTGTCAAATCTAGGAGGAAGTTGGCCAAACGGACCGCTTGTGTTTGCTGGCTGACGAGTGTCTTCAAGTTTTTTTTTTTCTTTGACATGTTAACACAAGAGGGGCAAAAGAGATTTGAACTAATAATATTTATTTTTATTAAGCGTAATTTTAACCGATTGAACTATCTCTTGAAAGATACAAGTGTCTTCAATTATTTGGGGGGGAAGAAAGGAGAAATTAATTTCATTAAAAGAGACCAATCCAGTTGTGTTTTACGAAGACAAAAGCACGCCCACATTTGTTTTTGTTTTTGTTTTTTTAATTTTTAACAGAAAAAAGTAGGCACGCTAGCTACACAACCCAAAACTAGTGTGTGACTCTGTCTCTCTTCTTCTCTTGGGTCGTGGGTGTGTCAACGCTTGCCGCACAAGCTTTACACAATGGTCCCTCCCTCCCTAGGGAATCCCTTCTCCACAAAGACCTCTTTCAATTGGGCAACAAGAATCTTTAAAAGGCAAAAAAAAGAAGAGAAAAAGAAAACAGGAGGGTGGGGAGTGGGGTGGGTGGGGGTGGGGGACTCGCCTAGGGAAGATGGCGACCGGAGACTCGCGGCCTGAATTCTACAGCTGTCCCTTACTTTGTAAGGTCATTCTCAAGGGCGTGTCTCTGTACACCTGTTCAAGTGTGTCTCCCTTTTGATTTAGGATATGTAGGACCATGCGCTTTGTTTAGGGTAACTCTTTTAAAATTCTGACTAGGTTTCCACTTTTTCACTTGTGATTTTTGTTTATTTCTATTTATCTTCCCGCCCCTTTTCTTTTAATTGTGACAGACATTTAATTGAGATCATGAGTGTTTTTTTTTTTTATTATTATTTTAACATATCTAATAAGAAGAAGATGCAGATTTGAATAAGTAACCTTCACTTAATAAAATATAATTTTTAACTAATTAAGTTACTCTTTGAGACGAGATCATAAGTTTTGCATGAACATTATATTATCTAGTTTAAATTCAGTTAGTTATATTAAAGATGTATTTTTATATACTAATTTGATATAATTAACGTAACATTATCAAATTCAATTGAACCAAATAATTTATTGTGTTGATGCAATACTTTTTATTTAATATTTGAATAGTGAACAACCCAACCGGCCACCCTATATCCTTATTATTATTTTTTTTTAATTTTTAGTCGTAAATTTTGCATGAACATTATATTATCTAGTTTAAATTCAGTTAGTTATATTAAAGATGTATTTTTATATACTAATTTGATATAATTAACGTAACATTATCAAATTCAGTTGAACCAAATAATTTATTGTGTTGATGCAATACTTTTTATTTAATATTTGAATAGTGAACAACCCAACCGGCCACCCTATATCCTTATTATTATTATTTTTTAATTTTTAGTCGTAAATTTATATATAATTGCAATACAATTCGATAATGTAACAATTTATTTTAGTGACCGTTTAAAACCCTCCTCTAAAAAAAAATATAGAGGAAAACTTTCTTGAGGCTTCTAAAATCATCTCATCTTTCAAAGATCTTCCATCATGTTCATATATAGATCTTTTGTAAAGGCTCATAGGGTCATATTCAGTTAATCATGAACCCACTTACACATGAACAGAAAGGCCAGTCAAAAAAAAAACATCATGCCATCATGGTACCAGCACGAGTCTTTGTATTTCAATGGTGTGGTGGAGGAGGAGATGTGAATACACAAAAGCCCAGGGACTAACACTTGTAAATTTCACAAAGCATGAGTGCACATGTGCAAAATTTCCTTTATGATATTCCCTCAGTCAGCAACCACTCAGTGAAAGTGAGTCAGAGAGTCGCAGAAACGAGTAAACGTATTTAATTTTCACAACCTCCAACCCAACCTCCACTATATTCTTTACTTTCTTTCTCCGCTTTCTCAAACCCTAGAAAAATTCACCTTCAGATGCAAATGGGTTCACCCCACAAACCCTAGAAACCAACAACTCCGCACAAAACCAAAGATTCATCAAAAACCCACTTCACCCAATGGCCGCATTATCCATTTCCAGGCGCTTCGCTGCCGTAACTTTCTTCGTTTTCTTCTTTAAATCCTTAGCTGCAGACCCGGATTCGTCTTTCTCATTCACACGGTTCGGGAACGATCCAAAAATTGAGTCCGAGATCGGTGTGTATGGGGATGCAAAGGTTGTTAATGGCGGGTACGCGGTTCAACTAACTGGTCCGGAGAGTTCAATTGCTGGGCTAGTCAAGTACAAGAACCCCATTAAACTTGTCGAAGGTAAGTCTAGAAATTTGGTTTCCTTTTCGACATACTTCTCCTTCTCGATGTCTACCGGTAATAGTGGTGGTTTAGATTTCCTTATGGTTCCAAGTGGTTTCAATGATACTAGTCCATTTGGGCTTTCTCTAGAATCTGGGAAAAGTAAAATTGAGTTTGTTGCTGTTAGATTTAATACATTAAGGGATAGCGATGATGCTTTGGTTAAGAATCATGTAGGAATTGGTGTGGGTAGCGTTTTATCAACAGGATTGAGCAATGCTTCAGCTTATAATTTGGCTCCTCGTAGTGAAAAAATCCATGCTTGGATAGATTATGAAGCTGCTTCAAAAGGGTTAGAGGTTAGGTTGAGTGAACATGGTGGTTCGAGGCCCTCTAGTCCGTTGCTCTCGTACCTGATTGACTTGTCCAAAGCCTTGGAGGAAGAGGAAATGTTTGTGAGCTTTCGGTCTTCGGCTGGGAATTCTTCTAAGACCTGTTTTCTGCATTCGTGGAGTTTCAAGATTAGATATGTTCCGAATTGGATGCATTCTGAGCCATTGGACCCTAAGGGCTTTGCTAAAAGCACCAAAACTTTGGCAGTTCCAAAGAGAAGTGATTGCCTCTCGAGAGTGCTCGCTGCAATGATTTTCGGTGCTGCCTGCGGAGCATTGGCAGCATTTACTGTGTTGTATTTGTGGACAATCTTTGGTAATAGGCGTCCGGTGGCGCCGGAGGAGTTTTCTATGCAGCCCATGGATTGCGAGTACAAAAAAGTTAAAATAGTTGTAGATAAATCCATCGAAGATGGCGAGAAGTAGGTGTTTGATGTTTTCTGTTGGATGCTGTGCTGTAAATCAGTGTCTTGTCTGTTTGTATCTTCACGTTTTGTTGTATTGCTGTAATTTGGTGATCAATTGTCAAAATGTAGTTTCTCTAACATTCTGTCCAATCTGGGGAGCACTGATTTAATTTTGGACTGATAAAATTAAATATTGCAATGTTTAAAACCCTTGCTGTTGTTAACATAACTCCTGTAATACTGTGAGATGCATGCATTGTTTTAACACCTGCTTTAATGGCTACTTCTGGTGATAAACTTCACTGCACTATGTTGTCTTGTGTAATATTAGACTGATTAGTGACCAGATGGTCCAGAAAACCATACTCTGTTTCGAGTAATGCAAAATGTCACCCTCTCATATCCACCTCGTGTTCTCTTAAAACTAATTGTGGCTTTTAAAATTAAAGAGTCGTCAATTTTGGAAGGACACAAGGGAGACATGGGTCTTCCTCTTAGCATTACTCTTATGTTTCATGGCTCAAACTTCCCTATGCCGATTTCTTGCACTATAGTCTTCCAAACCTTTTGATTGTTAATGTTCATGTTCATGACAATACTAGTGTTATTAACGGATGGGTCTTGGTTGGATTTCTCCATATTTAGGTCCTGCTGTTGAAGCATATGATTTCTTCAGACAGTTTTGTTTGCAAGCCTTTGAAATCATTGTCAATGCTAGGTTTAGATCTTTACGACCTGTACCAATTTGTTCTCTTCTCACCATCGTGCATCTCTTGCTTTTCTGCGTAGTTTGCGTAGCTTTGAGAAATAAGTTCCAACAGAGGCACTAGCTGCCTGTAAAAACCATGTTTAGTGTAAACGCATATCTCTGCGAAATTGAAGCAGTACAAGTTTAGCTGTGGCATCTTTTTAGCTATATTTTCGTTTTCTATCAAACACAGAAAACTCTGAACGTTTTTCTTCTGTTCTTCTCTCTTATAACTTTTTAAAAAACTTATCGGACTCATATGGGTGAAGAAGGTGTAGATGGGGAATGCTACACTTCATTCTACAACCCATCTTTTCACCATCTTTCTTCTTAAATTTTACTTCCAGCATATACTTAAGTGGGACCCATCTTCCTACATGAGAGAGGAGATGGTGAGGAGATGGTGAGGAGATGGGTTTGGGAGAATGAAAAAGAGAATATTCCCCAAAGTTTTATATTTAGTCTCTTCAGTGAAGATTTTACCAATTACCCCTCACGATGCCACACTAGTTGTAATGTCCTCTAAATCTTTTTCCAATTATTTACGAGGTCGAGGGTAGATTCATGTCCGGCAAAGCATACATTTCTAGCTCCACCCTTGGTGCGAATATTTTGATTCAAATTACAAAAGTTTCCTCTCCTCAAAATTGTGTTCACTTGACTGCCAGCCACATTACCGGTCCGATTGATAAATGTTTTCCGGTCCGATTGATAAATGTTTTTGGCATGGTAATTCCATTTTTTCATTTTGTCAACATTCTCATTTTTTACCTCACACTAGACACTTTTTATCATTATTCAAATAAAAAAATCATTACAAAACAAAATTTTTTCAAAAAAAAATTCTTACTTTTTTTCTTTCACATCAATCAATTTTATCCTTTGCCATGCCTTTACCATGCCAAAAACATTTATCAAACGGACCCTACTTCTATGAGTTGCTGGTGATTCATGCGTACTTGCGTTAATGGGCTCCATCGATTAGACCATCATATTAGAATTGGGAATGCTCAGCAGGCCCATTATAATTGGCCCACCCCAACAGACTCCACCGCCCAATTTTTTTTTTAATTTCTATTATAATAAAATTTTTTAAAAAATATATTTAAATAAAATAGTAATTAGTAAAAGTGAATAGAAAATAGGGTATATGTGATTTTTTTTTTTTTAAAAAAAATGGAATTTGTTTATAGCTAAAATAAAAATAAAGATAGATTTAGCAGAGACCAACATGAATGGTCCAGATAATTGGAGATTGAACAACATATGAGCAAAACAAATCAAGTCGTCCACTTGAAATCATGAACAAACATGATGGCACTTGTTTCACAAGGAAGAACCCAAAACCATAAACAAACATAAAATTGACAGTAATATGTGGCCTGCAGCTCCCCGGAATAATCCACCCCCTTTGCCAGAGACCGGCAACCGGGAGTTGCGGCATTTTACATCCATACATCACTTACAAAACATTACATGTCATTAATTTCTTCCTCCTCTTCCTCCTCGTACTCATCCTCATCGGCTGTCGCATCTTGGTACTGCTGATACTCCGAAACCAGGTCGTTCATGTTGCTCTCCGCCTCAGTGAACTCCATCTCGTCCATACCTTCCCCTGTGTACCAGTGCAAGAAGGCCTTTCTCCTGAACATAGCAGTGAACTGCTCGCTCACACGCCGGAACATCTCCTGGATAGAAGTTGAGTTACCGATGAAAGTGGATGCCATTTTCAACCCTGTTGGTGCGATATCACAGACGGTGGATTTCACGTTGTTAGGAATCCATTCTACAAAGTAGGAAGAATTCTTGTTCTGGACATTGATCATTTGCTCATCCACTTCCTTGGTGCTCATTTTTCCCCGGAACATAGCTGAGGCCGTGAGATATCGGCCATGTCGTGGGTCGGCTGCGCACATCATGTTCTTCGAATCCCACATTTGCTGGGTGAGCTCTGGCACGCTCAGGGCTCTGTACTGCTGGGAACCCCGGGATGTCAAAGGAGCGAAACCCACCATGAAAAAGTGGAGCCTAGGGAAGGGGATTAGATTAACAGCGAGCTTTCTAAGGTCGGAGTTAAGCTGGCCAGGGAACCTCAAACAGCATGTGACCCCGGACATTGTTGCAGAAATCAAATGGTTCAGATCCCCAACTGCACCAACATAAGGACAATCAATATTGGGGGATATCGATCTTGTAGACAAAAGTGCGATTCTAAATTAAATTTCTATTTGAAAACATTGAATATTTTGTGTTTTTTTTTTTAGATCTAATACGCCTCAAACTACAATTTCTTCAGATGCTCGCTATTTTTAGATCGCAAATTTAAACATCGCAAATCTAAACAGACCGTGAGATATTACTCTAACCTAGAATCCAAAGGTCACACATACAATACCAACAATGGGGAAAGGGCTATTAATAATAGGGAGCAAAGATCTTACAGCTTGGGGTTGTGAGCTTGAGGGTGCGAAAGCAAATGTCGTAAAGAGCTTCATTATCAAGAACCATGCACTCGTCTGCATTCTCAACGAGCTGGTGGACCGACAAGGTTGCATTGTAAGGCTCAACGACGGTATCGGAGACCTTCGGGGAAGGGAAGACGGAGAAAGTGAGCATCATTCGATCTGGGTATTCCTCCCTGATCTTCGAAATCAAAAGGGTCCCCATTCCAGATCCAGTCCCTCCACCCAACGAATGACACACTTGAAATCCTGCAAGATCCAAAAACACAACGCCTCGTAAGCCAACAAATCTAAAAACAAAGAAATAGCAGAGATAGAAGAATTAAAAAGAACAAACACCTTGCAAGCAATCGCAATTCTCTGCCTCCTTACGGACCACATCGAGCACGGAATCGATGAGCTCCGCACCCTCGGTGTAATGGCCTTTAGCCCAGTTGTTTCCGGCGCCAGATTGGCCGAAAACAAAGTTGTCCGGCCTGAAGATTTGGCCGTAGGGTCCGGTCCTGACGCTGTCCATGGTACCAGGCTCAAGATCCATAAGAACAGCGCGAGGCACGTACCTCCCACCGTTTGCCTCATTGTAGTACACATCAATCCTCTCGAGCTGAAGTTCGGATCCGCCCTGGTACATCCCCGTTGGGTCTATACCGTGCTCCGCGCACACCACTTCCCAGAACTTGCTTCCGATCTGGTTCCCACATTGCCCCCCCTGGATGTGAAGGATCTCACGCATTTTTCTCAGATCGGAGGGTTTCGAGAACGGTGTGTTGGGAGAGAGAGGGAGAGAGAGAAGGAGAGAAGATGAATGGGAAAATGTGGGGACAGAGGAAGGTAGGTTTTATAGAGAAAGCGAGTGGTGTGAAGGATCGGTTGAATATATAATTAAAATTAGTGTATTTGAATGAGGAGCGGGAGGGTGTGTTTGGTTTGAATTGAATTGAATTGAATTGAATTGAATCGAGTGGAAATGAGTTGTACACACTAAAAGTAACGTTCGGATTGAGCTGTTTCTTTTTCTTTTTTTTGAATTTCTTTTTTGACTTTTTGGATGCCAACAAAAATCCCCCTTCCTTCATTAATGGCTTTTTTTTTTTAAAAAAAAAAAAATTAGGTAAAAATGACAGCCTCATAATAATAATAGATTGCCAGTTCAAATTTTTGAAATTTTGAAATTTGAAATTATGTAGATTCAAGCCTTTCTTCTTTTTTATTTATTTAAAAAAATATATTACCTATTAAAAATATAACACTTTACGTCAACAACAGTTAAATTTCATTTAAAAAAAACTTTTTTTAAAACCTTTTTGTTCACTTTTGAATAAATGCTTTTTTTTTTTTAGTTAACCTAAAAGACAATCTTTTCCTCAAAATTTTCCTATAATTTTATACCCATTACCTCAAAATAAGTGATACACATAGTTAAGTCTTTCTCATTTTTTTTTTCTATTCTTCTACTTACTTTTCAAAATTACCATTTGATTTGTAAAGCTTATGCGTAAGATGACCCATATGACCCCACAAATTTAATAATAATTTTAAAAAGCACAAAAGAAAAAAAAAAAATAAAAGAAATAAAAGAAAAAAGAACTAGAAGAGAAGATCATTCTTAAGTTTTCCTCTATTTTCAAATAGGACCCTCTTTTCATCCAAAACTCGTTTAACCACTGGGAAGTTGCTCAAAAGTTACAAACAGACCATAAGTAAAATAATTATAAATTACATTTTTAATTTAACCTAACTACGCCATCTGACACATTATACAAAAGAATCTATGTATAAAATCAAATCAAATCTTAAAGGATCTAATTGTTGTAATTAAAAACCTAAATACTATATTAAATTGAACTTGCATGAAAGACTTAATTTGATTTTTTTTCTTCTTATTATTAATTAAAATGAGCTCGCACGTGGAATAACATAAACAGTGCGCTCGCATGTGATAAGGCACATGCATGTACAACAGTAAAATACAACGCAGATGAAAGAAAATACACAGCCTGGAAAAACCAAATGCTTCAAAAATATAGAACCAACATCAACATCAACATCAACATCGAACTCTTTATATGTATTCTTTGTAAAGTTGTATGTGAATCATGTGACACCGGCCCCAACAGAACCATGTGGAAGACTGCAGAATATGGAACCAGAAAAGAAAAATAATACAACCGATTCATCTTTCCAGTTTGTCCCGGAATCAGACGATGTTCAGAAAAAACGTATGGATATAGATAATCTAAACAAAAGACAGTGGTCAAGAATACTTGAGCAACGCAAGCGAGGACATGATTGGGCAGTGAATAAGGGTTTCTCAAGAAGACTAGGCAACAACAGTAGATAACATGTAAGCTCATGGCTCTCCCCTCCACAGCAGATTGACATTAGTAGAAGTTAATGAAAGAAAATATACAAAGAAAGAATGAAAGAAAGTGAAAGAAAAGAGCGAAAAGCCACCAAATTTGCTAAAACGCTTAAGCTAGTACCACCTGTTCCAACTGATATGTCGTTCCATAATGATATTTTGACACTAACAACATATGACAACGAACAAGTGCCTTTATAACTGTAACATCAATCAAAACTTTTACAGAACTGGCAGGGAAAAAAAAAAGGAAAGAGTATTGAAACAGAAAATATTTGCAGAATATTGGATCTCAGAATTTTATCATTATCTTCAATTCCATTTAGGAAGTTGCAGATAGATAACGCAGTTTCAAAAAAACATCATCGATCTATTTGAGAAACTTGACAAATGATTATGTATGACAGAAATTCTTAAGGATCCAACTGGTCCAACTGATATGTCGTTCCATAATGATATTTTGACACTAACAACATATGACAACTAACAAGTGCCTTTATAACTGTAACATCAATCCAAAACCAGGGAAACAGAATCTGCAGGAAAAAAAAAAGGAAAGAGTATTGAAACAGATAATATTTGCAGAATATTGGATCTCAGAATTTTATAATTATCTTCAATTCCATTTAGGAAGTTGCAGATAGATAACGCAGTTTCAAAAAAACATCATCGATCCATTAGAGAAACTTGACAAATGATTATGTATGACAGAAATAAAGGTAGTCCTCTTAAGGATCCATCCTCACTCTCAACAAAAACTTCTTTCAAAATCCAAGCCATTGATTAAATTTACAAGCAACGATTCTTCAGATGATTATGTGTCATTCAATCCAACAAACATTAGCTGCAACTGATAAAAGTTTTAAAGAAACTGCATGATATCTTTTAGGGAAATATATGATGGGACCAAAGGCCATCAAGAGTTCAAGACAAATAGGCTTCATCTCTAATCTCTATTCATGTAGGTCATGGATATAAAGATGAAGCCTGGAAAACAGAGTTCAGCAAGAAAGAGGGATGAAACTTTCACTAATTAAAATTATAGCCATCCTCCTAAATGCATTATTAAATCTAACACAGAGGTAGTCGCACTCAATAATTTTACCAAAATAGGGAAAACTGGGAATCACAACTATCCTCTTAGTGCTAATATAAGAACAATACCAACATATATGATAAACCACAGACAATTCCAGTTATCTGTTTAATCTCATAATCAATAAATTAGACACTATGGACTTGTCGGCAAGTTTTGAATATGCCTTAGTAAAATTCATAAGATCAGTTAAATACACTTGCACACAATAAACATAATTCCATACCATCAGTGAAATGCCAACTAAATAAGAGGCAACTCAGTAGAAATAATATAACAGATTAACGTCAGAAAACTTCAGAGGGTTACAAAATTTTTACAAATTTGATGCAAATTCAAACACTAAATGGATAAAATTGTGTGACCCAAATCCGTTCAAGTCATAAATAGGGGATCTCAGTAAATTACAGTTATCTTCAAGTCCTTTTGAGGATTTTTCAGAAACGATAACACAGTATTGTATAAATGTGCATCTTTGATCCATTAAAGATAAGCATAATATGCAAAGCCCACAAAAACTAAGATGAAAAGAAAAATTTTAAAAACTAATAATAATAATAATTTTTTTTTTTTTTTTTTAAAAAAAAATCTTTCAGTTTACGAAAGAAGAGCATCTCAGAAAGAACTTTCCCCATGAGTTTCTTCACAAACAATCATAGTGCAAGGATAACAATGGATTCTATTCATCACCGATGCTCACAGGTCCTATTGTGAAAAAACAAAAAATCTCCAACATGTTCATTATCATTCACACGCGCAAACAAAAACCTTAAAAATCGAAAGACAAATATTGCATAATATACCTGATTTTTTTTTTTCTTCAACCTAGATAGACATAATGTCAAAAAGGGGTTTAGAGAAGAAAACACACTGTTAGCTGCAAAATGGTGTATACCGAGCTTTTTCTCAAATATTTATTAGCGGCGGGATTGGTTAGCCCTAGGGCGTGTTTGGAAAATGTCTTAATGGATCCTAGTCATTGGCTAAAGATACCCAACAAGGCCAACACGTCACAAGAAGTTTGCTGAAAAGAACTTCTACTACAAGTCGTTTATTCTCAATATGGCGTGGATCCCTTGATCTATCCACGGACAGCACCAGAAAAGTTCACTTACCTAAAATTTAAAGAGAGAAAAACTTTGAGCAAAACTCTCTTATATCTGGTGGGTAATTTTTGACGCAATTCAACAAAAAAGAAGAAGCTATAGCTAACCCCAAAATACAAGTCTTATCTCTCTCAACCTAGGGGTTTCATTACTTTAGCTTTCCTTCTAGAGCGCCGCATCCTCAAAGGAGGAGGGTTGGCCATTGACTGCCTCCCTCTTCCCCTCGCCCCCTTCGCACCGGACACTAGTTTATTTACTTGATCCTCTTAGTTCCGGTGTCCCTCACTTCCCTTTCCTCTTCCTCCGTCATCTACCTTTTGCAGCTTCTTATCCCTCGGGTGTTAGCTATTTACTTGATGACCTAGTCCTGGCCACCTCCCTCCTCCATCTGTTTTCTCCTTAGCCGCTTCTTCCACAACCATCCTTGTCGGCAACGTTTTCCTCCTTTCGGTCGGGGTTGGAGCGGGATCAGCCGTCGCCTGTCCTTCTTGCTTGGCCGAATCCGCCATCTTCTGCAATGGATCCGTCACTCCGACTAGTTTTTGTGGGTTCTGCCTCCGCACTAGTTTTTTAGTCAATTATTGCCTGATGCAGGTCCTATACGCGTCCTCGCCGCATCAAGCTTCCACCGCCACCTCTTTCAACGATTTTCAACCAACTCGTGCCGGGGCATCCCTCCGATTGTTTTCTTTGTTTGTATTTGCTTTTCCCTGTTTTGCTTTTGTTTCCTTGTAATTTTTTTGTCTTGCTGTTCCTTTTGCTCTGTATTTGTTTTGTATTTGCTTGCTATTTACCTATAGTTTTTGGCTTGTTGTTTGATTTTTTTTGCAGCTTTGCCGATCTCCTCTACTTCTATTTCGCCGTCCTTTGTCCACTGCCGGGCCTTTTTTCGCGCCCCCACCACGACGAGCTTTCAGCTCCCCCTCCATTGTATGGTTTCAGCTTGCACGCGATCGGCTTTTATTTTCTTATATTTCTGTTGTTTATTTGCTTGTAATAAGTCATTTCTCAATCGGCCTGCTTTTGGGTGTGATGCTTGGTCCAAACCTTTGGGTTGTGGACGTGAATTTTATACTGGCTTTCGGGTCGAAAATGACAAGTGTTGGTCTGGGGTTCTTAGTCCTCAATGCCAATAAATAATTGCTATCTATGCAGTAGTTGGTTCTGTCTGGTACAGACTATATTTCACTTGTTGATTGGCCATAGGTTAGCAAATCTGTTTTGAAAGACTGAACTGTAATACGTCTTGTATGCCATTAGTTTCTTTGTAGTTAAGCTACGGATACTTCAGGGCTTGCCTTGTATTTGTAAGAGCTTTGCTCTTGATCTTTCATGAATGAGACTAAGTTGAATTTTTTTCCAAAAAAAAAATGACGCAATTTAATATTTACTTAACATAAAATTAGAGTGCTGCACAAGTAGGTTTTCCTAGGGTTGGGGAGGAGGGACGGCCGTTTGGCTGCCTCCCTCCTCCCTGTGCCCTCTCCCCTTGATGAGCTAGCCTACTTATTTGATGTCCTTAGCTCTCATCTGCTGCCCCTTTCCCTTTTTGTCCCGCTGACCTTTTTCCACCATGCTACTCTCTCTTTGTCCCACTAACGTTTTTCCATCATGCCGTAGTGCCACATATTCCTACCGCCACCAGCCTCTGCTGCGTCTCATCTAGGTCGGGCTTGGTTGCTGATCGATTTGTTTCTGCTCGATCTATCATCCTTTGTCTGATCCACCTTGTCGTGTGCCCCGCCGTCCTACCATCTGAATTCGTCTATGTCCATCCTACCTTTTGCTCTGGATCTATCGCTTCGACTTTGGTTTGATTTTGTTCTTTTTGCTCTTTTTTTTTTTTTTTGCCATTTTTTCCCTTATGTTTTTTCCTTCTTTTTTTTTTTTTTTTTGCTTGTAATAAGGCTCAGTCCTTTCTCTTTAATCTGCCCGTTTATTAGGGGTAGGGGTGTTAAGTGAGCGAAGCGTTTCGCGAACAAGCTCGGGCTCGGCTCACATAAGCTCTGCTTGAGCTCGACTCGAATATTAAATAAAGCGTTTCGTGAACACGAATCCTGACTCAAATATTAAACGAAGCAAGCTCGGCTTGACTCGGTTAAGCTCATAAGCAGCTTGTATAAGGCTCGAATTGGTAGTTGTTCACATAATTACTCATATTAATATTAAAAATTGATGATTTTTTTTCTTCTAATATGCATCANTAAGCCGTTTAAGAGTACTTAAAGTTTAAATTTATAATAAAAAATTAAATTAATAAAAAAATAAATTAAATAAAATATAAGAGCTAGCTCGCGAACTAGCTCGGCTCGGCTCAACTTATTATGAGCTCGAGCTCGATTTTTTGGCTCGTCCTTAAGCTCGGCTCGAGCTCGAGTAAAATTTAAACAAGCCGAGCCCAAACAAAGGAAGCTCGCTCAAGCTCGGCTTGTTTACACCCCTAATTAGGGGTGTTCATTCAGGTAAGTTATAACTGACCCACCAACCAATAACCGATAATCAATAAACGATTTCATAATCGGTTATTAAATACCGCTAACCGACTAGGTCAGTTACGGTTAGCGGTTTTAGGGGTTTGAGAAATGCGGTTATAATCGATAACCGACAATATATATAATAATATAAATATATATAATAATATAATATAAACCATTTACTGCCCTGCTTTTGCAGATTTGAGTATTTATTTTTTCCAGGTTTTGTAATATCCAGATTTTTGGGCTGTATGTTTTTTGTAATATCCGTTTACTGTCATGCTGTATATTTTTTTGTCTTTTAAATTGTCCTTGGATTTGGGCTTGAAAGCCATGTATTTGGGTTGTATTCCAAAACCATTAAAATAAGACCAAAAATAGTAAATTAAAAGGCCCAAAACACATTAAAAGCCCAAAAGCCCATTTTAAATTAAAGCGGTTATAACCGATCGATTATTGGGTTAAATAACCGATAACCGTCGGTTATAAAATAACTATTAACCGATTAGTCGGTTGCGGATGCAGTAATTAACAATCAAATAATCGACAAGTTGGTTATCGGTTACGATTATAGCAAATAATCGACGGTTATAACCGATTGAACACCCCTACCATTTATATCTTGATGCTATGTGGGGTATTTGCTCTTGATCTAGATCTTTGAGTTATAGATATGAATGATATCCTAACTTTTGGGTCGAGGAAGATGAGTTTCGGCTTGAAGGTTCTTTGCTCTCAGAGCCGAAGAATAATTGCTACCTATGCATTGTATTATGTCTGTTTAGTGCAGATCTGATGTTAAACTTGATGATTAGTCATAAGTTAGTGGATGTTATTTGTAATGGTTTGATTGAAAATTTAGATTCGGTTATAATTTGCTTCAGAGCCTTTCACTATGCTTGTAAGAGTTTTCGCTTACACTACCTTTTTATGAATGATAATAGTATGTTTCCCCTAAAAAAAAAAAAAAATTGTTTAGGATTAAAGAGTTTGACATGTTCAATTAAATGAGTCTAATTAAGATTAAAATTTTATATGCATGCCTCAATGCTACACTCAACACGATGTGCAACATAATGACCATAAATTTTTAACATGATTTGTTTGAATTCAAAATAAATATAGATGGTTAAGATCTAGAGGTTTGAGTTAATCTATATAATGTTATACGCATATACGGACACAATTTAAACCTAATAAGCGGATACAAATTATCTTACCTTTGCCCTTCCTTTTACTAGCTATAATTCAAAATCATTTTTTGATGGAAAATGCTAGGGGTTCTCCTCGTAGGTTCTCCTGGTGTTCTCCCAGCCATACGTAAAACATGATTTAAGAAAAAATAAAATTATAGTGGCCTTCACCACCGTTTTTTTAGGCATTAGCACCAAATTTGAGGCATTAGCATCAAATTTGTGAGGCATTAGCACCAAAATTGAGGCATTAGCATCAAATTTAGGATGATCAAATTCATTTTGGGTGATATCATCCCTAAAGGGTTAACCTTCCACCTTTAGGTTTTAGTTTTGAATCAAAAAACAAGTTTTAAAGCATTAGAATCTAATTATTAACTAATAAAAATTAATCTGTTAACAAAAAATAGTATTACAATTTTATTTTTTCTTAAATCATATTTTACGTAAGACTAGGAGAACGCCAGGAGAACACTACGGGGAGAACCCCTAGCAAACCCCTTTTTTGATTTTTCTTTTTTTGGGTCCAAAATCATTGTTTGAAGTTGTGGAAGAATATAGTCCACAGATTGCACCAAATCCCTCGCCACTAGTTTGTAATAAAATTCAAAAGATCTAAACCCCCTCTCCAAGTAATGATCAGTACGACAAGTCGACAACCTACATCCTGAGGACCAGAACAATCCAGAGAAAATTCTCGACTCCCTCTTCTCTATACTTATAAAAGACACCAACAGATTCATTCAAATTATTGAATCCTCAAAGCAATTATTTTTGTCCAAAGCAAACTCTTCAAGATGGGTATGATATTGGGAAAGATCTGCGTGGAAACCCCAAAATACCAATTGATTAAATCCTTGGCCGATTACGAAATCCGCAAATATCCGCCGTCGGTGATAGCTGAAATCACCTATGATCCATCACAGTTCAAGGGCAACAAAGATGGCGGCTTTACCGTGTTGGCCAATTACATTGGCGTGCTAGGGAAGCCACAGAACAGCAAGCCGGAGAAGATTGCAATGACGGCACCAGTAATAACAAAGACCCAAGAGAGCTCTGGTGAAAAGATTGCCATGACAGCTCCGGTTGTGACCAAGGCTGGCGGGGAAGAGGGAAAGAAGAACATGGTGATTATGCAATTCTTGTTGCCGGATAAGTATCAGAGGGCGGAGGAGGCGCCTAAGCCGGTGGATGAGAGGGTGGTGATAACAGAGGAGGGGGAGAGGAAGTATGGGGTGGTGAAGTTTGGGGGAGCGGCGACGGAGGCGGTGGTGGAAGAGAAGGTGGAAAAGCTGAAGAAGAGCTTGGAGAGAGATGGTTATAAGATAACAGGGGAGTTCTTGCTGGCAAGGTATAACCCACCATGGACTTTGGCTCCATTCAGGACCAATGAGGTTATGATCCCGATTGAATGAGTTTTGAAGCCTCAGGCTATTACTCTTTTCTGTTTCTTTTCTTTAGTGTTTATCAGTGTCCAAAGGCTGCCATTTCAGGTGCTGATACTTAAATGTGTACTTCAAGCAAGTCTCTGTTCTGGGATTTGAATAAAGGGCAAAGTTTGAAGTGTACTCACATCGCATGTTCTGTAAATTCTACTGAAATCATGCGCTAATTGCTAAGAGAACATGTATCAATTGGAGGAATTCTGTTAATTCTAATTTTATCAAAATTATGCCCTCTACACAGATACAAGTTTAATAAATTGAATTAAAGAAGTAAAACTCTGACCATTTAAACTAATTGCAATCTCTAAGGTATAAACTCTAGTCTAGCAACTTCTTAGATCTAGTTTTATAGATCCTATTAAGATGCATGAAATGGTCTAAACAGAATTCCTCCATCCAAGAAAACTTTATCGAAAAAGCAAGTCCTACGGTCCTACCCCTTCATCCTCTACCCCCTGACCCAAAAACCCATGAGAAAAAGCAAAAATTTCATGATGAAGTACAACAGCTTTAAGCATTGTGAGGGCATTACAGGCAGCAGAAGCATGTTGTTTCAATGTTTAAGCTGCAAAGCGGATCCCAACAATTGTTTTAGCACAGTTTTAGTTGGCAAACCGGCAAATTAATACTCGCACGGAAGCCTCAGTACCAGTGCAACAACCATATTATGCAAAATCCAAACAAACTAATAAGAAACGAAAGAGAGATTTTTTTTTTTCTTCTTTTTTCAGATCATGTAAGAAGAGCATCTCGGAGAAAACCTCCAAAAAACATTCAGTGATTCATACCTCTGTTTTTCCCTTCAACGTGGGACAGACATAATTTCAAAGAAGTAGAGTTTCTTTCAGAGGAAAAGGAGGAGGTGGAGAAAAAACGAGAAACCAAGCGTGTTTTATAGGGTTTAAAGTTAAAACCCTAGGGGCGTGTTTGGAAAGTGTATTAGTGGAACCTACTAATGTTTCTGACCCATATAGGCTATATAGCCATGGTTTGGGCTCAACTTGTTTGTTATCTAAACTCTTTGAGCCCACTCCTTATGTTTTTTCTTTTGTCGTTCTAAAATTGACGTCATTTCAAAAATTACATTAATTTTAGAACACAAGAGAGACAAGAAAATGACATTTAGTATTAATCTATCATAAATGTACATTTTTCTTTTCTTTTCTTTTCTTAAAGAAGAAGAGCAAACATATCCTAATGACCTGATGTTTANGAGAAAACCTCCAGAAAACATTCAGTGATTCGTACCTCTGTTTTTCCCTTCAACGTGGGACAGACATAATTTCAAAGAAGTATAGTTTCTTTCAGAGGAAAAGGAGGAGGTGGAGAAGAAACGAGAAACCAAGCAAGTGTGTTTTATAGGGTTTAAAGTTAAAACCCTAGGGGCGTGTTTGGAAAGTGTATTAGTGGAACCTACTAATGTTTCTGACCCATATAGCCATGGTTTGGGCTCAACTTGTTTGTTATCTAAACTCTTTGAGCCCACTCCTTATGTTTTTTCTTTTGTCGGTCGTGATTTTATAATTACTAAAATAATTTGATCTAATGATGATTTTAAAAATTACATTAATTTTAGAACACAAGAGAGACAAGAAAATGACTTTTAGTATTAATCTATCATAAATGTACATTTTTTTTTTCTTTTCTTTTCTTAAAGAAGAAGAGCAAACATATCCTAATGACCTGATGCTTACTTGCTTGGTTATGGGAATGTGAGGAGTAGATTTGGTTTGAATCCAACACGTATCCCTTGTCTTCGATTATGGAATACATATCTCAATTCAATTGGTCTAATTTTAACTATAACTAAACAAGAGCCAAATGAACTTGTTACCGGAACCTTTCGAAGATGTGCCCTAGTTTCTTTTAGAGCACCTAAGCCAAGTCCTTCCTAAATTAATGCCCATTTACAGCCCTAAACTTCATATCTGTGCCGATAGGGAAGTTGGGAACTTGAAGACGCAAGATGAGAAAAGGGGTGGCAATAAGAGCAAATTTTTGTTTGCAAAAGAGTGGAAGTATTATATCATTATTATCATGACCAGTTCTCGCCATTACACCAAACAAATTTTTATGATATGCTTTCGTTTATCTTGATTGTTCAATTTTAGCCTGCAATTTATCCCATTGTCATCACACCTGATCAGTATATAATTAGTTTCCTCAAAGCTCAATTAGCCCCAAAAAAATCCCATGAAAATATTGACAACCTAAATTGTCAAGTAAACCGAAAAAGATAGAACAAAGGGAAACATAAGATATTGAGAATCCATGGCTGCTCTTACAGGGAATGATCTTGCTATCTTACAAGGCCGCAACAATTTGTTGATTGAAGGTGACTCTTTGGTTTCGATCCTAACTATTAACAATCAGAATCTCTTCACCGAATGAACCATTGCTTCAATCATCGCCGACATCCAGTTGAAACTTCAGCATTTTCAGGTTTGGAATGCTACAAAAGTTTCTAGAAGTGCAAATTTTTGTGCGCACCACCTCGCCAAATGGGCTGCTACCAATCTTGTATTTTGAAGCATTCCCAATTCCTCTTCCATCTTATCTTCCATTAGAGTTAATAGTGGGAAGGATCCCCTATATA
>CM017327.1:13034234-13057250 GCA_006937295.1 Carpinus fangiana | reverse complement strand
AAAACCTAGCCACCCCCTTGGGCACCAAGGGGTGGCTCGGCCACCCCCATGGAGCCAAGGGGGTGGCCGAAACCACCCCCAATGGTGGTTTAGGCCACCACTATTTTATTCTTCCTGAAAATCCTCTTTATGTGGGTCTGTTCATTCCTGGGATAAGGATTTATGGGGATCTATGAGGGTTTGTTCACCCTGGGAGAAGGATGAATGGGATATATGAGTCTGTTCTCTCTCTCATCTACCACCATATCCACCGCCATCAGAACTCAGTTGTGGGGTAGCATTGTTCAATTGAAAGTAAATGTTGTTCGAAGTTGGTGTTTCAGTTTTGTAGAAGAAAGATTTTGATGATTTTTGAATGAATGATATTTTGCAGAAAACCATTTCTGAATTAAGGAGATTTCAATGATTTTGTAGAAGAAAGATATGCCGCTACGGCCATGTGGGTAATAGTGGTGGCAACGCTACCAAAGATTTTCCTAGGATGAGATTGTGCAAGAAGGAGAAATGTACTTGCTTGAAGTGAGGAGGAGAAAAAGGGGTTGCGCTGGGTCAGAGCTCTGAGAATTTTTTTTTAAAAAAATATTTATTTATTTATTTTTAAAAAAAAAATTAATTAGGTGGCCACGTGTCAACTTTTAATTGGTCCATGTGTCAGTCCGTTAAATCAACTAACGGTCAACTGATGGATTGACTAACTTGGTCACTTTTCAAAACTACAAGGATTAATTTGGTCACTTTTCAAACCATAGGGAGGAAAAAATAAAGTTTTCAAACCTAGAGACTAATTAAGTATTTGACCCTAAATTTTTATTTATATTTACCATATATAAAGCGAAAATATATATATTTTATTATTTTATTCATGCCCGGCTTGACCGGATTCCTGCTCGGCGAAGGGGAACCGGGCGGACCTGGCGAGCACGGTTGGTCGGTTTTGGGTTAGGTTGGAATAACGGACCAACATGGTTAGCCTGCTCTGCTTGTGACTGTCGGATTGCCATGCTTCCCGATCGCGTTGTGGTCACCATGACGAAACCTGTTGCCAAACGCCTTTATTCTCTTCTTCTATAAAAAAACCTTCCACGCATAGCAACTTTGCTGCAACTTTGTTTTTCACAGATCACGACTTGGGGGTGCAACTGATCTCCGGTAGCAGTGGGTCGACGGTGCTTTGGGTTTGCAGGTCCGTCGGCTACAAGTCTGGGCTTTGGTCTCCAGTGAACGGCAGTGAACAGCCGTGCAGCACGAACGGCGAGTTGCAGGGGCCTACGGATCTGCGGACAGCAGTGCCGCGGTGTCGTGGGTCTGTGCTCCGACTGTCCAGGGATTGACGAACGGCGGCCCTGGGTCTCCGGTAGCGTATCTCCGGCAGTGAGTTGGCCAAATCCGGCCGTGCGTTGGTTCTCCGGTGGGGTGGGTCACCAGCGATCTCTTGAAGACGCGATCTTTTTGGGCGAATCTCCTTGGCTGGAAGTGCCGTGTCGTGCGTTAGGAACTCCGGTAGACTTGGATTTTCCTTGTGTTTTTCTCGCGAACGGCGCACCGTGAGGAATTTTTTTTATGAGAAACGAAGTAGTCGTTCCATAGACAGCGCCAAACTGTTAGAACAGTTTTCTTCACGGTGAGGAGCGTTCTTCAGGGCCCACAAGCTACGAAGAAGCCAAAAGTGTCAAAGGTTCGACGGTGTTTTTATTGTGGACACTCTGATGCAAAAGTAAAAAATGTAAAAGAAATATTGTATGGGCCGAGCTTCAGCCATTTGGCCCGAAATTTAGTGGGCTTATAATGTCAATTTATTCCCAACATATATTATATTAAATACATAGAGAAAGCAGGGAATGATAGCGCCATTGACCGAATAAAGTCGAAAGTGAAAAAATNTTGATGGTTCTTTGCCTCAACCACATGCCACTGATCCTACTTTCCAATCTTGGACACGATGCAACAATATGGTTCTTTCATGGATCATGAATTCTGTGTCAAAGGACATCTACACCAGCGTTCCGTCGGCTACAAGTCTGGGCTTTGGTCTCCGGTGAACGGCAGTGAACAGCCGTGCAGCACGAACGGCGAGTTGCGGGGGCGTACGGATCTGCGGACAGCAGTGCCGCGGTGTCGTGGGTCTGTGCTCCGACTGTCCAGGGATTGACGAACGGCGGCCCTGGGTCTCCGGTAGCGTATCTCCGGCAGTGAGTTGGCCAAATCCGGCCGTGCGTTGGTTCTCCGGTGGGAGTGGGTCACCAGCGATCTAGTCTTGAAGACGCGATCTTTTTGGGCGAATCTCCTTGGCTGGACGTGCCGTGTCGTGCGTTAGGAACTCCGGTAGACTTGGATTTTCCTTGTGTTTTTCTCGCGAACGGCGCACCGTGAGGAATTTTTTTATGAGAAACGAAGTAGTCGTTCCATAGACAGCGCCAAACTGTTAGAACAGTTTTCTTCACGGTGAGGAGCGTTCTTCAGGGCCCACAAGCTACAAAGAAGCCAAAAGTGTCAAAGGTTCGACGGTGTTTTTACTGTGGACACCCTGATGCAAAAGTCAAAAATGTAAAAGAAATATTGTATGGGCCGAGCTTCAGCCATTTGGCCCGAAATTTAGTGGGCTTATAATGTCAATTTATTCCCAACATATATTATATTAAATACATAGAGAAAGCAGGGAATGATAGCGCCATTGACCGAATAAAGTCGAAAGTGAAAAAATTTATTTTATGATTAAAATTTGATGTAACATTATTTAAATATTTTAAAAGATGTGTCAATATTAATACTCTTATCAATTTCAATAAAATAAAGATGATCAATTTTTTCATCACCAACCACCCCCTCCCTCTTTTGACACATCCATTAAACATGTGAAATTACATTGTACTTAGGTCAAAATTTAGTAGTTTGATTTTGGACCCTCTCCATTAAAAGCTTGCCTCCTATGATCCTATCCTGGCTATCCATTAAAAGCTTGGCCCCTAAAAGACTTGGCCGACTGGCCCAATAAGGCACCCACGAAACTCTTATTTTGAAACCTTTTATTTGCAAGTTGCAACTCAGAAGCAACAATACCTCTTATTTCAAAATCGTTTGGTGACCTAAAAAAAGAAAATCGTTTGGGGTATGTAGTTACTACTAAGGTTGAAAATTCTCTTACCTAAACTTTAATTATTACCTCTGTCAATTATTTGACTATTCTTGGTCAAGATAGTACTACTTCCAAAAGAACCGGTTATGCAACAAATAAGAGGACAAAATTATTTTTTCAATTGAAAAGATTATTTCCCGTTCTAAATTGTACTAACCGGATAATCTCCATATCCTTTGCAATGAAGAGGATCTCATTCCATACTAATTCAAGCGCAAGGGTTTGATTCTTAAGGAGAAGGGTTTGGCAAATTTAAACTTTAAACAGTCTGAAGAGAATCTTGACTATATTTTGAATGCCAAGAACTGGACAAAACCAATTTTCGCATGCTAACTTATGAATCTCTATATCTTTGCATTAAAAATAGTCTGAAATAAGCACAAAAGAGACTGCCAAGTAGATAAAATCTACCAAAATAGGTTGTTAGCTTACAGTTGACTCAACCAACTGAAGCTACATGCATGGAAGCTAATAAAACCATCCCTTCAAATAACTAAACAGGTACGACACTATTAATGAGTTCATCATTGTTCTGTATTACCAAAAATATCTCGTACAATATCCACACGGATCTTCTCCTACTCTCTTTTAGGCCAAACAACATCCAAAAGATATTGATTCAGTCGCTGGCCAAAGATTTTCGTGGAGAATGACTCTGTAACATGCCGCCGGGCCTCTTCGCCCATTCTCTTTGCCGTATGGGGGTCCTGAATAAGTTTAGCCATAGCAAGAGAGAATTGCTGCGGAGTAGGATCACAAAGAAATCCTATTTGCCCATCCTTGATTGTCTCTACAGGACCCCCACTGTTGCATGCAATAACAGGTTTATGAGCTGCCATTGCCTCCAGAGGAACTATCCCAAAGTGTTCATCCTACAAAAAATGAACATTTGCATATTAATTACCCTTTTTTCCTTTTCATCCAATCAATTTCATCAAAATACTAGGTGCCATCACACCTTTGGCGTATAAATTACGCAAAGGCATTGGGAGAGAAGTGCATTTCTTTCGGCTGTTGAGCATGATGTAATGAAATTAACCCGATGAGACACTCCTTCCCTTTCTGCTAAGCTTTTAAGCTCCTCCAAGTATTCAACATTCTCTCTCAGCCGTTTATCATATCCACCTGCAATAATAAATATTGATGATACCCCCCACTAATGCAAAAGACAATCCAACTTCTGCCTTACAAATTGACAACTATGCGAGCTTCACATGTCTGGAGCATATTATGAATTTCTAATGTGGAATAGATGGTTGAAAGCTAATGAAAACAACTTTGTATGCTTTGCTAACCAAATCCCATGAGCTCTGCTCAACAAAACAATTAAGTTTTCATTAAATATTGTTTTTTTTATTTTTCATTGCCAGTCATTAACATCACTCCGGTAGTTCATTCTACATAACAATTCCATAAAAATATTTGCAATGACTATTTCAAGGGATGGATTTATGCCTTCTTTTCCATGTAAGTAGAAAATTGATTTCAACAAATCCAAAAACCCCTTGCATAAAAGCCCATCCCTGTTTCATGTATGGCTAAATAGGAGGATCTACATACAAACAGAACAACTTCTCTGGTATTGAGCATTCTAGCAAGAGATTTGCTAATTAAGTGAACTGCCCATTATGTCAAATGACCAACTCGTAAGGCCAGCTAACTTGTATCTTATTATAGATATCATAAATAGCCAATCATGTTTTAATACAAGTATAAACATTTTCGGTACAAAATTTAGAGCATGCATCACCAGACAAATTATGATAAGAAAAATATTGCTCCACTCACATCTTAATGCATTTCAAACAGTCAAAATTTTTAGGTTGTTAAATTCCAGAAAGGCAAGGCTCTCAATGACAAGTTACAAAAAGAGTTCAATCGCAAAACTGAGGATTACTCCAGTTAATCATATTAAGAAAAACAGTGTTGAAAACTTAATTGCAAGACAAGGTATGACTTCTAACTGGCTACCACTACACAATTAGTCTTTGTTGAAGACCACAATGCGTTCTGAGCAAACAGAAGGTGGAGATGAACAACCCGTACCCCCAAAACATATACATTTGCAATTACTTACCCAAAAGTAGGTATAACATATCTCATCTGTCAATGATAGTGAGAAGTCAAAAAAATCGGTTGAGACTTGCCTGCAATGGTCAAAGAAGCCTTATCCAAGTTATCATTTTGGAAGACATCTCCTCCAAGGGTGTGAAGCATAGCAAAGGCTGAAATTGCTAAATCTATATTCTTTTTTCTTTCAAATCGGTTGATGGAGAGAAAATTCAACCTAGACAAAGAAAAATATGCACAACTAAGAATCAGACTCTAAGCTTATGCTTGAAAAAGAAAACGTAGTTAAAGAAATGTCAACACATATTCTACACCTAGAACTAGAAGATACCAAGAGATATACAAACATGTTGGTTACTTATTTGAATGGGGTTGATCAAACTGATTGACATTAACAGCTGGATGAAGAACAGCTGGTTGGATTCCTCGAGCATGAAGATGCTTGAATGTATTTGCAAAAGTAGATGCGGTAAATCTGCTATTGACAAGTATCATATCTGCCATTCCTGGAGGCCCCAAAGCAAATTAATAAGAAATGGTTGAATTACATGGCATAAGCATACATTAACGACATGAGGAGAATTTACACGAGTAGCAAAAGTCGAGATAAGGAATCAAACCAGTGGTTATTTCTTCTATGAAGTCAATTGGTTTCCTATATATCCTCCTTAGAAGAGTAGTGTGTTGAGCCAGTAACAGATCTGGAAAATGACAATAGAATACAACCTGGCAAAAGGTGTAGTGCATGAAACAACTGTGATACCAGGACATCCAAATAACAATTTATATGAAAGAGGTATTAATACCTTCATTGACTTTTTAAGTTTCAATAAGGGAATGACAACAGAGACCTGATCTGCTAGAACAACATCAAATGTTGGCCACACGAACAGCACACAAAGAGCAACAAAAATGCACCGCAGATATGCACATAGAGCATGAAAATGGTAGAAAATATGTCGAGGCAGGAAGCCGCCATATACCGTAACTTGAAAGGTACCTGGGCAAATAAGGGACATATGATAAGGCATATCAGAACAGCAGTAAAGATTACCATCCTACATCATAGAACACTAAATTCCATTTATTGTCGTCAAGAAAGTATTGTCATTCTAAAGAAAAATCCCTTTTTCATGGCTGATAACTCAAGCTTATACACCAATTTTTTCTTATCTTTTTTCTTATCTTTTTTATTTATTATTTTAATTAAATTCAATCCTCCAAGTGTGTTCCAAGCAAAGGATGTATCCAATCCAATTGAGCATTTAATGCACTGTGAGTAAAACATGGAGATACATACACAAATAAAAACATTCATACATCCTTCTCCCTTTCATAAAATTTTTCAATTAAAAGAAATGGTATCTATACATGTATTATCACATATGTGCCCAAGTTCAGCTTTCAAAAGAACCTCTTCAACCTAGCTCACTGCAACTTGTAACTGAGTTGCATATACTTCTAAACTAAAAGTCTGAAACAGAACACCCAAGATAAATCTGACTAAATACAATGGGTGGAAAACTTTCTGGTTGTCATTTCAATTTAAATTAATAGACAAATTAATTGGTTTGTAACAATCCTCTAACTACCCTCATAAATTACAGAGATAGCCATAAAGTTATGAAATGGTTTACCAATGACATCTGAAACATTTTAGTCTTCCTACACATAATGTCTAACCAAATTTTCATCCTAAACTGACACTTGGGATATCTACTTCTAACCAAACAGTACCTATGGAGGAAATCTTATTTAAATGCACCACATGCACCAGGATTTGAAACCAATAAAAGAATCAAAAACAAAGAAAGACAACAAACTCAAAAAACAAAAAGTTCTAGTAATTCCACCAGTTCCCACCTTAGCAGAATAGCCCCTAAAGAAATAAAAATAACAACTTATGAAAAGATACCTCACCAGCAAGAGTTTCCTCAAAACATCGAGTTCTATCATGGTGTGCTGTGAAAATATGAACATTGTGACCATGGGATGCAAGTTCAACGGCTGCATCAACAATTAATCTTTCAGCTCCACCTATAGATCATGTAAAGGTACCCACATGATAAGTCAAATATTAAAAGGTGGTTGCAACTAGAACTGAAACAGGCTAGAACATCTTCAAGGATGCAAAGTAGGATTACAACAATATTTTCTATAAGTAAAGAACTTCATTAAAAATGCAAAGGTACACCAAGTACATAAGAAGTATACAAGAGAAACACCTAACCAGAAAATGAAAGAATAAAAAAAAAAAAATGAAACAAGTCATGAAAACACTCATAGGCAACCATCTATTGGTATAGGGTATTGAAGAAGAAAGAACATTAAGAAAAAAATGAAAGCTAGAAATATTTAAATCTGAAAATTTTGAATCTTAATTATCTTTTTTCAAATTTTAGAAGACCACATTTGCTAGGGTTTATTTTGTATGAAGTATGAACAACAAATCCCAAAATCACAATTGCTAATATTTCGGAAAACATGATATAAAAAAGTAAAATCGCATCCATTGACAATTTAAACACAAAAAACTGGTGGCTCTCATTCTATGATATAAAAAAAAAGCAAAGGAACGTATTGCACAAGAACACACTGACTACACGGCAAGGATTATGTCTATTTTCACCCATAACCTCCATACTGCTGATTTCATTTCACCACAAAAACATTGACCCAAAGATTTACTAATTGTTGGGTCCTGAAACCTTGATATTATATTTGATTTCATTCTATTTTCCAAAAGCCTTACACAAAAACTGTTTCCTTATTTCTAGAACTAAAACAAGTGTAATTGCCAAGCCCCACTACAGAGCTTGTTTCCAAAATCAAAAATCACAGAAATGCTTATGATCAAAAGTCTACTCGCCAAAGTCTTGGACTCTTGGCATTTCAATTCAAATGATTTAAATGACTCAGGAAAAATGAAAACTGCCTAGATATTTAAAACTTATAACCTGAATTTGGATATAGACAAATAACCCAGTTCGAAAACTAGTAAGCTTTGCTGGTTCAATCGAAACTAAAGCAAATAAAGATCACATTCCCAAAAGAATTTGCCAAGATATATATATATATATATATATAGTGCCACTTAAATAAGAGTAGTATTGGCATTGCTTTTAGGATTTTGTAGAACAAAGAAAAAATAATGAAGTCAAACAGAATCACCCAGACTGCTAAATGTGCTCTTCACAAATTCAGATTCTTGGATACGTAAAGAGTCAATTTATGGGTCAACCACAGAAATCACTAAGATTTTTCTTTCTCAAAAAAACAAAAAAAAAAACAGAGAAAGAGGGAGAGGAGAATGGCAAAATTACCTATACCAAGATCTGGATGGATGATGGCGATGTTCAGTTTGGAGTTTCCTTCCTTTTTCTCCATATCGCTTGCGGATTGAGACCCTGCTCAGGCAAATGCAAAATAACGCTTACAAATCAAGCTTTAAATGCTGGGTTATTTGGGCAAACAGTCCACTCTTATTATTATTATTTTTTCTTTTCCTTTTCCTTTTTTTCCCCCCTCTTTTTTGCAGTGACTAATGAGTGTTCCAATTAAGAATTAAGAACTAATTTGGTGAACACCATATTAGCATTTCCCTTTTAAAAAGTAGTGTATGAAAAATTCGTTAGAAAAAAAATTGAGAAGCCTTTTATATAAAAATAAATAAATTTGAAGAATGTTCCTCAAATAATTTTTTTTTTTTTTAAAAAAAGAAGAACAAATGATGGGTGGAAGTTTTAAATTAGAATTTTTTTTATTTTTTATTTTTTTAGCATCTCAAACTTCTCATTATTAAAATCAAGACCATGCATATTACTTAAGTCTTACAATATTAGTGATACACCCAGGGTATCATCCCACCAGGTTCTTTCTATGACATATTTTGTGGCTTCTTTTGCTAAAACAATGGGTAGTCCTATTTGCATTTCTACGTACATACATGTCCAAACAAGGGAAGAGGGAGTGGATATTCAAACTAGTTACCTCCGTTTCATGAGGCATGATCCACAACCGATTGAACCATTTATTAAGGACAGAAGATCCTATTCTTAACAGATGAGAAATATTTGATATATCTATCTAATGTGTAATGAGTATGCTATTGATATAGAAAGTAATAAGTCAATTTCTCACACTGACTTATCAAAAAAAAAAAATGTCAATTTCTATACATGAAAAAATAAACACTTAATTTTTCGAAAAAATGTTTTTTTTTTTAAAATGTATTTTTGTGACTAAAAAGATAAAAGAGTTTACTAATGACTTATCTGATTTTCTCTAAAACCCATCCAATCCCAATGCACCAACACTACCAGGCGTTCTGAGTTCAGTACCTCCCCTTTTTCCAAGGCAAGCTGAGAAGCACCTCCACAAAGCGATGACGGGAGAAGAGGCCACGGGCCCTGCAGGCCCGAAGCTCCTCCGTCTGCTATATTCCTGTTTATGATATATACTGTTTATGCAGTTATTATGATTTCAAACTTGATCTTTGATTGGAATTTCAATTTGTGATTCAGTCATTTGCACGGCTGCGATTAACAAGTGGCGGGATCTGGAGCGCAAGGCAATGCTGTAGAAACAGAAGGGGAACCAATTGCCTGAGAATTCAGCAAACGCGGTGCAAAAGGCCGTCGATTAGTCATACGTTTCTTTATTCTTCTTTTTTTTGGGGGGGGGTGGTTTGGGTTTCAGAAGTTAATCACAATTTCAAAGTACATCTTTCGCCATTAGATTTTAATCAGAAGATGGTGATGAAGAGCTGAGACAATTGTAATGGATTTGGGGATTTTAATTGTCGTATTTTTTTCTTTTTCTTTTTCATTTTAGAATAAAAAGAAGAAAAAATTAATTTTGAGGGTGTAAATTTGTTTATCTTTTTGATCTCTAGCATCTTCCTTTGTTATTTTTAGTCCTTTCCATTTGTGGACTACTTTACTCTGCACATTCGAGGATGGGTGTCCATGCAATCTTATTCGTTAAACACAGATACGCCTGTGCACACACATACACTGAGGAAAAGCAAAACTCAAACACCACCATTCAGTCATCAAAGCATGAAAGTAAAGTCAAATTACTTCAGTGACAAGTCTTATATGGTTTGGAGGGTCAAGTAATTAGGAATCTAGGGTTAGAAACGAGTTTTTAACTTGTTTGGTTAGTTTTGTAATTAGGGGAAGATCTGTAATTTTCTGAAACTCCTACAATTTAATTGTATTTTTGATAATTGAGTAGAGTCCTGAATTTTCAAATAGCTTCTTAGTATCCCCTTTTTTTTTAAAAAAAACATCAAATTGCATACTTGATTACACTGGCCACAAACTTTCATCGCTTGAACAATGATGTTTTTCTCGGAAGATTTGGAGGTTATGAGGAATGATGTTGCTTGGACTCATGAAAATGTTCAAAAATATTAATTATGGTGTTTCATTGAGATAAAAACAATGATAAAAATTTTGGAAATGTCTTCTTGGTGGTAATGTCAATGAAGATGTAAAGCGAAAATTGGCTCTGCTTGTTCAACCAAAAAAGGGGTCTTGGAGAATATTGTTGAAGCTTCAAAAGAGCAAGAGTCTGATGTTGAAGTTAAGGGTGAGGAAGAAAACTTTGATGCCATAGATAAATGTTGGTGAGACTATAAGGGATGCATGACAAAAACAATATGGAGTACAAAAGTGCAAGATAAGGACATTGAATGTGAACAAGTCAAGAGCAAGGATAACAATAAGGTTTATATTACCACTATAGTTCAATCAAAGAAGGATTTCGAGTTGATAACTCTTCCAGCCATTGATCTTGTGATTCATATATAACTTACTGATGTGGTGGGTTAATGAAGACTCATTGCTACCAACCTTTTTTTCTTCCAAATGCAAAAGGAACATCGGTGTAAGGTTTAAGTTCAAGAAGTCCTTGAGGTCGAGTTTTCTCGTAGTAGGGGAGAATGATACAATAATGAGAGAAAGTCCAGTTGCTATAGTTTTTAATTTTGGCGACGCATATTTTTTTCCTATGTGGAGCTCACATACGACATTGGATGAAGATGAGTCTTATGTAGTTTTGAAGGTTAAGTCATTAGTAATCTAGGGTTAACAATTTTAATTTGGATTATTATTTCAAAAGTAATAGTTATTTTTTTAATGACAGGTAACTGTAATTTTCTGCAACTTCCATGAATTAAGGATATTTCAGTAATTGAGTCAAGCCTAGATCTTTCTAGGAGTTTAAGGTCTTAGCTTTATTTTCTTAAGTCCAAGGGTACTCTTTTATTAGGTCTTTTGTTTATGAGTAAAATAAGCAGTCCTAGTCCTAGTGGGTTAAGTAAGAGTCAACAAGTTATGTTGATATTGTTTCATGCACTCAAAGAGTTCAGACTTGATTAAGGAAATAGTAAGTGATTTGAGTTTTGAGGCAAGAGTGTCTAGAGTGTTCTCTTTCTCTGTCTTCTTCTCTGGTGCACTGCTATTTTTCACAACCCCTAAACAGCAACAAAATTCTCTCTATACTTCCTTCATTACAATCCCAACCCCAAAACATAACTTTTATAAACTTGAAACCCTAAAACCATCAAGCATTTAGCCACCTGATTGCCTTCTAATCCAGCCTTGAAATCTAACACCTGATTTCATATTTTGCTTAGAAATAGAAAGGCCTAGAAGGAAACTCTCTGAACTTAAAAATTGTTTTTACATCATTAGGTTTAGAGTATTAAGTATATGCAGTATTAAGCATATGCACTCCAGCTTTTTATAGATTATATATAATGAGGACCATAAATAATCATTTAGATGCCATTACAAGCCATGGTTGCACTATTGAATCATGAAAAGACTGATTTTTATAAGTTGAATTCAAGTAACTTTCCCCACAAAACTCTCTTCAAGTGTTTCAGGCAGTGGAGCAGAATCTAAAGGCAATGTAAATGAATGAAGAAGTAAGTGATAGGTTCAGCTTTCAATTAAGAGCAGAAAGTACCAAGAAGTTCTAAAAATGTAAATGAATTGTGTTAAAAAAGAAAATCCTGGTCACAGAAATCTTCTGTGGCTATATTGGAACTCATTTCATCTCCTTATCAACTGCTTCAGTAAGATGCTACAGCATCTCAACTCAACTAATAAATCATTTGTCCCGAAGAGTTGGGTTGGACCACATGTTAGTCCTACTCATGAAACTATAATTAGTATTGAGTATGTGTGAATGAAAAAAAAAAAAAATTGAGTCCCACATTGGAAATATGTTATAAGTGTGAATAGTTAACTCATGAAACAATAATTAGTATTGAGTATGTGTGAATGGAAAAAAAAAAAAAAATTGGGTCCCACATTGAAAATATGTTATAAGTGTGAATAGGCTTAAGCTTTTGCGTTGAGTAGTGTGCTAACATGTTATTTGGGCGGTTAATTAGTATTCTATGATCAGTTTCCAGCGCAATTGGTCAAAGGTGTGTACGCCAATGAAGTTCGGGGGGTTGGGGTGCGGAACTTGATTCAATTTAATCATGCTTTGATCGGTAAATGGTTGTGGAGGTATGCAATGGAACGGGATGCATTGTGGAGGAAGTTAGTGAAAATTAAGTATGATAGTCAAATTGGTGATTGGTGCTCCAAGGAGGTAGGGGGAACGTATGGAGTGGGAGTGTGGAATTGTATTCGAAGGGGGTGGGAGGGCTTTGGGCATTATGTGCGGCATGATATAATGGGAATAGGATCCTCAATAATATCAAGTTAGTTATATTGGATGGGTATTTTTATCTTTTCACTTTTTGATGAGACAAAAATACCCATTCAATATAACTAACTATATATTATCCAGTTCAAATGAAGGATACTAATTCCAATGAATGAGCTACACATCAGTTTAATAAGCATTTGTTAGTAAAAGATTTAGTATCCATAACACTTCTCATTAAATTTTATTTCTACATTACCGGCTCGTCATTATTGCCGCATTAAATATGCGTCACGAAATGATGCGCCGATATAGCCCTATTTTTTAATAGTGTTCCCCGACCAGAAACCTCATTTCTATCCACAAAATGCTATGCGGATTATGGGGAATTACGCTGCCTCTTTTTTTTTTTCTTTTTTTTTTTTTGTGGATAGAAGGCAGATACTTGTTCAGTATATATCATTACCCGTTCTGAATTGTCTTTTGCTGTAATTGTTGAATTGACTCGTGTATTGCACACGGTTGCATTTTCCAATAGGTGGGATTTGTTTCCTTTTGTGTGAGTTTGATTTCCTTTTGAGTTATCAACATGTTTTCTATGCAGATGTAAGTGTTTTAAAAAAGTGAGTAATTCAAATAAAAGAAAAATAATTCATTAGATAAAATATAACAAAATATTTAGTTAGTCAGATATGAATGCCTCTCCCTCATACTAATTTCTATTATTCTTAAAGAATCATCTTTCCAATATACCAAACGTACCCTAATTAGTTAGTCCAAACTATTGCTTCTATCTCACTTAATTAGTTTAAAACAATTATGGCCAAACAGATCTATACTTTATGTTTTGCTAAAAATAATAATTAAATAAATAAACTGAATCTCATCGTCTTCTTCCACGTAGTCAGCACCGCGCCTCCCCCACACGTGCATGGCACACACCAAACGGATCTACAAAAGCAACCCCCACCCAGCTACCCCCAATCCTTTTCACACCCAAAAATCGATCGAATGAGCAGCTTCAATCACTTCTACGAAGCCTAGTTTATCCACCTGCACCACCTGGTGAATCAGCTCCACTCATCTCCCCAACCCCCCTCCACCGCTGACGACCACCATCACCTCCTCCACCTTGTCCACAGAGTCATGTCCCACTACACCGAGTACTACCGCGTCAAGGGCCTCGCCACCAAGCGCGACCCCCTCTCCATCTTCTCCGCCCCTTGGGCCAACTCTCTCGAGCGCTCCCTCCACTGGGTCGCTGGGTGGCACCCCACCACTGCCTTCCACCTCGTCTACACCAATTCGTCTATTCGCTTCGAGTCCCACATCGCAGAGATCCTCCGCGGCCTTAGCATTGGCGACCTTGACGACCTCCCCCCCTCTCAGTTCTGCCGAGTCAACGAGTTACAATGTGAAATAGTAATTTTTATTTGGAAAAAGCTATGTGCATGCACGTCTCTACTTCGCAATCTCTCGTCGTATGCATATACAAGAGATGCATGTTTTTATTACAAGTTAAATAAATAAGGTTTGATACGGACACAACAAAAACCCAACTTATGGTCAACTTCTCTCCTACATGGCATTTTTAAAAAAAAATCCTCTTTTCCCCAAATCAATGTCTTTTCCCCTAAATTTCAGAAATCTAAAAATCCTCTCTCTCACTCCCTCGCTCTCCCTCCCGTGATCACCCTCTCTCTCCTCCAGCGCTCACCCTCTCTCCTCCGGCGAGTTCTTCGGCCACTGGCGAAGCTATCCCTCCATCACTCCCTGTCTCTCTCACTCTGGCGCAAGGTTCCGTCCACTGTCTCTCTCACTCCGGCGATGTCTACAGCCACCGGCGAAGCTATCCCTCCTGTCACCCTCACTCCTGTCTTTCTCTCACTCCGACGAAGCCGAAGGCTCTCTCTCTCTCTCCTCCACTGGCAGTAAGTAGACCTTCGAAGAATTTTGAACATAATAGGGCTTTATTGTATTTAGAGTTTAGATTTTTGTGTTTAGGGTTTAGATTTCTGTTCTTTGAAGAATTTTGAACATAATAGGGTAGTGTTACCCCTCAAAGGCACCATCTGATGACTTAAAGAAAATCTGTAGGAAAAGGTGGGGCAGAAAGAAACTCTTCAAGTCAGGCCAGTAAGACTTGCTGAAGTTGATGATTCAGAAGAGTTTGGGTCAGACAGTGAGGGTGAAAGCTTGGGTGGATATATTATTGGGTGCTCTCATGTTTCTGATGTGGATGATGCTTCTAGTGAGTAACAAGATGGTATCAGATTAAAATACAGACTTGCTCAAGTCAGGCCAGTAAGACTTTCTTTTCTTCTGGACATTTTTTTTTTCAAGGGGAAGGCATTGCTCAATGTATACCACACTGGCCCGAGCTTCCTATGGTTGTTTTTTTTTTTTTTTTTTTTTAGAACAATTAAGCAAAAACAAAATATACTGCATAAATTATAGCAGCATTCAATCAAGTTGATTATTCAAAGAACAGAAAATAAGTTGCATTGACCATGGGTTAAGAAATTCTTCAATCCCATTACCATTCATATGAAAAATCCAAGCAAGTAATATGAAATAAACAGTTTCATTTACAAGAAGATGACAGTGCAAGAACAGAAATTCTTCAAAGAACAGAAATCTATACTCTAAATACACTAAAGCCCTATTATGTTCGAAATTCTTCAAAGGTCAATTATTCAATGCTTTGAAATTTCACCATGAAATTCAAACCAAAAACTATTTTTCTCGGGCATGAACAAACACAGCCTCAACCAACGAAAAAAGAAATAAAAACCCATACCCAATAATGTTCAAAAAACAGCAGCCAAATAGTGTTCAAAAATCTAAATACACAGAAATCTAATACACTATTCTAGAAGCCAATAGTGCTCAAAAAGCCCTAGATTTTGAACCTGGAGGGGAGAGAGGGACTACTCACCGCCGGTGGAGGAGAGAGAGAGCCTTCGGCTTCGCCGGAGTGAGAAAGAGACAGGAGCTTCGCCGGATTGAGAGAGACAGTGGATGAAACCTTGCGCCGGAGTGAGAGAGACAGGAGCAACGGACGTACAACTTCGCCGGTGGCCGAAGAACTCGCCGGAGGAGAGAGGGTGAGCGCGCGGGAGGGAGAACCGGGGAATGAGAGATATGACTTTTGGATTTCTGAAATTTAGGGGAAAAGACGATTGATTTGGGGAAAAGAGGATTTTTTTTTTTTTTTTAAATGCCATGGAGAGAAGTTTGTCACGAATCTTTAATATTTTTTTTTGGGGAAAAATACAAAATTAGTCTATGTGATTTACTTGATTTACAATTTACTCCATGTGGTATCAAAATGAACTCAAAAGTCCCTGTGGTATGTAAAAAAAACAATTTAGTCCCTACAGTTAAATTGGAGAATGTTTTTTTTTTTGACATGTCCGCAGAAGAGGGGGGAGGGAGGATTCGAACTAGTGACCTCCGCTTTATTAGGCGTGGTCCCAGCCGATTGAGCTACCTCTTGGGGACTAAATTGGAGAATGTTAGGGGTTCTCCCAATGTGTTCTCATGGGGTTCTCCTAACCTTATATGAAAAATAATTTAAGAAAAAAAAATAATTTTAATGGCCCTACTATTAAAATTATTTTCCATATAAGGTTAGAAGAACCTCAGGAGAACACATTGGGAGAACCCCTAGCATTTCCCAGTTAAATTTCATCCATTGACTTAACGATTTCGTTAGCGTGCCATGTCACATCCAATTAAATTATGACACGTATCATGTTTTATTTATGACTTTTAAAAATTACACTTAGATTTTCCACGTCATATTATTATGCCAACTAATATTCCAACCTCAACTTTTTTTCTTTTTTTTTACATTAAACACATTAGGTAAAATATTTTTAAAAACCCTAATTCTACCAAATTATTGATCTAAAAACCTAATTCAAAAGAAAACAAATTATTATTCTTCTTCGTCTCTTTTTCTGTCTTCTTCTTCTTCTTCTTCTTCTTCTTCTTCTTCTCCTTCTCTTTTTCTCCCTTTTTTTCTTCTCCTTCTCTTCTTCTCCATTTTTTTCTTGCCGTGGTTTTTTCCTCCATCTCTTCTTCTCTGTTTTTTTCTTGTCGTGGTTTTTTTTTTTCTCTGTCTCTTCCTATCTTCTATTTCTTCTCTTATGCTTTTCTCCTATGTTGAAATTCCTCTTTTTCTTGGCAACATTCAAGAGGGCAGCACAGAGACGGAGGAAAATATATATATATATATATATATATATATATTTGCTAACACCACTGATAAGATATAGAAATTTAATTCTAGACTTTCAGTATAGTTTGTATATATTCTTACTTCTTTTTTTACTTCTCACAACATCTTTAACAATTTAAAATAATTGATTACCAAAAAGTTTACAGTGTTCTTATAAATAAATTTATCTATGGACAACGAAATCAATTTTTATTTACAACAATTAAATCTCAAAATAAGAATGTTTCTAACCCAAACTCCATTGAAAAGAATTCACTAATTCAGTCAAAAAAAGAAAAGACAAACGAATTGAATAAATCAAAACAACAATTTGAAGTTTTTGTTGGTTTTCCGATGTCAACTATATATACTTTTGTGTTATAGAAGAAGAAGAAGAAGAAAGAAAAAAACGGAGAAGAAGAAGAAGACAGAGAAAAAGAGACGAAGAATAAGAGGAAGGAAGAAGAAGAATAATTTGTTTTCTTTTGAATTAGGTTTTCAAATCAATAATTTGGTAGAATTAGGGTTTTTAAAAATATTTTACCTAATGTGTTTAACGTAACAAAAAAAAAAAAGCTAAGGTGGGAATATTAGTTGGCATAATAATATGATGTGAAAAGTCCAAGGAATATATCAATCGGCTGTAAACCATGCCTAATAAAGCGGAGGTCACAAATTCGAATCCCCCATTCCCCCTTCCCTTGTGTGGATATGTCAAAAAAAAAAAAAAATGATGTGAAAAGTCCAAGTGTGATTTTTAAAAGTCATAAATAAAACATGACACATGTCATAATTTAATTGGATGTGATATGACACGCTAACGGAATCCGTTAAGTCAATGGATGTAATTTAACTGTAGGGACTAAATAGTTTTTTTTGCATACCACAGGGACTTTTGAGTTCGTTTTGGTACCACAGGGAGTAAATTGTAAATCAAGTAAACCAGATGGACTAATTTTGTATTTTTCCCATATTTCTTTAAATAAAAGGCCTAAAAAACAATAATAAAAAAATTACAAAAATGTTTATTTTCTGGTTTTTTCTTCGGTCAATTGGTTTGCAGTAGGAGTGTTAAGTGAGCGAAGCGTCTCGCGAGCAAACTCGGGCTCGGCTCGAGCTCGACTCGAATATTAAATGAAGCGTTTCGCGAACACGAATCCTAACTCGAATATTAAACGAAGCAAGCTCGGCTCGACTCGACTCGGCTAAGCTCGTATAAGGCTCGAATTGGTAGTTGTTCACATAATTGCTCATATTAATATTAAAAATTGATATTTTTTTTCTTCTAATATGCACCCTTTTATAAAATGATGCATATCATCTCTCTTTGAAACCAAATGTCTTGCTGTATTGACAAATGCTCCATACTTGGCTAGCCAGACTAAGCAAATGCTCATATGCAAGCTATCTTCTTGAGCCGTTTAAAAGTACTTAAAGTTTAAATTTATAATAAAAAAATTAAATAAATTAAATATAAGATCTAGCTCGCGAACTGGCTCGGCTCGGCTCGACTTATTATGAGCTCGACCTCTAGTTCGAATTTTTGGCTCGTCCTTAAGCTCGACTCGAGCTAGAGTTCGAGTAAAATTTAAATAAGTCGAGCCTAAATAAGGGAAGTTCACTCAAACTCGGCTCATTTATACCCCTAGCCATTGGCCTTGCGTGGTGGCATTGGAGGGAAATCAAGCTTGATCAAATAAATAAAAAAAAGTTTACACTTTTTAATATATATATTTAATAGATAGAGAAAATGGTTTTATTCATTTATTTATCTGTAATTTAGTTCAGCTGGTTAATTGTCGACCCAATTATAGGTAAAGGAAGAGAATGCTATAACGGAGGAGCTATCTGTAGGGGTGTTCAAGCGGAGCAGTTATAACCACCTCGCCAACCGTTAACTGTTTATAACCGTTTTTTAATAACCGTTAACCGCAAACCGCTAACCGCCTAGGGCGGTTGCGGTTAGCGGTTTTAGAGGTATGAAAAAGCGGTTATAACCGCTAACCACTAACCGGTTTATTTATATATAATTACATAAAAATATATATTAATTAAAGATTTAAAAAAAAATCATAAACGGTGTCGTAAAGGTTTCATCTTATTCTCCTAAAGCCGTAGCCCCTCATTCAGACATTCACATAATGGATTTGGGCATTATGATTATGTACGTGAAATAAGCCTAAAAAATAGCATGTTTTTCGGCCTAATAAGCCCAAAAAAAATGGTAAAATAAGCCCAAAATATATGAAAAATGAAGGCCCAAAATATATGAAAAAGCCCAAAAGCCTATTTTTAAAAAATCGGTTATAACCGCTTGTTAGCGGTTTGAATAACCGCTAATCGCCGGTTATAAAATAACAGCTAACCGTCTTGGTGGAGGCGGTTGCGGTTATTAAAAATTCGATAACCGCCTAAGGCGGAAGCGGTTGCAGTTATTGCAAATAATTGCCGGTTATAACCGCTTGAATACCCCTAGTTATCAAAGTGGCAAAATGGTGCGAGAGAGCTCGTTGGCGAGTGCGCTGACATGGAGGAGAAGATCGGAGGGCTGGTAAGTGTTTTAAAAAAGGCTGATGATCTACGGCTGAGAACAGTCCAAAGGGTGCTGGAGTTGCTGACCTCACATCAGGCTGTGGAGTTCTTGATTGCGATGGTTGAGTTGCAGTTTGGGATCCGCTCGTGGGGGAAAAATCAGGACTGTCTGCGGACGGGTGTACGAGTTTCTTTGATCTTGTTTTCCATTTGAGATCGGACGGTGGTTAGCTTATGGTAGATGTTAATTTGGGTACGTTTGCTTTGCATTGTAGTAGCGAAAGAGCAACTTGGTTTAATTTTATGGTATTTTTGTATGTTTGGTGTTTAATGGTATTTAACACGTGTGCTTGGTTTTAAGTGTCCACGTATGGGAGTGATGCAGCATGCATGGCGACACTTGGGCATTTCCCAAAGGGCACGTGTCGCAGGGAAGAAAAGTCAAGAGTGGACCAATGGTGACGCATGTTGTCGTAAAAGAGAGCCAAGAGGCTAGAGAGACTTTTGCTGGGGGGAAAGTGAGCCGATTGAGAGAGACGACAAAAAAGTTGCAGATAAAGTTGACCAATGGCATGAGTACTTTTGTAAGTTCTTCTTATGTCACTTTTGTGTCCCTCTAAAAATGAGGTGGCTTTTAAAATCATCATTTGATTAAAATTCAATAATGATCAACCATAAGTCCAATGATGATTTTAAGAGCCACATTATCATTAGATTGACACAAGAGGGACATAAGAGGGACTTGTAACATTACTCCCAATGGCATGATGGATAAGACCAGTAAATTATTATTCTTTTTTAGAGAACCAGTAAATCAAAATAAACAAATACACGAATCATGTGATATTCTCAAACAAACTAAAGAAGTAATATTATCAACTAAATTATGTTAGAAAATAGCAATGTGGGCTTGTCCCACGTTGCTTAGTCTTGAGAAATCCCTTGTCATTTGATCACATAAATAAGCCTCAACTAAGGCTTGTCCCACATTGGAAAAGCATGAAGTATTTCTCTCTTTTGGCTCCTATATAAGGAGGCCTCCTATGTACAATAAAATCATTCAACAAATGCAAGATGTAGCCAAGAGGGCTTAGTGTGTGAATGTAAGCACATTGCCGAACCACTTTAAATCTTTTGTCTTTTGTCTTCTTCTCTCTTGTTCTTTATATTTCCGCATTTATATTTTCGCATTATATTTTCTTTCATGGTATCAGAGCTAATAGGCTAACGCTAATTATTAGATTCTGGTTTAATTTTTTTTTTATTTGTTGCAATTTCTCAAGTCCTTTATTTTTATTTCCCTGTAATTTCTTTTGCTTGGTTCGAGTTGTTTTCACAATCACGAAACTCTTATCTCTTCTGTTTATTTCTTTTGTTTTTATTTGTTGTAATATCTTATTTCATTTCCTTGTAATATGTGATTTGTTTCCCTATAATCTGTAGATTTTCTGTTGCACAAAAGTTCCATTTTTTTTTGTTGCACAGATTCCATTTCATATTAATTTCCTAGTTTTGTTTTTTCATTTCCCTGTAATTATGTTCCTCTGCTTTGGATTGTTTTTACAATCACAAAACTTTTTCTCTTCCTCCTGTTAGATCTAATCTGATCTATCCTTCATTGCAGCACATCTATAAGCCAATCCCAGAATGATGCTTGCAAGGTCCCGATCTACCATTATGTGGTAGATCCATCACCAACTCCTTTTTCACAAACACCATCCTTAATGCATCTTATTCCCAGCCAAACACCCTCTCCTTTTTTCGTTCCACAACCTATCTGTGTCATTTTGTCAAACACCTTCACCTTTGTTTCTCCACCTACACGAATCTTGCAACACTTCATGTGACCACTCTTTTACACCCAACACCCTTCAGACAAGTTTCTTTCTTCTTCAACCAAAGAGGTTGCCATAATCGTCTTTTCAAAAAAAAAAAAATTTGCATTTTCTCAGAGTACCCTTTCTCTGTCGTCATGTTTTGCAGAGAAACCTTGAGTTCCACTTACCATAGAACCAAATCCTATCCAGCAACTTCTTTTCAGATTTCACCTCCAATGGCACCGTTCAACCAACGACCATAAAGCTACTAGGCCGTACTTGCTGTACACCGCATCTCCTTGACTCCATCAGTGCCAAATCTCTGCGGCCACCAAACCTCATCCCAGCCATACTCCTTGTCCACCGACCTTGTCTCTCATAGTCACTACTGCGCTACCACTGTTGCGCCATCTTCAGTGGCAGTCTATCGCCACTGCCTGACTTATAAATTGCAGAAGCCTTTATCTCATTTTTCTGTTTTTCATATTACTGCATGTTGAATGTGCTATGCATCTTCTTGTATTGGATTTCAAAAGGAAAGGAAAAAAGAAAAAGAAAAGAAGGGCACTGCAAAAAAGAAGGGAGCCTTTGTCCCTCTGTTCTCTTGCTGCAAGTGCCTGAAGACCAGAGAAAATTAAAAATTAAAGGAGGCCAAAGATGCCCACAAAAAAGGCCAAAAGATGCCTACAAAAGAGGCCAAAGTTGTCCATTTTATTTTTCTTAGCCCATAGTTGGCTTGTTGGCCCATAGTTGGCCCCATATAATTTGGCATTTGTGGTATTGTTTCAAACCCAGATCCATTTCAGCCCATTGTTGGCTTTCATATTTGGCCATTGGCTCATTATTTGTAATTTGGCATTTGTAGTATTACCCATGCCCATTTTAGCCCATAGTTGGCTTTCATGTATGGCCCATAGTTGGCCCATTCTAGCCAAAAGTTATCGATGTTCAAAAGCCGCCGACTTTTCTAATTTCGGCGCCATCAATCACCTCTTTCAAGTGCTGAGGTCAAGAAGCAAACTCAAGCTTTCACAAGTTTCTACCTTGAGTTTGAGGGGGAATGTTAGAGAATAGCAATGTGGGCTTGTCCCACATTGCTTAGGCCCCGTTTGGTTCGCGAATTAGGCCCTTGGATTGGACTAGCGTGTTAGCTAGTCATTTGCTTGGTAACATTCTATTCCTGGAAGTAGTCTATTCCCATGGGACTACTAATCCCATCCACACATGGTTAGCTAAGCCATTCAAAAATGAGTGGCTTAGCTAATCCTTTCCTGTGGGATTAAAAATATTGTAAAATTGCTAAAAAAAACCTACGCTTCTCACACCTCTCATGATATCCATCTCTCAAAGCAACGTTCTCCATCTCTCAAAGCAACGATCTCCATCTCTCAATGCAAGGTATCTCTCTCCCCTCTCTTCTCTTCGATCTCTATTTTCTTGATTATTTCATTCTCTTTGTGTTTCTTGGATTTTTTTTTTCGTTCTTCGTTCTCTCTCAGTTTTTCTTCATTCTTTCTCAATTTTTTTCGTTCTCTTTTCTCTCAAATTTTTTTTTTTTTTTTTTTTTT
>CM017327.1:13002227-13031893 GCA_006937295.1 Carpinus fangiana | reverse complement strand
TTTTCACAAAAGAAATTCATCTTTCTCAATCTTTCATGCATGCCACATAACTTCATAATATGTAAATAACGATAAATAAATATTTACAAATATACATAAATTGCATGACATGATAACTTTAGAAGGGATAGTAAATATACTTACTTTTAGACCAAGGCTTAAGTTTCCAAAAGAATCTAGCTGCTCCAATCTGACTATCACCCACTACTTTATTTGAACTAATTTTTTAAGCCCGCTTTCTCTCTCGTGTTCTTCCTTTCTTGCAGCGCCTTGTCTCGCCCTTTTTCTCTCTTTTTCGTGTAAACACTCCGAAAAAAGAAAGACCGAGTAGAAAGCAGAAGAATGAAGAATATATGAAGAAGAGAAGGGAGAGGAGTGGTGAAATTGTAAAGGGAGAAGCCCTATTTATAGGAGAAATTAAGATACTATTCTACCTTTCATTTACAATTCTACCCTAATTTTACTATTTCACCTACCCATACTATTACACATACCATTTTAACTTATTCTACCTACCATTACTATTTCACCTACCAACATTATTACATCTACCATTTACTATCACATTATTCCACAAATTACCATTCTCTAATTACCACCCTCCATAATACCATAAACTCCTTAAAGAAAATCATTGAATAATGTTATCAAATAAATATATCAAAAATAAAACTATTAAAAATTTAAAATCTGGGGTGCTACAGGCTTAATGTGTGGATGTAGACACATTGCTGAACCACCTTAAATCTTTTATCTCTTGTCTTCTTCTCTCTTCTTCTTTATATTTCCGCATTATGTTTTCTTTCAAATTCACAAAACATAAAACATGCATATCACAATTATAAGACAATTCAAAGAACACATGAAAAAAATCACTTTGGGGGCAGCCATACCCAATAAATAATCACTATATATATATATAAAAGAGATTTGAAATACAGACACAAAAAAACTTACAGTCCAATATAATATTTTAAATTTTGTACAACAATAAGTGCCTCTAAGCTCAAGAATCTCTTCGTAGTGCCTCTCCTCACCTATCTATCAGTTGACTCTTGTAATAGGAAATAACACAAAAAGAACCCCTCAGAATACTCAACAAATTTCAAGGAAGGCAAGCTCGTAGCTTAACACATCTTCACTTGTAAATACCAAATAAACTAAAACATCAAAGAAGAAAGAACACCATAAAGTAAGAAACAAAGAGCACACAACTCTATTTATATCTCCTATTAGGTTAGGGGATGAAGTCTACTTTGACATCGATCCAAGTTAATTTAAATTCTAAGTTACCTATTCTGAGTTCATGTTCTATTTTGCAACACTCCAAGGGCCCAACCTGTCAAGGTTAGGTTTACTAATTTGATCCCTCGGAGATGCAAAGTATCGTAAGGTCTAGTTTTTTTTTTTAAATGTAAAATAATAATAATAATAAAAAAATTTTGAGTGTAGATACGTTCAGTCTAAACAAAATAGTGGCTAATAACATAATTTAAAATCCAATAATGAATACTCTGAGCTAGTGTACTTACTAAAAAAAGAATGTTCCATGAAACGAGTCTATGGTCCTCCTAAGTTCCCATTTTGGCCTTCTATTCCGTCTTACTTATATCCAAAAAACAAAACATATTAAGGGTGAGTGAAAGAGATGCTCAGTAAGAAGGTCATCAACCATAAAACAGTAGAGTTAAATTCATTTTTTTAACATTGACTTTTTCTATGAAATCTCCAAGAAAAATATTTTTCTTTCAATAGAACAACAAATAAGTATTTTCTAAGAAATTCTTTCAAACTTTTTTTATAGACAAAAACTCTATTTCTAAATGCAATTACAAATAGACTCTTAATAGTGCATACTAAATAGTTGCAACGATACTTTATATATATATGTTATATCTTTGTACTAGTGCTTACATATTAATTTATTGATATATCAATTATGACATATATTTATGAAGTCTAGTAGATATACTTTTTGTCACACACATACTATATTAAAATTTTTAATTTGAATTGTGTTTACTATATATGTTTTTATATATTATGTAACGTCCTGATATTCATAACGGAAAAAAAAATGTAATTATCAATACGAAATAATACCATAAAAATACTTTTCTTTATACATAATACCCACAAATATGCCAAACAATGCATTTATACAAATCTATCTAACTATCTAAACTCTAGACAAAACTTCATCAACTTGGAATCTCTGTACATCTCAAACATGAATCTCTAATCACCACTACATAATTACATTGACTTTCCATTCCTACAAGCACTACAAAAACTGTGAAGTAGTAAGTCAATTGATTCCCGATAATATAAATCATTGTTGAATCATATATATCAAAAAACCGGACAAGTTATAAAACCACAAGAATCAGTACTATTGGATATCAATATCATTCTTAGTAAGTAAGAATACTTACAATGGGTTACAAGAATAAATCATCAAAGGTAATTACTTGAAACACATTCTGCTAAAGTTGATCAATACCCATAAATTTCCTTCCCTCACTTAATTTCTCTCTCTTTCTCACATTATCTTGCTCGGTTTGAACTGAATTAAATAGGAAAGAGTGAGAAAATATCTAATAATATCTCTAATATATTATAATAATCCATAATATATCCAATATATTATAATCACCTAACTAACTAAGACTCTTAAAAACTGGGGTACTACATTCTTCCCCCTTTAAAAGAATTTCGTCCTTGAAATTAAAACTCATAAATTATCGCTTATCTTCAAATTAAAAACAAATCATACTTAAACCATAATTCACCCAAGTTACCATATAACTTTAAACTTCAATCCATCATAGAATAAATACCATAACATATTCCACACCCAGACGATGTGAGACGCCATGCACCTGTGTCAGCGTTGATAATCCTCAGGGAATTTCTCAATCTTAGCCTTAAGCCCTTATAACATAACCCACTTTTGACATTACCAACGCATGACCACTAGCGACCCTCATAAGCTTGTGTACGCTTCCATCATCTTAGGCTGGGTAATGCTCTGATACCATTTGTAATATCATGATTTTTATAGCGGAAAAAAAATGTAATTATCAATACGAAATAATATCGTAAAAATACTTTTTTTTATATATATGTAATACCCACAAATATGTCAAACAAGGCATTTATACAAATCTATCCAACTGTCTAAACTCTAGACAAAACTTCATCAACTTGGAATCTCTGTACATCTTAAACATGAATCTCAAATCACCACTGCATAATTACCTTGATTTTCCATTTTTGCAAGCACTACAAAAACAGTGAAGTAGTGAGTTAATTGATTCCCAATAATAAAACTCATTGTTGAATCATATATATCAAAAAGCCAGACAAGTTATAAAACCACAAGAATCATTACTATTGGATATCAATATTATACTCGGTAAGTAAGAATACTTACAGTGGGTTACATGAATGAATCATCAAAGGTAATTACTTGAAACATATTATGCTAAAGTTGATCAATACCCATAAATTTCCTTCCTCCACTTAATACCTCTCTCTCTCTTTCTCACCTTCTCTTGCTCGGTTTGAAGTGAATTAAATAGGAAATAGTGAGAAAATATCTAATAATATCTCTAATATATTATAATAATCCATAATATCTCCAATATATTATAATCACCTAACTAATTGCAATATGTATTACAATACATATTGCACAAAAACGTATAGCAATAGGTATTGCAAAGGAACGTATATTGCAAAGGAACCTATTGCAATATGTATTGCACGATGATAAACTCATGAATGCGTATTGCAATAGCTTCTTGTGCAATGATTTTTTAATTATTGCAATACGTTCTTTTGGTAATACAGAACGTATGCTCAGAAAGCATTGTGGTCTTCAACAAAGACTAATTGTGCAGTGGTGACCAATTAGAAGTGATACCTTGTCTTGCAATTTAGTTTGCAACACTATTTTTCTTAATATGATTAGCTAGAGCAATCCTCAATTTTGTGATTGAACTCTTTATGTAACTTGTCATTGAGAGCCTTGCCTTTCTTTAATAACAAACTAAAATTTTTTATCGTCCGAAATGCATTAAGATATGAGTGGAGCAATATTTTTCTGATCATAATTTGTCTGGTGATGCATACTCTAAATTTCTTACCGAAAATGTTCATGCTTGTATTAAAGCATGATTGGCTATTTATGGCATCTACAATAAGATACAATTTAGCTGGCCTTACAAGTTGGTCATTTGACATAATGGGCAGTTCACTTAATAAGCAAATCTCTTGCTAGAATACACAATACTAGAGAAGTTGCTCTGTTTGTTTGTGGATCCTCCTATTTAGCCAGACATGATACAAGGATGGGGGCTAGACATGATACAGGGACGGGCTTTTATGCAAGGGGTTTTTGGATGTGATGAAATCAATTTGCTACTTACATGGAAAAAAAAAGGGCATATATCCATCCATTGAAATAGTCATTGCAAATTTTTTTTATGGAATTTTTATTTAGAATGAACTACCAGAGTGACGTAAATGACTGGTAATGAAAAAAAAAATATATATATTTAATGAAACTTAATTGTTTTGTTGAACAGAGCTCATGGGATTTGGTTAGCAAAGCATACAAAGTTGTTTTCATTAGCTTCCAAACCATCTATTCCTCATTAGAAATTCATAATATGCTATAGACATGTGAAGCTCACATAGTTGCCAATTTGCATGGCAGAAGTTGGATTGTCTTTTGCATTAGTGGGGGGGTATCATCAATATTTATTATTGCAAGTGGATATGATAAACGGCTGAGAGAGAATGTTGAATACTTGGAGGAGCTTAAAAGCTTAGCAGAAAGGGAAGGAGTGTCTCATCGAGTTAATTTCATTACATCATGCTCAACAGTTGAAAGAAATGCACTTCTCTCCTAATGCCTTCGCGTAATTTATACGCCAAAGGTGTGATGGCACCTGGTATTCTGATGAAATTGATTGGATATGGAAAAGGAAAAGAGGTCATTAATATGCAAATGTTCATTTTTTGTAGGATGAACACTTTGGGATTGTTTCTTTGGAGGCAATGGCAGCTCATAAACCTGTTATTGCATGCAACAGTGGGGGTCCTGTGGAGACAATCAAGGATGGGCATTGGGCAAACATGATTTCTTTGTGATCCTACTCCGCGGCAGTTCTCTCTAGCTATGGCTAAACTTACTCAAGACTCCCAGACGGCAAAGAGGCCCGGCGGCATGTTACGGAGTCATTCTCGACGAAGATCTTTGGCCAGCGTCTAAATCAATACCTTCTGGATGTTGTTTGGCCTAAAAGAGAGTAGGAGAAGATGAAGCTATCTATCCGTGTGGATATTGTAGAAGATATTTTTGGTAACACAGAACAATGATGAACTCATGAATAGTGTCTTACCTGGATGTATCCAATCCAATTGAGCATTTAATGCACTGAACGTATTGCACAAGAACGTATTGCAATACGTAATTAGGGGTGTTAAGTGAGCAAAGCGTCTTACGAGCAAGAGCTCGAACTCGACTCGAATATTAAATGAAGTGTTTCGCAAACACGAATCCTAGCTCGAATATTAAATGAAGCAAGTTCAGCTCGACTCGGCTAAGCTCGTGAGCAACTCGTATAAGACTCGAATTGATAGTTAGTCACATAATTGCTCATATTAATATTAAAAATTGATGATTTTTTTTCTTCTAATATGCATCATTTTATAAAAGAAAGCATATCATCTCTCTTTGAAACCAAATGTCTTGCTGTATTGACAAAGACTCCATACTCGACTAGCCAGACTAAGCAAATGCTCATATGCCAGCTAACTTCTTGAGCCGTTTAAGAGTACCTAAAATTTAAATTTATAATAAAAAATTAAATTAAATATAAGAGCTAGCTCGCGAACTGGCTCGGCTCAGCTCGACTTATGATGAGCTCGTGCTCGAGCTCGATTTTTTGGCTCGTCCTTAAGCTCGGCTCGAGCTCGACTCGAATATTAAATGAAGTATTTTGCGAACACGAATCTTGGCTCGAATATTAAATGAAGCAAGTTCAGCTCGACTCGGCTAAGCTCGTGAGCAGCTCGTATAAGGCTCGAATTGGTAGTTAGTCACATAATTGCTCATATTAATATTAAAAATTGATGATTTTTTTTCTTCTAATATGCATCATTTTATAAAAGAATGCATATCATCTCTCTTTGAAACCAAATGTCTTGCTGTATTAACAAAGGCTCCATACTCAACTAGCCATATTAAGCAAATGCTTGCATGTAAGCTGACTTCTTGAGCCGTTTAAGAGTACTTAAAATTTAAATTTATAATAAAAAATTAAATTAATAAAAAAATAAATTAAATTAAATATAAGTGCTAGCTCGCGAACTGGCTCGGCTCGGCTCGACTTATGATGAGCTCGTGCTCGAGCTCGATTTTTTGGCTCGTCCTTAAGCTCGGCTCGAGCTCGAGCTCGAGTAAAATTTAAACAAGTCGAGCCCAAACAAGAAAAACTCACTCAAGCTCAGCTCGTTTACACTCCTATATATAATGCACAAGAACGTATTGCAATACGTACTGCACATTAACATATTGCAATACGTATTGCACAAGAACATATTCCATACGTATTGCACAAGAACGTATTGCAATACATTCTTGTGCAATGATGAACTCATGAATACGTATTGAGTACAATGATTTTTTAATTATTGCAATGCGTATGAAAAAAAATTAAAGCTAGGGATATTTAAGTCTGAAAATTTTGAATCTTAATTATCTTTTTTCAAATTTTAGAACACCACATTTGCTAGGGTTGGTTTTGTATGAAGTATAAACAACAAATCCCAAAATCACAATTGCTAATATTTCAGAAAAGATGATATAAAAAAGTAAAATCGCATCCATTGACAATTTAAACGCAAAAAACTGGTGGCTTTCATTCTATGATATCAAAGAAAGTTTTTTTTTTTATAAAAAAAAGGAACGTATTGTACAAGAACAACAATCTCCAAAACCACCACCACCTCCAAATTCAACACCACCATCACCCACCAACCCCACTGAATACACAACATGGATAATATATATTTTCTCCCATGTCTTTAAAATCATATCATTTTTATAGTGATACAAGAAGAACTTCTAGCATTATTTTTTTTTTATATTAAAAAAAAAATAACTTTTACTAAATTAGTTCTTAATTTTTATCTTTTTCAAATCTAAAACACTTGTCAAAACTTTACCAACCAGCCCTTTAGCATTGTATTCCACATGTGATCAATTTTCTGTAAGACCTCAGAGAAAAAAAAAAANCCCACCCCCCCCCCCCCCCCCCCCCGCCCGAGAGGGCTTTCTTGACTTGCATACATTTGCATGAAGTAAAGGGTCATCAAGACTGTTTAGGTGCTTGTTGATCTGAGCAACGGCGCCGTCAAAGAAGATAATGGAGGTGTCGTAGAGGCCTTCGAGCGCGTACTCCCTCGCCAATTTCAGGTGCTCCTGCAAGCCCTCCAGTAAAGCCCCTCCCATTCCCCACCAAAAAAATATGGGTTTCGCAGACCCAGAACAAGAAGTTTCTCAAGTACGTTTTGTTTGATCCCCAGTCTAAGAACCCAGCATATAAAGCTTGATTCGTGAGCGTTATTTTGCATTTGCCTGAGACCCAGAACAAGAAGTTTCTCAAGTACGTTTTGTTTGATCCCCATTCTAAGAACCCAGCATATAAAGCTTGATTCGCAGGGTCTCAATCCGTAGCGATATGGAGAAAAAGGAAGGGAACTCCAAACTGAACATTGCCATCATCCATCCAGATCTTGGTATAGGTAATTTTGCCATTCTCCTCTCTCTCTGTCTCTCTCTCTTTTCTTTTTCTTTCTTTTTTTTTTTTTTCTTTTTTTTTTTTGTTGAGAAAGAAAAATCTTAGTGATTCATAAATTGACTCTTTACGTATCCAAGAATCTGAATTTGTGAAGAACACATTTAGCAGTTCGGGTGATTCTGTTTGACTTCATTATTTTTTATATATTCTACAAAATCCTAAAAGCAATGCCAAACTACTCTTATTTAAGTGGCACTATGTATATCATGGCAAATTCTTATGGGAATGGGATCTTTGTTCGCTTTAGTTTCGATCGAACAAGAAAAGCTTACTAGTTTTCGAACTGGGTTATTTGTCTATAGCCAAATTCAGGTTCTAAGTTCTAAATATCTAGGCAATTTTCATTTTTTTCCTGAGTCATTTAATCATTTGAATTGAAATGGCTAAACTTTGGCGAGTAGACTTTTGGTCATAAGATGAGGGTAGTGGTTTGTCTAAGAAGCATTCTGCGATTCTTTATTTGGGTAACAAGCTCTGTAGTGAGGCCCGGAAATTACACTTGTTTTAGTTCTAGAAATAAGGAAACAGTTTTTGCGTAAGGCTTTTGGAAAATAGAATGAAATCAAATATAATATCAAGGTTTCAGGACCCGACAATTTGTAAATCTTTGGGTCAATATTTTTGTGGTGAAATGAAATCAGCAATATGGAGGTTTATGGGAGAAAAAAGACATTCTCCATGCCGTGTAGGCAGTGGGGTTGGTGGGTGATGGTGGTGTTGAATTTGGAGGTGGTGGTGGTTTTGGAGATTGTTGTTCTTGTACAATACGTATTGCAAAGGAATATATTGAAATACGTATTGCACAAGAACGTATTGCAACACAACATATTAAACGTATTGAAATGGAACGTTTGCATTACGTAATGCAATACATTCTTCTTTCAGATCATGGAACAAGAGCATCTCGGAGAAAACCTCCAGAAAGCATTCAATGATTCATACCTCTGGTTTTTTCCTTCAACGTCGGACAGACATAATTTCAAAGAAGTAGAGTTTCTTTCAGAGAAAAAGGGGGAGGAGGAGGAGAAACGATAAACCAAGCAAGTGTATTTTATAGGGGTTTAAAGTTAAAACCCTAGGGGCGTGTTTGGAAAGTGTATTAGTGGAACCTACTAATGTTTCTGACCCATATAGGCTATATAGCCATGGTTTGGGCTCAACTTGTTTGTTATCTAAACTCTTTGAGCCCACTAGAAGTTTTCCTTTTGTTTTTTCTAGTTTCTTTCTAAAATTGACTTGATTTTAAAATCACTAAAATAATTTGATCCAATGATAATTTCAAAAATCGCAGGAATTTTAGAAGAACACAATAGAGACATGAAAATGAATTTTAGCATTAGTCTATCATAAATATACCTTTTTTTTCCTTTCTTTTTTTTTTCAAAGAAGAAGAGCAAATATACCCTAACGACCTAATGCTTACTTGCTTAGTTGTGGGCGTGTGAACAGTAGATTCGGTTTGAGTCCAACACGTATCCCTTGTGTTCGATTATGAAATACATATCTCAATTTCAATTGGTCTAATTTTAACTAAAACTAAACGAGAGCCAAATGAACTCGTGACCAGAACCTTTCAAAGATGTGCCCTAGTTTCTTTTAAAGCACCTAAGCCAAATCCTTCGTAAATTAATGCCCCTTAACAGCCCTAAACTTCATATTTGTGCCAATTGGGAAGTTGGGAACTTGAAGACGCGAGATTAGTAAAGGGTTGGCAATAAGAGCAAATTTTTGTTTGCAAAATTGGAAGTATTACTTCATTATCATTCTCGCCATTACACCAAACAAATTTTTATGATATGCTTTCGTTTATCTTGATTGTTCAATTGTAAACTGCAATTTATCCCATTGTAATCACACCTGATCAGTATAGAATTAGTTTCCTCGAAGCTCAATTAGCCCCAAAAAAAATCCCATGAAAATATTGACAACCTAAATTGTCAAGTAAATAAGATATTGAGAATGATATTTGGAACAACTGCCTCTATATTTAGGGGTGTTCAAGCAGAGCGGTTATAACCATCTCGCCAACCGCTAACCGTTTATAACCGCTTTTTAATAATCGCTAACCGCTTTGTAAAACAGTTATTAAAAACCGCTAACCGCCTAAGGCGGTTGCGGTTAGCGGTTTTAGGGGTATGAAAAAGCGGTTATAACCGCTAACCGACTTTATTTATAAGTAATTATATAAATATATATATTAATTATTTATATTAATTAAATATTAAAAAAAAATCCAAAACGGCGTCGTTTTGGTGTTAAACACCGAAATGACGCCGTTTTGGTTGGAGAATAAGATGAAACCCTTAGGTTTCCTCTTATTCTCCCGAAGCCGCAACCTCTCATTCAGACATTCACATAATAGATTTGGGCATTATGACTATGTACATGAAATAAGCCCAAAAAATGGCATGTTTTTCGGCCAATATGGCAAAATAAGCCCAAAAAATATGGAAAATGAAGGCTCAAAATATATAAAAAAAAGAAAAGCTCAAAAGCCCATTTTTAAAAAACCGATTATAACCGCTTGTTAGCAGTTTGAATACCTGCTAACCGCCGGTTATAAAATAACCCCTAACCGCCTAGGCGGAGACGGTTGCGGTTATTGAAAATCCGATAACTGCCTAAAGCCGAGGCGGTTGCGGTTATTGCAAATAACTGCCGATTATAACCGCTTGAACACCCCTATCTATATCTTCTATCTCATGAGCTTCACCCAAAACAGTTGGCTATGACTTAACTTTGTTTTGGAGCCTCTGACCAATATATCCAAAACACACACCCCCAGAGTAGGCAATAATTCACAATGTACAGAGATATTTATACATTTCACAAGCTTATCAACCTTACCCACTGAAGAGCTTGACAACAATGGTGATGATATTCAAAATTATGAGGGGTAGTCTCAAGAAGTGGAATGCGTGTATGAGCCCTATGATCTGCCCTTTAAGCGAATTCCTCTCACCTCTTCGAATCTCTATCAAGGTCCATCCTCTTGGAGCAAGGAACCGATCCTCGTTCAGTATTGCAAATGAGTTTGCAAAAAGCAGAAAGGCTTCAAGCAAAGTCCATAAACCCATTTTCTACATGATGAAGGAATCAACATTCATTTTCAGGATAAAACACTTCAAGGAAACTTTTCACTCATACATAAAGAATCTAGTTGTTAGCAAAGAAGACAACATAACGGATGGAAAAGGGTGGTTATATGGGTTTTCTTCACTCCATAAGAGTCGAGCATATTCGATTGAAAAGGGAAAAGCATCTTATATATATATACCACAAAAACAACATACTTCCAAACATCTCTTTATCATGATATTTTGAGAGTTTTACAAGACTCTAACCTTTGCTCAAGTAGTAAAGAATTGAGATGGGGCTGGGTAAGTGTTAGATTATTATCTCGCCTAGCAATGAAGGAAAGAAATGGAGCAGCATATACATTTTGAATGACCTAATGGACATTGCAAGTTCATCAATGGTGGCTGGCTGGTAACCTGACAGAGGCAGGTAGGCTAAATGCAATTTGCTTCAATGCAAAGAATCTATACATCAACAACCAGCTCAAATGGGGGTGCTACTCCCCCTTATTCTCTCTAGCTTGGCCTTTGTAGTCGTTTTGATAACCTATATGGAGAACTATCTAAGTTGGCCAATCAAAGTTGCCGTCAAAGCTAGGTAAGCATCAAGGTAAAGAACCTGAACCCGTGAACGATGAACTCTAATTCTCCATAGATATTTGTAAGAGATCCTCAACAGATAGAAACAAACCTCACAGAGACACATCCCTCAGGAATACCTTTTCATTCTCACCATCTGCAACTATCAACCATTAGACCAACACATAACACTACGCTACTAACAAATTTTCCTGAAAACATATGATAAAGTTCTATCAAACATACTTAAAAACAATCCCAAATGGCATACTAATTTCAGATTAGACTACATTTATGGCACCAAATTTGTAGCCTTACAAAACTAATATCAGCAATATTTACACCCTATTAATGTCATGCCCGTCCATTTGAGAAAAATGATACTCTGACCAACGAAATAGCTATATGTATTATGATCATTATGGTGGAGACGATAGCCATGAAAAAACATTATGGAAAAATATGTTGAGGCCACAATTTTTGTGCAAATTCATGTTATATCCACACAAGAACTAAAATCCTTAACACCCTCTACATATAAAACAACCCCATGTTTTCCTTTGTCAGAAATCAGCTAATTCATCCTTGACAAACCTCAGTTTCGACATGAAACTAGTACATCCCATTAGTACCAAATAAAAGCCAGAATGCAGCAAAGCTCAAGAACACCCCAGATGTGGAACTTTTTTAACAAACAAAAATTTGGTGCTTATCATAGAACAAATTATGAATCTCCAGTTAATCAGGCAAACAAATCCGATCAAAACATAATCAGTATTGCAGAGTTGGTTCAACTTAAATTTGAACGTACTGATATATGTTACTTTCCGAACACAAAATCATAGGAAGTCTCACCGGTGAAAAGAAGCAACCAGGCTGAACCAGCGAAGGAATATATTGGACCCAGAAAACGACAATTCTCCCCGGCGAAGCGCTGAGGCTTGACCCCTTGACCCCTTGTGCTGATTTCTAAAACAACAGAAAACAGGACAACCGAAGAGGAACAAGGATGTATTGTAATAAGGAATTGCTTGCCCTTCTTGGAAGTCTCCAACTTCGATAGGTCCGCGTGTTCATCACTGTCGCACTTTTTCACATCCAACGGCTACGAACGTCTCGCTTGCGTAAGCGGAAGCTAAGATCCGTTGGATTTAACCCATACTTGCTATTCATTATCCAATCACCCGTATGACCGGGCCGACCCGGTTCCAAGATAGCCGAGAGGTCAAACATGGATAATTGATAAACCCTGTTAAGTCTTGGTAGCATTCAATCAACCATGTCGTCACTTCAGCTAATCTCACCTTCTCTTTCGCTTCCACTCCTTCTAAACTGTAAACTTCCAAGAGGAAACAGAGCTTCAGAGCCTCGTACACTCGCGCAAATTTCTAAGCTAAAGCGGAGCGTAGCTCGAGCTTCCATCAACGGCGACACAAATGGTGCTGTCGAACCGCCGAAACCCGCTCGCCGAGGCAGGAAAAAGGGACCCATTTCGTCCTCAGCCACCTCTCCCCCTAAGAAAACAAAGGGTTCTAGAAAAACCAAAGCCGAGAACGGCACAGTCGAAGCCAACGAATCAGAGAAACTAGACCCAGAATTCGACGACTACGACGACGGAATCGATTTCCCGTACGACGACCCACCACTGATCTGCTGCTTCGGCGCCGCACGGAAAGAGTTTGTGCCCACGGTCCGAGTGTCCGACAACCAAATGCACCCGGACATCTACTCGGAGTGGAAGATGCTCCAGTGGGACCCGCCAGAGTTCGTGAGGGCCCCAGGTGGGCCCCCGTCCAACGTGGCGATATCGCTCGTGAGGCTGGGCGGGCGAGCCGCTTTCATGGGCAAGGTTGGGAAGGACAACCTTGGGGACGAGCTGGTTTTGGCAATGAACAAGGAGAAGGTGCAGACGAGGGCTGTGAAGTTCGATGGGAATGCTAAGACGGCGTGCACGTACGTGAAGCTTAATTTTGAGAATGGGAGAATGAAAACCGAGACGGTGAAAGAGGCCGCCGAGGATTCGCTTCTTAGCTCTGAGTTGAACCTCGCTGTGCTCAAAGAGGTAATTAAGTAAAAGAAAATCGTTGCTTTATAGTTTTTTCTAATCATTTAGTGTGAGAATTTGTGTTATTTTGTTGGAGTTTCACGTTTGATTGAAAATGCTCTTGCACAGAATGTGAAATGTCTTTCTCATCTTATCTGTTGCAGGCTAGAATTTTTCATTTTAATTCAGAAGTTTTAACATCCCCATCATTGCAATCAACCCTTTTTAGAGCAATTGCGTGGTCTAAAAAGTTTGGAGGTCTTACATTTTTCGACTTGAATTTGCCCTTGCCTCTCTGGAGATCGCGTGATGAGACAAGGGAAATAATCAAGAAAGCCTGGAATGAAGCAAACATCATTGAAGTTTCAAGGCAAGAGCTAGAGTTTCTTCTAGATGAGGATTATTATGAGAGGAAAAGAAACTACAGGCCTCAATACTATGCTGACAATTTTGAGCAAACCAAGAACCGGCGGCGAGATTATTACCATTATACCCGTGAGGAAATCTCTCCATTGTGGCATGATGGTCTTAAATTATTGTTCGTGACTGATGGAACTCTTCGAATTCATTACTATGCCCCTTCATTTGATGGTGTGGTGATCGGAACAGAAGATGTGCTCATCACCCCATTTACTTGCGACAGGACTGGTTCTGGTGATGCTGTTGTGGCAGGGATTATGAGAAAGTTGACCACAAACCCTGAGATGTTCGAAAATCAAGATGTTTTGGAGAGGCAGCTTCGTTTTGCAATTTCTGCAGGAATCATATCACAGTGGACTATTGGTGCAGTGAGAGGTTTTCCTACTGAAAGTGCAACACAAAATTTGAAAGAACAGGTTTATGTACCTTCATTGTGGTAGAGCAGAACAGGTTTATGTACCTTCATTGTGGTATAGCAGAACAGGTTTATGAACCTTTAACGTGGCAGAGAAGATCCTGGAACATGATGATTTCTATTTTCTGAGAAATTTATTGTATGTTATCAGGAGCTTTGAGAACTGTCTCCCATGAAGGTGGGGGAGAAGTTTTTTTGAAGATTGCATGAAATGTTCACTGGTCAAATTTATTGGATTCCCAATCATCTTGAATCACAGGTTATAGGTGCACTTGATGTGCATTTTTTTGGTGAGATATGGCTTTAGACTATCTCTTGTAATGGAATCAGAGTTTTCGTAGTCAGCACTCTCTCTATCTCTCGCATATCCCCCTGTAGTTTTAGCTTTGAAAGACTCAATGTAATCTTCAGTGGTGTTTTTCTTACAGCAGGTTCCTTTTTTTCTTAAAGTGATTTTGCTCATAACTTACCTCTTTGCTAATCCTCTGAACTATTGAAACTGGTACTCACATTCAAGTTTTTTTTTTTTTTTTTTTTTTTTTTTTTTTTTGTTGACGTGGGTATGACTTTCACCCACCAAGTATAGTGTGAGTCTCACTATTAGGTTTACTTCTCCAACTTGGTCTTGAATTTGTGTAGCCGCCAGTATATCTCTTTCCTTAGTGGGATTGGTTTTCTCATCATAGTGTAATTCAGTCTACTAATTGATTTTGGAGGACAGCTTTTACTTCTCCTACGACGAGAACCTTTAGACCGACTATCAACTCCTTATAAAAGGAGTGTTGCATAGCATGAAGAGAGTACCGAGTGAAAGAGAGTTTTGGTCATCTCACTTAGTTTTTTCGCGGTGCTTGTGTCTTACAACACTTAGAGAAGAAGAGAGTTTTCTTTGTCAATTTTTCTCTCTTTTGTATTATTTTCTCTTTTGTGTGAGAGTGAGATTTGGGTGTATTGGGGCTTTGGGCTTTGAGTGGTTTTCTTCTTATTATCTTTGTACTCCATCTTTTGATAGTGAATTTCTTTTAGGTCATCTCCGCTAGTGGATGTAGGCTTGTTAAGCCGAACTACTTAAATCTTGGTGTCGTGTGTGGTTGATTTATTTTCTGCTTCTTTGGGATCCTGTATTTTAATTCCGTGCACAACAAGTGGTATCAGAGCCTGGGTTCTTTGCTTTGCGGGATGGCTTCTGCAAAATTTGAAGTAGAAAAATTTGATGGTCAAAATAGTTTCAGTCTTTGGCGTATTAAGATGCGTGCTTTGTTACGACAACAAGGTTTGGCGAAGATTTTGGATGGCAAGATGCCATCAACATCATCAAATGAGGAAATTGTGGAACCTGAAGAGAAGACCCACAGTTTAATTTTATTGTCTCATTCGGATGGAGTTTTGAGAGAAGTCGTCGATGAAGAAACTGCTGCTTGACTTTGGAAAAAGTTAGAAAGTTTGTTCATGAAGAAGTCCCTCACCAACTGTTTATTTTTTAAGCAACAATTATATACTCTCAGGATGCAGGAAGGTATGCCTCTTTGTGATCATCTTGATGAATTTAATAAAATTCTTATGGATTTGAAAAATATTGATATTAAAATTGNCTATTTTCTGCTTCTTTGGGATCCTGTATTTTAATTCCGTGCACAAGTGGTATCAGAGCCTGGGTTCTTTGCTTTGCGGGATGGCTTCTGCAAAATTTGAAGTAGAAAAATTTGATGGTCAAAATAGTTTCAGTCTTTGGCGTATTAAGATGCATGCTTTGTTACGACAACAAGGTTTGGCGAAGATTTTGGATGGCAAGATGCCATCAACATCATCAAATGAGGAAATTGTGGAACCTGAAGAGAAGACCCACAGTTTAATTTTATTGTCTCATTCGGATGGAGTTTTGAGAGAAGTCGTCGATGAAGAAACTGCTGCTTGACTTTGGAAAAAGTTAGAAAGTTTGTTCATGAAGAAGTCCCTCACCAACTGTTTATTTTTTAAGCAACAATTATATACTCTCAGGATGCAGGAAGGTATGCCTCTTTGTGATCATCTTGATGAATTTAATAAAATTCTTATGGATTTGAAAAATATTGATATTAAAATTGATGATGAGGATCAAGCCCTGATTTTGTTATGCTCACTACCTGAGTTCTTTGATAACTTCATTAATTCAATGTTGTACGGTAGAGATACTATCTCCTTAACTGATGTTAAATCTGCTTTGAATTCTATGGAGTTGAGGACAAGATTGAATGGGAAAGGTAGTGACAATCAGGCTGATGGTTTATTTGTTAGGGGTCGTTCAGAAAATTCATCTAATTTTAGAGGTTGATCCAGTGAGAGAGACTTAGATAGAAGAGGCCAATCGTAGTCCAACTCGAAGAATAGAGTTAAGTATTACTATTGCAAAAGTATGGGTATTATAAATCTGAGTGTCCGAAGTTGAGAAATAAAGAGGAAGTGGATAAGGCAAGTTCCTTTTCTGTGGCTGGTGTTGTCGAAGAAAGTTATGAGGATGTAGAATTTGCTCTTACAGTTTCCGTTTCTGATAATCGTTTTTACGACAAGTGGGTCCTTGATACTGCATGTACTTCTCATATGTCCCCCAAAAGGGATTGATTTATTACCTACGAGTCAATCAATGGTGGTTCAGTCTTTATGGGAAACAATGTTGCCAGCAAGATTGTTGGTATTGGGTCAGTTAGAATAAGGATGCATGACAGGATTGTCAAGACTTTGAAGAACGTTCGACACATACTAGATTTGAAGAGAAATCTTATTTCCTTGGGCACTTTGGACTCCCTTGGCTACAAGTATTCTGGTGGAGGTGGAGTCATCCGGGTTAGTGAAGGCTCATTGGTTGTGATGGAAGGTAACAAGATTGATGATCTATACTTTTTTCAGGATAGTACGGTGACAAATTCAATTGATGTGTCTTCTTCAGAGAATTTTAGACAGTCAGCAGTGTTAGCACAACAGAGTGAGGAGAATGAGCGTTTCATGTCGCATTTACCTTACTCTAGTGCGTTTGGGAGCATCATGTATGTTATGGTGCACATTTGTTCAGATGTTTCACATGCAATCAATGTTGTTGGTCCTTGTAAAGTTCACTGGCCAGCAGTGAAATGGATATTCCATTATTTACGGGGTGCTATAGATGTTGGTTTAGTCTTTGATAGAGGCAATGGTATCGGGTTCAGTGTCATTGGGTATGTCAATTCAGATTATGCTGGTGATTTGGTTGTGGCACAAGGAGATATCATATTGGAGCAAATTGTCTTTGAGGAAAATCCAATGGATATATTGACTAAGCTAGTTTTGGTTTTCAAGTTCAAGAGTTACTTGGACTTGATTATTGTCTGTAGCTTGTGATTGCCCTTCAGGGTGTTAGAGGATACGTTATGAAGAAATTTGCATTTGGGACTTGGTGAAATTCAAGTTAAGGTGGAGATTCATTTTTTTGCGACTTGATGGGTTTCAAGTCAAGGTGGAGATTGTTGACGTGGGTATGACTTTCACCCACTAAGTATAGTGTGAGCCCCACTATTAGGTTTACTTCTCCAACTTGGTCTTGAATTTCTGTAGCTGCCAGGATATCTCTTTCCTTAATGGGATTGGTTTTCTCATCATAGTGTAATTCGGTCTACTAATTGGTTTTGGAGGATAGCTTTTACTTCTCCTACGAGGAGAACCTTTAGACCAACCATCAACTCCTTATAAAATGAGTGTTGCATAGCATGAAGAGAGTACAAAGTGAAAGAGAGTTTCGGTCATCTCACTTAGTTTTCTCACGGTGTTTGTGTCTTACGACACTTAGAGAAGAAGAGAGTTTTCTTTGTCAATTTTTCTCTCTTTCGTGTGAGAGTGAGATTTGAGAGTATTGGGGCTTTGGGCTTTGAGTGGTTTTCTCTCTATTATCTTTGTACTCCATCTTTTGATAGTGAATTTCCTCTAGGTCGTCTCCGCCAGTGGATGTAGGCTTGTTAAGCCGAACCACTTAAATCTTAATGTCGTGTGTGGTTGATCTATTTTCTATTATGCTATTTTCTGCTTCTTTAGGATCCTGTATTTTAATTCTATGCACAACGATTGTCATTATAATTATTGGCATGAGACCTTCATCATATTGTAAACAAAACATAAGAACACAAAAAATTGAGAAGATATCTGGTAGGAACATGTGCAAATCAGTTTCTGTGGTGAACCGTATCAAATAGTACATTCAAGTTTGCCATGATGCCCAATTGGGCAAGTCATCTTGACAACTGAATTATGGAAAGAATAATGAATTAATGGAATACTATCAACTCTATATATGACAGGGATGATGTCTCTGTGCCAGTTTAGCTAAGCTAACCAACCTGGTTTGCCTCAAAATTATACGCCACCTTCTCCACTTCCCTAAATTGCTGGTAAGGTTCTCCTGTCTGCATGCAGAACTCAAAATTTTTTACCAAATCCCATGAGAAACTCAAAATTGTAGACCTTGTAGGCAGCCATTGATTCCAGAGAGGCAAGCAGTCCATCTCAGAAACACTCATCAGCCGCCTTTTAAGCAATGGTTATCTTGTACTAAAATGTATGAGCCACATGATCTCAATAAACTGAAACACTATCTTTGTGCCGCAGCCTTAAGAAGTCTTTGGTCATGTTTTAGTCTAGCAAGTTGCACCTGAGACTTGTTACAGACACAACCGGGAAAAGGATTTGCAAAAAAATTCTCCTCCAGTCTTGGTGACTCTCCTGCACGTCTAAGATATGGTGCTCCAAGCCGGTTAGAATGCAGATTCTTAACCTCCAAAGAAAATTCTTCCCAAGATATAGCTCCCTCATCCAGCCGATCAATAAGTTTAACAAAATTTAATCTGAAAAACACGTAACTTTATATATCAGAAGACTAAGTTTATATCCAAACTACCTACAAAAAATTAGTTTAATAAGAATGAAGCCTAATGTTAATGTAAACAAACCTGTCAGGGTTGATAGTCTTTCGAAATCCTTCAAACCTCCTATGTCCCTGCACTGCCTTGGCCATATTTCCATCATACGTGTAAACAAAGACATCACTTTCAAGTGCCACAATATAATCCAAGGCGGCCAGGCGATTCTGAAATGGTTTGAAGGGCAGCAACTCTTCTTCTGTCGCAAGAGTGGAATGAGTGAAGACATTTGGGTACTCAGAGCGAAAGGCAGCCATACTATTGCTGCCATACATCTCTCCTGCAACTATGTAAATAGTTGTGGTGGACGGGTAACCCATGGCCTTAAGGAAAAGGGCTGCTTCTCTAGGGGACATTGGACATCCCCCTTGGAGCCGCCTTTCCTTGCTATCTATTTCTTTCTCCTTCCAATGCTTAACACTGTACCTCATAATCCTAAGTTCTTTCGCCTCTTTTGTGGTAAGGTTGTGGCTGCAACCAGTGAAAGCAAGCATGTCTTTCTCATATCTGCAGTCAAGATTAATCTACTTAGTTGGACAACTTTGAAGCTGTATTTTAGAAAGCCCTTAAAAAATGTCGTCATACATGATGATTACCTTAGATGCAGAGCGATAAATGGCTCACTATTGTTCCTTAATCTATCAACCAAAACCGTCCCAAAATCTTCAATCTCCTTTGTGTACTGGAGAGCCTCGTAATTGGCGCGGCACCTGAGCTTTTGAATGGAGGAAGCAAGGCCATTATTAGCCAGTCGTGAATCGGTGTGGGTGAACTGTATCACCTTATGTCTCTTCAACAATGGAATCATCTCGTTTCTATAATAACTAGCCTGCAGATGAAGCATCTGAGATACAATTCCAGTAACGGAAAAGTAGAGTTGGAAATGGTAATACTTTTTTAACTGCATATTATTTTCAGACCTTGGACCAGGAAACAGGGGCCTTGGGAAGGGGCGTCACTGCTGCATATTGGGGTGGCAAATTCTCAACTATCTCAATATCATCTTTTAAAACTTCAATGAAGTGCCTCCAGTCAAAGATATCTTTAAAATCACTGCAAAATCACATAACAATTTATTAAGAGAATTCAATGAGTAGGAAACTAATAATACCATTTAACTTAGAATAATACATACCTCTCATCTGTCCAAAATGAATCATGATCAAGAGAAGGAAGAACCAGAGTGGCATTCATTATCTTTGCAACAGCAACCATATCACATATCTGATGTCAATTAACAAGGTTAGCTCGAAAAACACACAAATCCATGAGACTGAGAATAGTGCGACTTTTTTTTTAAAAAAAAAAAAATTATCGAAAACGACAAAGCTTGGTATTAATTCTTACTCCTGTTCTCATTTGATTTAATCCTCCATTGGCATGAACAACAAGATAGCCATTCGTTTTCGAGCCAGTCCCTTGAATAGATTTAAATTGGTAAAAATCGGAACCAAAGAAAATAAAAATGATCAACAGATTGTGTAGATGGTAAATTAAGGTCACATACTTATTCGATTCTTGGGTCGAGCTATGCACTGGTAAAAGTTGTCACTGTTTGGTTTCATCCATATTTCTGGAGTCTGTAAACAAGAGGGCAAAAAAAAACCATATGAATTCATTCATGATACCTAATCAAACAGCTGTAGTACTAAAAAGACAAAAAGAAAAAAGCCCAATTGAACCCAGAAAAGCTTTTAATCCAACAAAGTTACAGGCTTTCAATCAAAGTGGAAATTGATTTCAAACAAAAAGTGAAAGGTTATTTTATCGTAATTGTCCTCTAAAAGTAATATGCCACGCGGAAAGAAGAACACAACGGCCAGGAGACACCCATATGAAAGCAGCCCATACAGTGAATATGAAAGTGAATTGAGTTGGTCAGAGCCACCTACGAGAAAATTTCAAGCAATACTTGGCCACCCACCCACGACATATTCCGAGTCAAAGCAACAACTGGAAAAATCATATATTTAATAACCCCCCCCAAAAAAAAAATGGAAATGAAAATGAAAATTAATGAACAAAACAAAACTCAAATTGAAATAAAACACTTAAAACAAAACGAAATAGAATGTGAAAGGGAGATTTAGTTATTGACATACAGTCAGCCTCTCCAGAACCCGCTTCGGCATGAAGGTATGGGACTCGGCGACAGCGCGTTGAGCCATCGACCAATCGTCCTTGAACGTCTGTACGATGAAAAGCCCGTTATCCATCTTCTTCTCGCGCCGCTCAACGTGGCTGCTCAGGAACGAAACCTTCACGAAGACCGACAAGACCGCCATGAGGATCAACAGCCCGAATATCTTGCGGCCCATATTCCTCCCCGAACGGAAGGACTGCGCCATCACGGCCGCCCACAGCAGCCACTTGTCGGGCAAGCAGAAGAAGGCCCGGGAGCGGAGCAGGAGAACCTTGATAACGGGGTGGTGGAAATGGTGGTGGTGGTGGTAATGGACGTGGGAGGACCCGCAGTTGGAGCCGTCAAGGTCGCTGTCGTCTTCTTGGTCTGATAGGTCGGAGATGACGGAGGAGGGTGTTCTCTCGGCGTCCGTCATGATTATGTCCGCCACGCGTCGCCTCGTCTTGGTGGGCCCCGCAGCGTGTCGTGGGCTAACGTTGCCGGAGTTGCTCGGGCCGACAACACCGGACGACATGGCCGGACCCACCGGTACTGTAACGAACAAAAACCGGAAAACCAGTAGTACGTTGCTCTGGTAAAAGGAAAAATGGTAAAGGCAAACGAAAGAGAGAAAGAGAGAAAGGAAAAAAAAAAAAAAAACAATGGTAAAGGTAATTCTGGTTCCTGGGAGAGAGGGAGAGACAGATAACCGTCGGTTGGGTTTGCTTTTGTTTCTCTTTTGTGGAGGTTCCGAATTGCAAGGCCAGTTGAGGCGTTGATTGTTTCTGTTTATGTATAGTAAGGAGTCCTCCCTCTCTCTCTCTCTCTAGAGTCTGGTTTATTCGGTCGATGTACTTTTCCATCTGAGAATGAAGCCTTTTATCATTGTTAAACTACTGATATGACGTAACTGCCCTTCGTCATTTTATAAAAGGACATCACGAACCATATTAAGGGTATATATATATATATTGTTTTATCTGTTTAAATATTTCGCATCGATCCACGATGAAACCGATAAGTTAACTACCTCCGGATATTCGGTCGGTTTTTATATATGTTTCGCTATTATATAGATTTCATAAATTTATTTTGCGTGCCCAAAAATATAAAAAAATATTTATATATGCTCCATTTTATTATACAGTTTTATTCTACAATTATCTTATAATATTAATCTGATCATTTTAACAATTTTTAATTTTTTTTTTCAACAATTACCAATCCAATGGTTCGTTGAGACTATAAAATTAGGATTCTGAGCTAGAGAACGAAAATTCCACGATTTCGTTCTAAATACTTCACAATTTCAAGAAACGAATTTAATTTAGGTCATAATCGACCAGCGATCATAAAAATTCGGCACGGATATATCCTATTAATGATGAAACCTAGGCTACCTAGCAAATGTCACACTCAATCTGTGGACACTCCACATAAGGAGAGAATTGAATATATGTATATATATATATATATATACACACATGATTATTTAAGGTAGAATTTCACAACCATTATCATACACCAAATGGTTTCGAAAGAAACACTTTTTAACTTTCTTCCTTACAAAAATACATTATTTTTTTGCTAACTTAAGTATTACAGAGTTGGTTTTTTTGCCAACAATACTAACAAAGCCTTCGATGCGTTCGTTGACCGTGTGATCAATTGCATCATAAATATATTTATATATATATACATTACAAAATCACAATAGTACCTGTACAAATATAAGTTATAATTAATTATAGAAAAAAAAATAACATGTTTATAGTAGGGATTTGATAGCTTTGATATCAAGCGTGTAGGAATTGCTGGATTTTGTGGTCTAGAGTGACAGGTAACGACCGGAAAAATAAATATAGTAATCGGAGGAGTTGAGATTTTGTTGCGTGAAGCATTACTTGCGTTGTATTCAGATGACATTCTCACATTCCTTTCTACCCACAAAACAAGCACACACCTATAAAAAGAAAATGACATGAATTCCATTATAAAAATCCCGTGGCGGCCGGTCGCAGGTGGGGTGGCTTTTACACCGGATGCGTTCTCTGGTTTATCATATTTGTGATGCAATAATGGATGCTCTGTCACTCAAATGCAACCATGTCTTTTGGATTTGGTTAACGTCAATGAAGATTCTGGCTACTTGGTCAGAAAAAAACATAAAACTTTGGGAGAAAACTACTTACCAAACATGGTTTTGAACAAGAAAAACATGGTTTTGATCGAGAAGGTGTAATAGATTAATATATATTGGATTTGGAGTAGCTAGGAACCCTAAAACAACGGCAAGGAAAGCCATGATCATTTCCATGACATCTACACACGGCGCTTACTTTCATTTCATTGGTTCTAGTGTTTAGGTAGAGGCATTCGTAATGCTAATAAGTAATAATGACATTATTTGGTTGATACGAAAACGATTAAGGAAAAGTGTCCATCACGTCACTCTAAAAAAGACTTTTAAAATTACAATTAAATTTTTTTTAAAAAAAATTGTTTGTAAAGTTCACTCTCACATCATAAAGAATTAATATGGAAATTAACACCAACGAGCGAAAACCCTAAAAGAACGGCAAAGAAAGCCATCATTTCCATGATGGGAAAAAAAAGGGGGACGGGTAAAATTCTAATTTTTTATAAAAAAAAAAAAAAAATTAGGCATTTTTTGAAATTTTGGAGAAAATATGTTGGCTTGGGGGGCTTAATTATTTGGTTGCTCTCGTAACGGTTCAAAAAAGGCACTAGCAATATTTACATTATCACTTTAGAAAGACTGATTAATTTACAATTAATCTATATATAAAAGGTATTTATAATTTTCAATATGGGACGGAAGTGTTATAGAGCTCTTTAATTATTTTCCCATCAACGTACATATCGATTTGGATGTTGCTCAAAGTGGTTAATATTTAAGAAGCCTCATTAGGATAGAGTCTAATCAATAATTATGGGGAACTTAGAGTATACCGTGTGCTCAACGATAGTACCCTTTTCCATGAGAGAAGAAGAGGTGTTGAAGAAAGCGAGTTGAAGTTGAAGGTGACTAATTTGGACGTTTAGGTGAAGAAAGCTACGTTTCTCCGTATCAGTAGGGTAATCATGTTTCTTCCACTCAATAAGAACAATTGTTTCTATCCTACAAAGAGATATCACCTCATTGAATGGAATAAATCAATAAATTAATAACAAAATTAGGGTGATATTATTTTGTCATTTTGTGAAATGGAGATGATTAATTTCATAATCTATATTAAATTCTATAGATCTAATCATTTAAGAAGAATTTCACAAAATTTCTTTAAACTTTTACTTGTTTTGATAGTATTTTCAAAGTTTAAAATCTCTCGATTAAGGATATGAAACTCACAATTTCTTTCAATTACCCATATTCCCATGTCAAAAAAAATTACCCATATTCCGTTAGAACTTTTCATTAAAATTTCTAAAAATATCCATCTTATTAAAAAATCTCAATTGTAAAGATTCATGTATTTATTTTATTTTTATAACAAAAAAAAAAAAAAATCTTTGCAATTTTTTATTTTAAAAAATGGGTATTTTGAGAACTTTAAAAAATTTAACGAAAAATCCTAATGGACTAGGGAATTTGTAATGAATTGAAAGTTCAATACTTTTAATTGTGAGTGTTTTTTTTTTTTTTTGGTCCCCAATGGGTAACTCAATCGGTTGTAAATCATGCTTCATGAAACAGAAGTCACTAGTTCAAATCTCCTTCCCACTTTCTTTGTGTGAACATGTCAAAAAAAAAAAAAAAAAATTGTGAGTTTTAAAATTTTGGGTGATAATGCCAAAACGAGTGAATGTTCAGAAAGGTTTCCTAAAGTTTCTCTGATAATTTATATATGTTCAGATAGTGATGTAGCCAAACAATACTATTCATTCCATTAATAACCAAAAAATAAAAAAACTATACCTAAATTTATTATTATCTGAAACTCTCTTCTAGTTGGAGTTTTAGGGTGGAAGTTTTCTTCTAAATTGGATTTAATAAAAAAAATTTTATCTTAGAGCATTTCTAGCAGTGTAGCTAAAATAGGGAAAATAGCTATATTTAGCGATTTTTATCTTTTTTTTTGCTCTAACAGAATAACTTAGGATTAGCTATTATACCTTAACTGTTATAATGAATAGATTAGATTGAATTTTAATATAATATAATATTATTTTTAATATTACTTTCTCTCTTTAATTAAGTATTGGCAATAATATAACGTAAAAAAAAATCTTTTCAAAAAAATGAGAAATAATATTTTAAAGTAACTAATTGAATAGAGAATCTGTTGAAGTAGACATTAAAAAATAGATAACTAAAATGAAGAATTGTACTTTTTAATTAAAAAAGATTAAAAAATAAAGACAAAAATTGGTGGCACTGCTAATAATACTCTTAACAAAATAATACTCTTAACAAAATGGGATAATTATTAAAACCTAGTTAAGTGTAGAATCTGATTTTTCAAAATTATTTTGGTAAATTGGTAAAATGCTAATTTCCAAGGGCAGGTACGGCATTTCGACACGAAACTTTTTGGCGTGAAACTGTTGTACCCGCAGGGATACGTTCCTCGATCCTCGTTTTTGCGAAATCACATGAATCACAACCTGTCAGCTTGTCACTCATCACTTTATATATGTACGTTGCCTTTTGGACTGGCATTCCCCTTCAAGAAACTCGACGACACGTGGCACCAAGCTCCGGGCCCTACGTGGTCGAAACTTGTCCCGTACTAGCGTACTAGCTACAGTCGGCACATGATCACTTCATCTCTTCCTCTGCCTATTCTCACAAAACTAACCGTTAGATTTGATGATGACCCGGCTCAGCTTCCCAACCGTTTGATTAGGTGAGGGTCGACTTTGGCGACGTGGGAGAGTGAAGGTGTGAAATTCGACGGTGATGGCAGGTGGAGACCATTGATTATCATGGGTTGCGGAGTGTGCAGCTTGCTTGGATAGTTCGGTGCCAATCAAAGATGTTGGGAACCAACGCGGAGAGGAATCTGAAAAGCGAAGAAAACGTTATCAATTTGTTTTTTTACTAATATTTTTCGTTCCATTTTTTTTTTTTTTTTTTTTTTTTTAACTACAATCAAACCTTATTGTTTACTGATTAATATAATAAGTAACACATAAACTATAAGATGCATTTATAAAAAGGCTTTCACTAAAAATTATAATGCTCCTCAGCCGTGCTCAATTGAAAATAAATATTTTTATTACGTGGCATACAAAATCTGGATTCAAGATATATTTACTATAATGTGATTCATTAAACTAATAGATATTATTCTAAAAAAAGAATTGCATAATTATAGTAATTGTTACTTCAATTCCATATCATTTTTTATTCTATTAATATTTTAGGTATAATATTTTTTTTTTAAAAAAAAAAAACACTCATTTTGAAAACTTTTAAGTGGAGTACTTCTTAGTCATAAATTATTTTGATATTTGATGATAAGCACAATAGATATGCGAATATCCTGTTATGAAATAGTAACTTGGTATAATATTAGTCTAATCCAAAACAAATATTGTAAAAACGATTTTCATAATATTAAAATAATTAATTAAATTAGTAAATTATATTTGTAGTTGTGAGTTGACATGATAAATTATAAGTTTATTCACTGATGCAATGTGATGTGGTGTAATCATGCGTTGATATTATATCAATTCGGATTAATTCCAACCGAAAGAATTATTAATCATTGTGCCTAGCTACATTATTGCAACACTTTTTTTTTTCTTTTTTTTTTTTTTTAAAAAAAAAAAGCATAATTCGGACACTTGGCATCGCCAGATGGCGGTGTAGCAGTATATGATTTTTGTGCGTTCAAAAAAATAATATGAAACCTTGAAAAAGTTATAAGTCAACTGGAGACTAGTCTCGAGTGATAGCCTTACGTCGCACCGACGCAATCGGTGAAAGACCAATTTGTCCAGCCACGTTTTCATGGAATGGATCGGAGGTTTCCTATAAGAGGTAAGACGGAAGAAAAAAATGCCTTGATAGACTTCCGTGGTGACATGACAAGGATTAAGGTAAGGATGATCTTTTTAAAATATTAAAAATATATATATTGGAAAGGGAGAAAGGGAAGGTTATATAATTTGTTTTTGTTAAGTGAGAACAAAGATTACCCCCATTTCACGATATTGAAATTAGTGAAAATTGAGTAAGTTTGATCATACAAATTCGCCGTTAAAAGTGCGTTTTTAAATAAAATGACAAAAATATCTTGCTCGGGACTTGGGTTGTTAAAAACACTGAAAATTTTATGTTTCCAAATCAAAGGCAATGCTTGTGTTTTAAGAAATACAAGATTTGAAAGGTAAAATCGTAAACCCAACCGCATGTTTTGAAATCGGTTTAAATTACACATTTTGAAACCACAAACATAAACGGACCCTAGTATTTTTAATTTAAATGGTATGTGAATTATGTAAATAAGGCTAAAAAATATTAGAGGTACTAACTATTTTACTAACAAAGCCTTACTAAACTGATATGTAGTCCATTTATTGGTACTCATTATATTTCTCTTAATTAATTGTTTTGTTTTTTCTCCAATAAATCAGTTACACATCAATTTAATAAGCCTATTTTAGGAACCTCTCTCTAGTCCCTCTCAGCCTCGGGTGAAACCTTGAAGTGGGGACCATCCCACCAAATCCATCCCTCCCTCTTCCTTTTTTTTTTTTTTTTGTTATTTATTTTTTCTTTGCTATGGGTTGATTTTGGAACCCTGTAGCAGCATCCAGATTCAGCAACAGCAGCAATCGACCCTTCTACCTCGTCTTTTGGCTTCTCCTCGCACTTGGGTTTCGTCGATATTTTGTTGGAAAACTTAGATCGGCTCCTTGTGTTGCCGATCTACTCTTTTGCTACTAGCCAAAGCCTATACGCTCTATTACACGCTTTTACCTAGTGCCACTGTGCCCTGTAGACACCGAAATTTTTTCTCTTCGTTTTGAAACGGGAAAGCTCGAGCTAATAAAAAAAATGGTTATTTAATAATTTGCTTAATATTTTAATACTTTTTATCACCTACAGGTTTTAATTCATCCATATAAATAAGGTTTTATATATAAAATATTTAATTTAAATGAAAGTTAATTAAGAAAACAAAGTTTTGAATTATGACCACATATCTCTAAAATTTAAACAAATAAAAAATAGTAAATTTAATAATATAGACTTATAAGTTCCTAACTACCTTTGTTAATCACTTAATTGTTTTAATATAGGAAAATGTTAGGGGTTATCTTTATAGTATTCTCCTAGCGTTCTCTTAGACTTAGGTAAAACATGATTTAAGAAAAAAATAAAATTGTAGTGGTTTCCATCACCGGTTTTTTTAGGCATTAGCACCAAAATTAAGGCATTAACACTAAATTTAGGATGATTAAATCTATTTTTGGTGATACAATCCCTAAAGGGTTAACCTTTTACCCTTAGGTTTTAGTTTTGAATCAAAAAACAAGTTTTAAAGCATTAGAACCTAAATATTAACTCATAAAAATTAATCTGTTGGCAAAAAAATAGTACTATAATTTTATTTTTTCTTAAATCATATTCTAGTAAGACTAAGAGAATACTACGGGGAGAATCCTTAATAAACCCCTTTCATATATATATATATATATATATATATTTAATGGGTAAAAGGGAAAGGGTTGACCCACATCTTCGAAAAATCACAATCGTATAACTTCGTATAATGTATGCTATACGAAGTTATTACGGAATAGGCGGCAGTGCGTTCAACCGCAGAAAGTGTGTTCGACCGCACTGTCGACGCCTCATTTTCCAGAAACACAAACAGAACCGAAACAAAAGACTAAAAACTACACTAAAAATTAACAAAAATGAAATGAAACACAAAATAAATTATGAACAATATTTACAAAGCAGAAAATAATAATAAAAAAACTAGTAGAAAGATAACATCAATCTAAAAAATTATATTAATTTCTAAACAAAAACAACCGTTCCCCGGCAACGGCGCCAAAATTTGATCGTATCAAAAATAATACTCGCAAGTGTACGAATCGTGTGCAGTAAAGTGCGCGTAAAAATGCGAGGTCGAACCACAGAGAACGGTGTTTTGCAATTAAAAACTAATACAACTCTCAAATTAAACGTATCTTAACCTAGTCCCAAAGAGGATTGATTTCGAACAATT
>CM017327.1:12975167-13001470 GCA_006937295.1 Carpinus fangiana | reverse complement strand
GCCTTATTCAAAGCATTTTTTTTTCCCTATCTTTTTTGGAACATTTTGGCATTAAACCTTTAAAATAAGCCCAAAAAATAGGCCATTAAATGTCCAAAACACTTATAAAAATTTTAAAGCCCATATAAAAAAAGCAGTTATAAAACCGCCGATTATAAAATAACTGCTAAGCAATTGCAGTTATTGCTAATAACCGTCGGTTATAACCGTTTGAGCACCCTTACCTTATGGGGTGTCTGGCTACCCATCATTTTTTATTATTTTCATTTTCATTTATTTTTAAAATATTAATCAATATTTTAATTTTTTTTTTATTAAGATGACATGTAACACATTTGTGGCACTATGATTTCTTTAAAAAAATCATAACCATAAACTGGATACTCTCCGGTCCATAATGGATTGAAGAAGATCCAGATCCCCACTACATGTAGCGGTGCATTGTCAACAAATGAAAAAAAAAAAAGAAAGCATTTTGCATTTAAAATGCATAATCTAATGTAGATGTTTTTTTTTTAGTGTTTTACAGCCTATCTATTACAGATAAAACTTAAAAGTATAAAATAGTTAAGCCATTGTGAGTACTCTTAAATAACAAAAACCCAAATTTCTTAGACTTTAGGCCAAGTCCATTACACTAACTCATAAAATATAGATAAAACACTATTCAAAATGCAAATAACTTAATTAACTAATAAAATCCAAATAAGATTAAAAAAAACCAATTTATTTATTCTTCATTATGCATCATAAATTATCGTATCAGCATTATGAAATAAAATATGTAATTTTTAGCGTTTTGTTATTTGGTTTTAAAATGTAAGTTATTTAACGGAATATCCAAATATAGTTGTATGTGTTTCCAACATGGGCCTTAATTAATTATTATGGGATGAAGAACGAACATTACAAAAAGAAACTGAACTTTCATTATCTCGAAAAAACACTCGATGCTTGGTCAAGAGCAGTAGAGCATACAAACGCCGCGAAATGGCGTAGCAGAACACCCATGTGCAAGCCAACTATTTACCAACAAAGGAAAATTTTGGAACGGAGAAACCCCATAACTTATTGCTCGGCAAAGGAAGCAAAGGAACATGAAATTTTGCTTAATCACAGCTTCAGCCACTCCAAGCAAGGACATAGCCCCCAGCAAAACCGGGAAGGGTAGTAATCCTTCAAGTAAACCTCCCTGCTAAAACCAATAATATAGAAACTGAAGGCTCGAGCACGATGAGACATGGTGACGCGTGTAACTGGCACAACGGAGATGGTATGCCTCTCACATATGACCCTAGAGGAGGGAGGTACAAGAGCTCTGTCGGCAATAACTTCAGAAGAAAACTTGTTGAGGAAGAAAGAGTCAGCAAAAAAGGCCGGAGTGCATTGATATGCCTGAGTGTTGCACAACTGGACACCTTTGGCTCTGTGGAAAACCTCATCAGGCACTGATGCTGCTCCGCTTGTTGCACCAACTTTTCGAGTTGAGAGTGTCTTCCTGTAACAGCAATTTTCTTTTCTCATTCATTGATACACAAGCAGAAAATGGTAAGAATGAAAATTTCTTACATGAACAGAGTGATAGAAGCTTCTGAGCTAATTACAAGTGAAGTTGATGCATCAGAAGTCTATCACTCTTAATTTTTATAACATAAATTGTTTCTTTACAAAATCTGCCACCTGGGTAAACCATGCAAGCAGTGATGGTTGTTGGAACATGAGAACTGATGATCACATCACACTATGGTCTGGAGACGAATGATTTCATAACTTATAGAATTGCCTTTCAAAAAAGCATTGCTGCAAATCTCAGTCAACTAGCCCCTATATATAGTTATTGAGATAACTTACATCTTAGCCACTTGGACCAAAACTATGTATAAATCCTGCTGAGGCTTTGGTCTATCTTTCAGACACCATTCAGTCCATAAGTAGCTTTCTGATGCCAAATTCATCAGGTATAAAACTCCTACTAAGAGATGAAATACTCAACTATAATGAATTGTTCAAATTTTTATGCAGCCAAATTTCCACCGAAATGTTATGTAGATCCCATTTGTTTGATCATTAAAGACAAATCACTTAGCAGTCAGGTACCTCTTCAAGGTGGTGAACATATCAAAGAATGTGAAACATGACATTACATGAAGAGAATAGATAATTCCTTCTAATAGAGTGACCGCCTCTAAAATATGCACTATGATGAACTAATCAAATTCAAAGAAAGTTGAGCCTCATTCATTTAGACATGCAGGTTGGTTAGCTTGTACAAACTGATAACATTGACCTTTATAGGCAGAGCATATGCAATATACGTATCACCAAACTAGCGGACATACCATCTAACAACGGCAACGTTATGCGAGATAAGAGAACCACTTCCATGACATGTGTCACATTTAATTAGCCCACGAGATGCACAAGTTGCGCAGGGAATCTTTCCCTTGCCATTACAGTTCATACATCTGCAAAGACAAAATAATTCTGAATGAATGAACCATGACCACTGCAAGTGTAATAGCTACCCAGTTCCAAAACATGAAGCAACCATTAAACTGCACATCGAACTTAACAGTCAAAACTGTTGATTTCAAATATCCTGTTGTAGTATTTGGGTAGAAATGAAGTACAGAGACAAGTTCTAGTTAAAGATATGTAAAGAACAACCATTAAAGTTTGACTGTGCAATAATTATGTTTCAGCTTAAAACCAGATGTGATTACATTCACATAGAGATGAATTACTAACAAATAAACAACTCACATTGTGTCAGATCCATCTCTATGGGCAATTAAACCTCTTCCATGACAAACAGGGCATTGGGTCATCTGATTTTCCTTAAAAAATCCAGGTTCTTGGTTTGCATTACATGTAGGACAGACAGTATCTCCCCGTCCTGCACATCCTGCAATATCATCCAAGGCTGTGTTAGGACAAAACAATAAAGACTCCTACTATTAGTAACTGAAAGAACAAAAAGATACAAATTCAAGTTTCTTCGACATTTAAATTCTTTCTTGACCATAAAGAGTCAGTAATTTCAGAAACCTTACCTGAGCATTTCTCAATGTGTTCAGAATGAGGAATTTTCACCTGTGATTCCTTATAAGGTATAAATAGGACAGGGAACTGAGATTTTAAATCCAATTCCCAGATTCCAAGTTCAGGCCCTTTATCCCTTCCATCAATATCCCCACTGAGGTATGGTTTTGTTTCTCTTATAGTTTCCCTTTCCTCTATAAAAGTATCTAGGGTTCCTACATAAACATTGCAGTCTTCCACTGCATGAATCTTCCATGTCCGAGCAGGACGACTTCCCCAACAGCAACGATGACCAACATGATCAATGAGCAATTCACGTATCTCTACTTCATCCAATATTTGCCTAAACATGGATTATTGAGTTAGCAAAAGTTTGTAATTTGATGCTACGATGTTGAACTTGATAAAATTCCATTTAAAAAAAAAAACCAACATAGGTACAAATCAAATCTTTAAGTGAACATGTACATCAAGCGCAAGAGGTAAACCTATCTGTGGTTCATGCTTGAGCCATGTCTTTGACAGAAAGCACCAATTAAGCCAATTATACTCGAGGAGGAAGATCCCCAGGCAGGATCTTCTATAATTTATCTCAATATTTTGCCCTTTTGCAGCAAGCACCAGCATGCTTTGGGCAGTAATGCATGAAACAAACTACTTTTTAATTATGGCATAATGGATGGTGCAAAAGATACTACTTACTTACCTAAGTATTTCCATATGCATGATAATGCACAAATGGATTATCCATGAAAATAAATGGCAGGGGGAAGATAAAAAGCCTCGTTTTTCAAGCAAAATTCTTGAAAATTTAATACAGGTTCTCTGAAGTTCTTGCTAACATGAAGTTTTCACGTTGACACAAGAAGGTTCCTAATATGTCAACAAAGTCACTGAAAATTCTTCTTCTTCCTCTTCTCTTTTCCCCTTTTAGTCCAAAATTTTGTTTCCCCAGAAAATAGGCCATCCTCATATCCCTTGACTGTGACAGTTTCTATTTCTTGTTTGTGCCTTGGCAAAAGTATTCTACCCCTGTAGTCATTATACTTCTCCACACACAAAATCCTAACTCAAAAGTTGGTTGATTTGTGGTTGATAACATAGGCCCACAACACAAAACAAAGCCTTCTAATGAAGGAAGAGCAATAAGGAAGATATGTCTAAAAAAAGGGTGAAACACAGCTGAGAAAGAGGAAGTGTTTCAAGGCTTATCTTATGAAAACAATTTCATATCATATCATGCCAGCATCGCAGAAACATGGTACAAACTTTTAAGATAGACTAACAATCTTAAAGACATGCAACTCAGACTGTAACCCTTTCAAATTATAACATCAGTTCCATTGAATTTCTGCACTTAATAATAGATGCGTAGTAACAAACTTACCTCCCGAAATCACTGGTGGTTCCACCATAATCTCCTCCATATCCACCTTGATAAACAATAGCTTGCTCTGCGAGAAGTGATACATAATTTAATACCCATGAAAACGGCTACTGGGTAAAATATTATGGAAGACATTGAGTTAAACGGTTAAAATGACGCATAAATCAGTATAAGTCTTTTATTTTCCAAATAATCTAAGATTTTAACATCTTAATTTCGCTTCTTTTCCTACATTTTCTCAGCAACCAAACAAAAAACACAAATGAAATACTCGGCAAACATAGATGGCACCTTAATCCTAGACAATCGAAAGCTCTTCAAAACCTCAAAATTAACTCAGGCCCATTAACTAAAACCGAAAACCCATATTTAAAAATAGCCAGTTGGGAAAGATACGCGTACCATTAGGATCGGGCTCGGGCTCGGGCGAGCTAACCAAAGCGCCGTGAATGGAAGGCGGGTAGTGATCGGAAAAAGCAGACGCCGATCGAATCTCCTCGACGCTGACCTCAGTGCCGGCCAACGAAGCAGTAGGAAGCACAGAGCCTGTTCTTCCCACGTATTGATACGAACTCCATTTTCCACTCTCTTTCTCCCCCGCTTCACTTCTTTGTTCTTTCAAAAATACGAAAACCCATCAAAGAAATATCAGGGATAGACTCATATCAACTTGAAAATTAAATTTAATAACCTTAACCCAAATAAATAAAAAAAAACCGAAGCCTGGGAAATTACCTGAGAGCAGAGGCTCCTCCATGATTTTTTGTGCGTGTTAGAGTGATTGAAAATGAGCAAATATAGTGCAAATTTCCTTAGCGAGTAAGAAAGGCGTAGATCAAGTCAAAGAACATTATGGTTATGGGAATGCGAGAATTGGCGTTGGATCTCTCTAGTACGCGACTCGGGTCCACTCCATCTATCCTTCCTGAAGCTTCAGCTATTAAACGCAGTTAAAACCAAAAAATTGCTGTCAACCAAAAAAAAAAAAACCAAAAAACTGCGTCGGTCGTTCTCGAACTTGAACAACAGATGGTTGCCACGTCGTTTAGGAAAATGTTACGGCTAATAACTTCTTCTTTTTTTTTAATACATAATTTCTCTATATAAAAGTTGCAGTATTTTAATGATCAACTTTATTATTTAATATTTTATTGACTAATAAAATATATATCAGATCAGTTTTTAAAAGAATTTACAAAGAGATCAGTTGAATCATTTTTCAACTAATTTTTTCTTAAACCTTTTTTTTTCTTGGCACAAAAAATCGCTATAAGTCTCACTCAAACAATCTCATTCAAATTAGAGTTCTATCATTATTCAGTTACCTAAAACCTTATAAAATGAATGCAACACATCAATTAAAGGGGATCGATGGTTCCTTTTAAAAACTCTTAGCTCATAGCTTTATTTTTCCTCCAAATAAGAATGTTAANATGTTACGGCTAATAACTTCTTTTTTTTTTTAAATACATAATTTCTCTATAGAAAAGTTGCAGTATTTTAATGATCAACTTTATTATTTAATTTTTTATTGACTAATAAAATATATATCAGATCAGTTTTTAAAAGAATTTACAAAGAGATCAGTTGAATCATTTTTCAACTAATTTTTTCTTAACCCTTTTTTTTTCTTGGCACAAAAAATCGCTGTAAGTCTCACTCAAACAATCTCATTCAAATTAGAGTTCTATCATAATTCAGTTGTTCCAAATATTTAAGTGAACATGAAAAGACCATTATCCATCAATCACCAATAAAATGTGAAACGACTATATGAAAGACAGTTACCTAAAACCTTATAAAATGAATGCAACACATCAATTAAAGGGGATCGATGGTTCCTTTTAAAAACTCTTAGCTCATAGCCTTATTTTTCCTCCAAATAAGAATGTTAACTTAAGAGTTTTTTCGGTCTGAACCGGCGAATCATTTGACGCTCTTACTATTTTGCAGGTAATCCATCACTAATCAAGTCGTACAAAAAACTGCATCAACATTAATGAATTTTTTTGTCCCCATAAAAAAGATTTTTTTAAAAAAAAAATTTAAAGAAAATAGCCATTTCTCATAAAAAAAAAATTCTCATTTTAAAGGAATGCAATCGAATAACATAGAGAAATGCTAGAGAGCCAAAAAAAATTGTCCATAATTTTTTCCAAACTGACATGAGACAGAATTTTAAAGTGAAAATTCAAGAAGTGGCTGGAATTCTGACACAAGTTAATTGGAAAAAAATTATAGACAATTCTTGTTGGTTCTCTAACACTTCTCAATAACATAATAACTATTATATTTTTAAGTTTATTTTGGCTACCAAATGTTCTTCGATACTAATTGATAAGAAATGTTTCACTTATATATATATATATATATGACAAAAATCTAATGATTTCATTGATTAAATATCATGAACATAAAGCTCCTACTACACAAAGCATAAAGCTCTACAAAAATCACAGTCACATGTTATGGGGTTACGAAGTCATAGATACAAATAAAAATTCTTACATCAAGTGTTATCTATGACTTCATTCTTCTACTAACTCATGTACAAATACGGTTAAAGAGCAAACCTGCTTTGAGCAGATTAGATTGAGAAATAACTTATCACATCTAATTATTTCATCACTCATGAAGGCAGATCTAAAGAGAAGAAACATCTTATTGAAAACAAAAAGCACAAACAAAATAACAAGCAAGCAGCAGCACAGGCCGGGGAAGAGATAAATAGCACAATTCGGAGAAAGGTGGACAGACACATAACAAAGATGTCGAAATTGCTAATATGGTCAGAGAACATCTACAAACATAAAGAGGAAAAAAAAAAAAGAAGAAGGGGAGGGGGAGAGTAGGAACGGAGAATAGAATGAGAATGATATTTTTTATTAAATATTTGTTACGAGAAATCATAATTTAAATTTAAATTTATCCATTTTCAAATAAGCACCCATAACCTACTTATAGAGGTGTTAGATTTTTTTTTTTTTTTTTTTTTTATAATTTCTATTTGAAGGTACTTTTTAAATCACAATTTCAATTTTGCGAAATCAATCGCAAAACCCCAAACCTCAAACTAAGTGTGTAATTGGATCGCCTACGTGTAGTGATCAAAGAATATGCCCTGGCAACAAATCGACGGTCACTAACCGTCGAGACTCATAAAGAACCTATTAGCCGTCACACCTGATATATCCCCAGTGATATATATACACAGGTTTCTCTTCCGTAGCAACCCAGTCTGTCATTAGGGTTTCCGTCTACCTCAGACCAGACACAACAGCTCCGTTCGAAAATGGTGAAGGGTCGCCAGGGAGAGCGCGTCAGGTCCCAGATTTTCTCTTTCTCCCTCTTTCTCTCTCTAAATTTTCCTTGAAATTTTTTTTCATGCATTTCTTCAAACACCTTTGAAGTCTTTGTTCACTTGTTTTGTATTTCTTGTTTCACAGACTCTATGTACGAGGAACCATTCTCGGATACAAGAGGTAACAGAGAGCGACTCTCATTTTACCCATAAATTTAAGCTAAATTAGGGTTTGAATTGGATTATGAATAAGTATTTGGGTTGTGTTTTTTTCAGGTCGAAGTCCAACCAGTATCCAAACACGTCGCTCATCCAGATCGAGGGTGTGAACACCAAGGAGGATGTGTCATGGTACGCAGGCAAGCGCATGGCGTACATCTACAAGGCGAAGGTAAAGAACAACGGTACCCACTACCGGTGCATTTGGGGCAAGGTCATCAGGCCTCATGGTAACAGTGGCATCGTGCGCGCAAAGTTCAAGTCTAACCTCCCTCCCAAATCCATGGTATTGAATATGCTAGTTCTGTTTCGTTCGATATTATTTTGAAGATTTGGGTCTGATATATTGTTTTGCTTGTTTCGTTAAACAGGGAGCTAGAGTTAGGGTTTTCATGTACCCCAGCAACATTTGAGGTATTGCTACCCATCCCTTTTTATCTTTGTGCTAGTCTGGTTTTTTGAGCATGTTTATTTTTATAAGCAATAGACTTGTAATCACGTTATTTATCGTTTTTCTTTGGAATGTAGAATTGGGTAACCAGTATTAGTTTAGCATTGGGGATTACAAGGTTTAGCTTATCTATGATGTTACTTTGTGGGAGGGCAGAATTGTTGGGAATGATTTGATTGCTAAATTGTGTTCGAGTTGTACGTGGCAGTTGGGAATTACTAATGAGCATTATGGTTGTTAACTTGTAATACTGCGACAAGTTTATTGATCATCACGTTTTGATGTACTACGAGTACTACAAAGCCGTTTTTGGTTATTTATTTTAGCTTTATTTCTATCTGCAAAGCTGTTTTGCTTCTTGAGGAGTAATTTATAGATAGTGTCGGAAATTTTCAATTTTGGGTTGTTTAGGATTATTGAAACAAGTCATGTTTAGACCACATTTTTTTTTATGGATATTTGGGATTTGGGAAACACTCAATTCTGTGCTGCAAAAAATAGACTCAATGTGGAGTTGCATGTAACTTCTGACTGAAAATTCATCCTTTCACCTAAGAGTAGACTCTGAATAAAGCTTATGTTCATATGCACTTCGTGTCGTAATTTGTTAAACTTCTTAATAGTGTGTGCCGTGTGGGAAAACATAAGAGTGGCTGGAAATGAAATGATGACCATTCTTAATTTTTGGATTGAATTTGGCTGTGAGATCATAAAGCTCCTTAATAGTTGCTGTTTTGATCTGATATCTTACAGTTCTCTTTTTTCTCTGGCCTGCAGTTTGGTTACGTAGATGCTAGATTGGAGATCAGAGGTGATAGTCAAATTTTGTATGAACTCCAGAGCCTAGTCTTAATGGTGTTGTACTCGGGAATGGAACTAGCATGTTCTGGTTTTTTTACTCTCTTTGGTTATTAATGGATATGTAAACATTCATGGTAATGCTAATACCAGTTTTGGATTGGGAGTTGTTAGTATTTTGTCTTCTCATGTGGAGTAGTTATGGTTTTCTGCACTTTGATTTGTTCTACATCCAGAAATTCATTGTGGATGAAATTGTGTGCCCCCCTCTCTATCTCTTGCATTGGAAAGTAGAGGCTGAATGTGGCCTCCCGTATACATACGTGTTTTGTGTGTGGACGGTGGTTTCTACCCTCTTGATTGCTTTACATGTGTTGTTTTACAAGGCAAGCCAATCAAATGATCAATCAATTTTTCTTCGTAGCTGTGGGTTATTCCATTTGGCCCTTGGCTTTTTACATGTTGCCTGGGAATTAACAGCATAGGAGAAACCTCAATAACACACCAATGATAACCATGGGGGTAGTTTTTTTTGAGGCACTTCCGAGCCCCTCGAGGTCTTTTTTGGATTAGTGGTTTTCAAAACTCAAGGTTTTTTTTTTTTTTTGGGATTTGCGGTTTTAATTTGGTCACCAAAAATGCAGATAATCAGATAATCGTCTTTTGAGTGCCTTCCCATCACGCACCATTCTTTTCCTTGCTTCACGATGACCGAGCAAGTACATTAACATCATATTCTGCAAGGAGATCTAATAACTAATCGCAGAAGCGAAACCAACACGAGTGAGACTTATGCCGCATGGTCCTTGGTGAATGGTGATTTATGATTGTACCAGAGAATATGCGGTGGTTGGTTGCTTCTTCCTCATCGGCGCAAGGCTTATCGCTAAACGTACCATTCTACCTACCACATTGATTCATTGAATGCACGCGTCTCGACCACATTTGTCCACATTTGTGAGCTCTAAAGTAGAGTACCTTTCCACTGCAATTATAATCTATGAGCTTAACGAAGCAACGAGAGAACAAAAGCGGTGCTTTTTGAAGAAGCGTAACAAATAAATGATACTGTTTTACTGTTTGAATTCCGTCGTAAGCGTATTGCTGTCTTTTCGCTGACCCCACAGTACACAAACTTTGGGGTTTGTGACTTTATGATCCCTCCAGTTTTTCTCCCTCTTGCGCGCGCGCGCGCACGCGCACACACACATATATATATATATATATATATCCGTTGAAGCTCTTCTCGTCTAGCCATGCCGACACTGAGTTGGGCTTCTGTGCTAAGGTAACTCCAACCTGCATAAATTCAGCTCGTGTTCTCTGATTTTCTTTTGTTTGTGGAAATTTTTATTATTTGATTTGAGGATGCAAACCAAGTAGCTGTGAGCTTTTGGTGGTTGTAAGGAAAGCAATTTGAGAAGTTGAATGATTATTATAATGCATACCCATTTTATATTGAAGTAGCAAGTTCTCAATTACCATAAGTCAATAACATTTGTTTGGAAAGCCTGGGCTTTTACGTTGTTTTGAGATGTAATTTGTTGAAAGTGCTATTCAAATCAAGCTCCATGTGGGCTACGATTCTTTGATGTTACAAGTTATTGTTCTGTTTGTGTCAATAAAATAATACCCTCTCATGGTTTATCTTTTCTTTGCTGAAGGATGGAAAGAATTGAGTGAAGGATATTGTTTAGAAGAGGGCTATGGGGAGGCTTAGTTTTCTCTATGGCCATGTACAGTGGAAATCTGCAACAATTTGGTTCCTGGTTTTCTTATTATTCTTACTACATAATATTGGAGGGACTTCATCGGCTTCCCATTATTTGATTGGTCTTGGAAGCTATGACATAACAGGGCCTGCTGCAGATGTCAATATGATGGGTTATGCAAATTTGGAACAGACTGCATCTGGCATTCACTTCAGGTTGCATACTCGTTCATTTATTGTGGCAGAACCGCAGGGGAACCGCTTAGTATTCGTAAATCTTGATGCCTGCATGGCCTCACAAATTGTTACTATTAAAGTACTTGAGAGACTAAAAGCAAGGTAGATAACTCTCATTACACTTCAGTCTCCATTTTTTGTTTCTTTCAGTGCAGCAGTATCTGTACATTAATAGAGTAAACATAACATGACCTGTTTTGAGATTCTATCAATGCTTACATACTACTACTAATTGCCATCTAGCATATTTGGACATGCTCTTTTTCTGGAAATAAACTTCCAGATCAAATCCTACCAAAAGGAGGTATGACCAGATATGAGATATCTCATCCTGTTGCACGGAAAGGAATTACAAGGAGTGTGTATGATCAAATCTATTAGAGCAAGACCTGACCTTTCTATTTTCAAATCTGTTGTCAACAGTCAAGAGTATGTATGCAACAGAGGACATGTACTGAGAAAATCTAAATCATGAAACAATTACTCTTTCTGTCAAGCTCCCATCTGCGATCTGTACAGCAACCTTCATACTGTTGTCTTCCTCCATTATCTTGTATAATGTTCCACCACGATGAAATATGTTTTCTCTCATTTTCAGCTACCTCTTCCACCCTAGATAGCTTCATTTTAAGATCATCAGTATATTTCTGAACCACTCTTTGTAAGTGCGGAGCTTTATTTCTGGATATCCTTTCATTTCTCTCTTGCCAAAAGTAGTAGATAGTTGCAAAGATAGTCACTTATATTCTCATGTCTAAGATAGTCTTCCCTTTAGCATGCTTGACAATGCTATCTATTTCTCCAACCCATGGAAGAAATTAGCATTTACTAAGAATATCGTGTTATCCAGGACATTAGAACTTGAACCCTCCTCATCACAAATTTATCTTATCATTATTCTTTTACTCTTGCTGGATTGATGCCATTGGTGTTACTTCCTGAAATCACATATCTTCCTTTGTTTAGGTATGGGGACCTTTACACAGAGCAGAATGTCGCCATTAGTGGTATCCATACTCATGCTGGTCCTGGAGGCTATCTCCAGTATGTTGTATATATTGTAACATCTCTTGGATTTGTACGCCAGTCATTTGATGTAATTGTTGACGGCATCGAGAAAAGCATTGTACAAGCTCATGAAAGTCTTCGACCAGGGACAATTTTTGTGAATAAAGGTAAGGAAGGTCACTCAAAATTTCTGTACTCTGTTTGCTGCATCTTTGGAAAACCAAATATGTTTCTTAATCTTAGATGATACGCTTACCACCGAAGGTTTATGTTTCAACAAGCTGCATATGTGTAAAAGAAATAAAAAATGCACTCAGCTGATACGTTTTACCTGGAAGATAATAATGAGAGGGAAGATGCTCTCTTTTTATTTTGGTTTGGATTGAGGAACATACATCACTGATGAAGCAAGAGTTGTTTGGCAGATATAAATGCTGAATAGGTGCAGTACTTTCTTTTTAAGTTGGGGAAGTTTATCGAATAATCCAATGCTTTTGAGAAATTTTGGCATTGAGGTAATCAATACCTAAAGCTTTAACTATAATAAGCTGTGATGCTTAATTGGTATTTTTCTTTATTGTCGAACTTTCCATATATATGTTTATGTATACTGGTATTTATACTCAGGCATCTATGGTACTTCCTGTCCGCAAGAAATTTGGTGTTGCTTAGTATGTAATGATGCATTTTGCTCATTCCCCTGCCTTAATATTCTCATGAGGTTAAGTGGAACCTTGGTGGGTTTCAGTTTTCTCTTATTAAAGATATGTTCTATAATAATCTGAGACTTCATGTCAACTTTTGTCATGGTTCCATAGGAGAACTTTTAGATGCTGGGGTGAACCGTAGTCCTAGCGCTTATCTCAAGAATCCTGCAGAAGAGCGGGCTAATTATAAGTATGATGTTGACAAAGAAATGACCCTCTTAAAATTTGTGGATGATGAATGGGGGCCAGTAGGTAGCTTCAACTGGTTTGCTACTCATGGAACTTCAATGAGTCGTACCAACTCATTAATAAGTGGTGACAACAAAGGAGCCGCAGCACGGTTTATGGAGGACCGGTTTGAACAAAAGGGTTTTCTGGAAGGCTTTGATGGGTATTTCAATAAGTCTGGAACTGAAGAAATCCCTCGACGAGTCTCAACCATAGTTCCTAACCCAAAGAAAAACCGTAAGTGAACTGTAGTCAAACAATAGTACATGGATATACAGCATTGTATTCAAGTCTGGTTCATATTTGTAAAATTGTCTTTAAACTATTACATGCTTTGCTCATATATGTTTTCAGCTCAGGGAATCCCACCAGAAATCAGTTCCACTTATATTATCTAACCATAATCTAATGTGCCAAACCTGCCTAACATGATTATTATAGGTTCGAATTTAGTCTTCAAACTTAATCTGAAAATTGCGGAAATTTATTTTCTAGCAGTTAAACCTACTCGCTATAAAGCCTATAATGTTATCTTGTGGTAGACTAGGTATCAAGTAAAAATAGTTTCTTGTGTTAAAAACAATGCATATAGTACACTGGTTTCTAACTTGATAACAGCCCAGTGAATCTTAATTTCTGATTTGCAACTGAAACCAATGCTGACAGAAGAACTGTCAACACGGACCAATAAATACTCTCTTAAAAGATCTGTTTGCATTGACTCTGGTTCATTTACCAAATATGATTAGAGGAACTATATGTTGAGAAATTAGGCATATACCAACTTCTTAGATTTTGGTAACTTGGGCTCCATTAACAAGCACAAGCTCATAAGGATTGTGTTTTAGATTACACTCATCTCTCAAGGAATTGAATTAGTAAATTGACTAAACTGGTTCATAAGTAGGCCAGGTGCACATCATGAGATCTTGTAGAATACCTTTCTTACCTTAGGAAACAGAATGCTTCGAACTTCATTGTATACAATGTATGAAACAGGAAATCAATTTCTGAGACTTGCCGCCCACTTTCAGTTTTCTCAAGGACGGCCTGCAACTAGGTTTTCAAGTCTTGCTAGACGGGTCAGGAATGCTTCCAGGCAAGCTGATAGGCCTCAGTTTGTATCTGCATTCTGTCAATCAAATTGTGGTGATGTAAGCCCGAATGTTCTTGGTGCATATTGCATAGACACTGGATTGACTTGTGATTTCGATCACAGTACCTGCAATGGTAAAAATGAATTATGCTATGGTCGGGGACCAGGGTACAAACTCTCAAAATCCTGAAATTACTTCAAGTGTAATGTTCAAATATGTAGTATTGTTTTTAAGCTGTTTATGGTCATTTGGCAGTTACCCTGATGAATTTGAGAGTACTCGTATAATTGGGGAACGGCAATTCAGAAAAGCTGTGGAATTGTTTGGCAGAGCAACTGAACCCCTGAAAGGGAAAGTTGATTACCGACACACATATCTAGATTTCTCCAACCTTGAGGTTTCACTTCCTAAAGCGAGAGGGGGTAGTGAGGTGGTGAAAACATGCCCAGCTGCCTTGGGCTTTTCTTTTGCTGCAGGGACCACTGATGGTCCTGGAGCATTTGATTTCAAGCAGGGAGATGATGAGGTATGAAATTGCCGGTACATGTTTGACCCATCTTTATACAATGCCCTTGTATGGTGAAACACTTTTACTGTGAGTTGAGTCTTTTCCTGGGTGCTTCTACAGGGGAATGCGTTCTGGAGGGTAGTGAGGGACTTGATAAAGACACCGAGTCAGGAACAGATCAAATGTCAGCATCCAAAGCCTATTCTGCTTGATACTGGTGAAATTAAGGAACCATATGACTGGGCAGTGAGTTTCTAATTTAGTTTTCACTTAATATAAACATTGAATAAGCATATATAAGTTCATTGACTTTCTGGGCAAGCACTATGTTCGATGAGGTGCCTGACATGGATAGCCATGCCTCTGGTGCAGAACTGCATATGCAGGACTAATGTTATTGGGAATGTCTGGAAATCTTATACACCAATCATGCCGAGTAATGGAACTTGGTTATAAACATGCCCTTTAGCTTTCCTTTTTAGAGCACATTTTGGAGAATCTTTGCAACATTCTAACTGAATTGATTTTCTGGAAATGGAAGTATTTTTTGTGATGTTTGGCCTACTTATAGGTTATTGTTTGCTATTAATGGTGCAATTGTTAGAGTTCGGTGATGCTTTCTGATGATTGTTTAAGAATTGCCGTCAATTTGTGTCTGTGGATCAATTGACCACTGCTTCAAATTTCATGTACGGGTCAATGGTGTTTCTGACATTGTGGATTTAACCATTAATGCAGCCCTCAATACTTCCAATTCAAATTTTGCGGATAGGGCAACTTGTGATTCTCAGCGTTCCAGGAGGTAAAATAACCCTGCTGTATCTTCCATTAGAATAATACTTGAACATTATTCACGTTGGTTTGAGAATGGAACTTGGAGATGAAAATAGTGCCCATATAAGATGGTAGGGTGCACTGTGCACATAGATTGGTAAGGTCTCGGGTCATATTATTTCTTGCAGAATTCACAACCATGGCTGGCAGGCGCCTTCGTGATGCTGTTAAGATGGTTCTTACTTCTGGAAGTAATGGAGGATTTGACAAAAATGTCCATATAGTCATTGCAGGGCTGACCAATACATATTCGCAGTATGTGACAACCTTTGAGGAGTACCAGGTGCAAAGATACGAGGTTTGTGCCACCTATTTCTCTATTCCCATAATCTTGTTGACAACAATCTGGCATAGCTCATGCTGCTTCCAATTGTCTTCATCTGCTCAGCTATACAGTTCCCTATTTTGTCTGTCATTTAACTTAATCTTCAATATGAATACAGAGATGAGTAATATTAAAAGTTACTCTTGTGCTACTCTAAAAATGAGGCTGCTTTTAAAATTATCATTTGATCAAAATTTAATAGTGATCAACTACAAACTCAATAGTAATTTTAAAAGACGCATCATTTTTAGAGTGACATGAGAAGAATACAAGAGAGCCTTCTAGCATTACTTATACAAAGATGAATCTTTTTGAAGTTCGTCTTGAACGGAAACATGCAGAAATTGTCCTATTCTTTCACAGAATCCCTGGCATTGCGTAAATCCTCTTCTGATTGGTATTTTTTGATTGTCAGGGAGCCTCCACACTGTATGGTCCACACACACTTGATGCCTACATTCAAGAGTTCAAAAAATTAGCTGCAGCTCTCATCAGTGGCAAAGCAGTTGAACCAGGCACCCAGCCCCCAGATCTCCTTGGGAAGCAAATCAGCTTACTTCCACCAGTTGTAGTAGACGCCACCCCACCTGGCGTGAATTTTGGGGATGTCAAAACTGATGTCCCTCCAAATTCCACCTTCAAAAGGCGTGAAATGGTTACAGTCACCTTCTGGTCCGCTTGCCCAAGGAATGACCTTTTGACTGAGGCCACATTTGCAGTGGTTGAGATTCTGCAGGACCAAAAGACATGGGCACCAGCTTATGACGATGATGATTTCTGCCTGCGGTTCAAGTGGTCGAGGCCAGAAATGCTTAGTCCTTACAGCTACGCAACCATGGAATGGAGGATTCCTGAATCTGCAGCTTCAGGTGTGTACCGGATAAGCCATTTTGGTGCTTCAAAATCACTTTTTGGGTCAATTAGCCATTTCACAGGATCATCTAGCGCCTTTGTAGTGGCATAGAGAGGTGGCTATATACATTGAACTCATTGTTAAAGTTGTCAATATATTCCACCATGAGAATTATATAATCATATATCTCCACTCAGTGATGGGGCTATGAATTTTTATCGACAAGGGCCAAAGTATGAATGAATGAGAAATATATTAAAATAGGAGGTCAAAGAATAAATGATAAATATATTAAAATTAAATATTAAATCAACATATAAAAAACAAAATAAGTATCTAGTAAGCAAACCTTATCCTTAGCTCTACGAAAAATCGCATTCTCCTCGTACGCATATTGCACTCGGGAAAACATTATGGATTTTGGGAAAGACATAGGGCATTTTAATTCATAGGTTTGGGGCATTATGATCATATGGATTTTCTTGTTTGAGAGACACAATGTATTCTTAAAAATTATGTACCAAACATAAAATTGTGGACCGATTTCTTTCTTTTGGGGCTGGGGCTAAGGCCAAACTAAAAGAGTTTGTCTCAAATGCAAATTTTAAAAGCAAAATTAAGAAAAAAAAAATTGTAAAACCGGGAGTGGGCCATGGTTGCTCTCTCTCACATGTAGAAGTAGATTACTTGAATTAAAACGTAGGATAAACGACAGAAACAAAGTACGAATTCATTGCAAAATATGTGTTGGGAATTGGGATAAGCGGTGGTTTTGCAAGGGGTGCCTGAGAATATGTTTTGGGAAACTCGGATCCTTGAGACCATGAAGTTGGCTTCAAAAATAATGTCAACGTTAACCTTCACCATGGCAAGGTCGTGACAGGGGAGGCTAGATTTCTAGAAATACAAAGCTACATGTCGTTGCTGAAGAAACGTCAATTTGGGGCGTGGAAATGGTGCGCAACTAGTCAATTCAACCATCTTAAATTGAAAAATACTTGACAAGTCTTTTCACATTTAAATAATTGACAGCAACCGTCTGATTTATGAACCACAATTAACATATTTTTATCATTTTCGAAATATTCTATTCCATCATTATAATTTTCTTAAATTATTATCCTTTTTTGGGGGGCAGATTACAATAATAAATAAGAGATTTAGTTTAGAATGATTTCTTATCACCATCTGAAATTTTCTTCTAATATGATTTTTGAATGATAAGAAATGTTAAAGATTAATAAATTCTTTATATTTGACCTCTAAAAAAATTAAGATTCTCTCTATTTTAAATGAATTGGATAATATTCAGTTAATTATAGTAAAAGAGTATTTTTATATTTTTGTTTCTTCAAATAGTAAAAAGACAAAAATACACATAATCAAGTAAAGTGATTTTTGAAATGACTAATCATTATCTTTTTCTTTAAATAGTTAATTTAATAAATCTTTATCATTTAATTTAAAAATAATACTTGAAATTTAAGAAATTATAGAGGACATATCACGTAGTGCAAGTACGCATGAATAGCCAGCAAGAGTCCGATGTGTACATGCGGGGTCCCACTCGCCACGCAACTGCCATGTCCAGATCGCTTCCTTGACCTTCAAGGTTTCTCAATGTGATGTTCCAACTTCCATGGGGTCGAGCCTACGCCGCGTAGCTTAAATTTTCACATTTCTCTCCCCAAAGTTTTATGCATCAAAAACTTTAGAATTCGAAAACGCCCCATCATGAAGAACCAGATCCCATGGTCGACGGTTGGGATGGTGGCCGCGTGGTACGGCTCCAACATCGGTGTCCTGCTTCTCAACAAGTACTTGCTCAGCAAACTACGGGTTCAAGTACCCGGTCTTCCTCACCCTCTGCCACATGACCGCCTGCTCGCTACTCAGCTACGTTGCCATTGTGTGCATGAAGGTGGTGCCCATGCAGACCATCAAGTCCGGCGCACAGCTCCTCAAGATCGCCGGCCTCAGCGTCGTGTTCTGCTTCTCCGTCGTCTGCGGGAACGTGTCGTTGAGGTACCTTCCGGTGTCGTTTAACCAGGCCATCGGGGCCACCACGCCCTTCTTCACCGCCGTCTTCGCCTACGCCATGAGCTGCAAGAGGGAGGCTTGGGTTACTTACTTGACTCTCCTGCCTGTCGTTGCAGGGGTCATCATTGCAAGTGGGGTAAATAAATCTTCCTTCTTCTTCTTTGTAATATTAGGAGTAAAAGCACCAGTTAATCTTGGGTAATTGGTAAAAAATTTAAGCAAAAAAAATATTTGGCTTATCACTTATCAGTTTCTCCCAAGTATTTCACCAATGATAAATTGTCAAATCAATTTGTAAATAATTTTGTAATAAAACCAAGCATTTCTTCATGCAATCAATTGTTTATAGATGGCTTTGACTGGTTTACCTGACCTGACCTGTTCTTTTGTTGTTTTTGTGAAACATAGCCGGTACAGTGTTCCTTTTTGTTTGGTGGGGGATGGGGAGAAAGTGTAATTTATTATCCTATAATTATTTGGTTGCAGGGTGAACCAAGTTTCCATCTGTTTGGGTTTATCATGTGTGTTTCTGCTACAGCTGCAAGGGCATTAAAGTCAGTGGTCCAGGATATCTTGCTGTCCTCAGATGGGTATGGATCTCTCTTTCTTGCAATTGCATTATTGTAAGAAATTAGGGCTTAATTAAGCTTGATACTCAGTTAATTTTCTCCCAATATGCTAGACTGAGATAACTATAACTACAATGTTTTTTTTTTGCAGAGAAAAGCTCAACTCTATGAACCTGCTGCTGTACATGGCACCAATAGCTGTGGTTTTCTTATTTCCAGCAGCTCTGTTGATGGAGGAAAATGTGGTTAAGATCACAGTAGCCCTTGCCAGAAAAGATATCAAAATAGTCTGGTATTTGCTCTTCAATTCGTCGCTAGCATATTTTGTGAACTTGACCAATTTCTTGGTCACCAAACACACAAGTGCTTTGACCCTCCAGGTATACCCCATATTTCAATCTCATTTTCGGATCTAAATTGCTAGCAAGTCGAACAGTAAATGTGAAAAAGTCCTTATGGGGCCTATTTGTTTGAGCCTGGGACCAAACTGTCCAAAACCTACTACAGCGACTGGACTCTATAAAAACTCTATCCCTCATTTTCACTCCTTTGTGGTTTACTAAAATCACTCATACATGTACAGAGCTCCAGTCAATTTGCTTTTTCCTAGTTTGAGATTGGAAGAGTCTTCAACTTTGCAGGTTTTGGGGAACGCAAAAGGAGCCGTTGCTGTGGTTGTCTCAATTTTGATATTCAAAAACCCAATCTCGGTTATTGGGATGGCAGGCTATGGGCTTACAGTCGTTGGAGTTGTAATGTACAGTGAAGCCAAGAAGAAGGGCAGATGAAACTTGTTTTGTTTATAGGGTCTTCTTGCAAATGCAATTAAAATCTATCTTTTCCAACTTTGTGTGCAGTGCAGGGCCAGCATCAAGGCTTGCAAGACCACCATGGCTTGGTCTCTTGCTTAAGGCTGATGCCCATATTGTGCCTGCATAACTTCTAACCCCATGGAAGCTTGGGAGATCAGGAGTTTCCACGATACAGTTTTATCACCAACCACAAACTTGTCGGATTGCCACCTCTCAACTCCTCAATCGGATTTGTCTTAGCATTTGTTTCAGGGCAGATTTGGATCCAACAAACAAGATCCTTGATTATTTAATGACAGCTGTTTCAATATATATATATTCAACTAAATCGTTGTTACCATGTGAGCTATATATAGGAAAGTTGTATAATGTTTGGTCAAACTATGGTTCCATTTGTTAATGCTTTTTAGAGGGTGTTATCGATCTGTGTTTTGTTTGACGTGTTATGATATAAAATAAATGTGAAAATAGCTAGTTTTGCATGTGAGCGTCGTGAGTTTTGAGTTATTTGTTAATGTTTTTGTCTTAAAAACAAAAAACAAAAGAAGAATGAAAAAGCATTAACAAACAAAGCCTATGTCATTGATTGCTTTTGACATGGTGATATTTTTCAGTTCCCTCTTTTATTATGGAAAAAAGATGGCATCTCTAATTACAAGCAACCCAACTTGGCGATGTGGCTGTGGCATCTGTTCTAAGTTACCAACCCTTTGTATTGATCCATTGGATAGAGGGAATAACTCTGGGTTCAGAAGGGGACTACAGAATTTGTGCTCAGATGACTTATACGGATGGTGTGCAGGAAAAAGTAAATTTCAATCTGATTTCCCCCCTCTAAACCACCCCTTTTATATTGGAATATAGGTATATAATTGAGTGTTTTGTAAGCACATTGGCAAGTAATTGTTTAGGACCATTTCTTGACCAAAGAGAATACCAAAGGTCTCTGTCCTTAGAAGCAAAGAGCTTTTGATTTTTTTTTTTTCATGTTTCTTTTGGCCTCTAACATCTAAGCCCTCCGTTCTTAATTAGAATATAAGTATAATTAAGTCCTCAACTAATTATTTAAATACAGAAGAAAAAAAAAATGGAGATGGAGCCAGTAGCCAGTAGCCGTGTGAAACTTTTCATCCAACTGCATGATGATTCAGCAGCCAGTAGCCGCTGCCCCCTGTGCCTCATCAAATCACAGGTGGCCCATGTGGACGCCATAATTCTTTGTCTTTTTCTTTGCTTTTGTTTATGCCACCTCCCCTGTTTACAGTACCCAATAAGGGCAAGTCTTGTTGGACAAAATCACTCTCCCATAAAAGGGACTACACAATTACACATAATCCAAATCTGAAAAAGTTGTTTGGTCATTAAACTATCCTACTTTAATTGCTCTTTTAAGTACCTAATTGGCTATTTGCCTTTATAAGTCATTCTGCCACTTGGTTGTGCTTATCTTCTAGAATTACTTACATAGTAGAATTGGTAAAATATTTATTATTTTGTCCTCGAAAGATAGTTTGATCGGTTAAGACTATGCTTAATGAAGTGGTGATCACTAATTCGAATCTCCATCTCCTTTTAGTGCGGACATATCAAAAAAAAAAATTATTATTTTTGTATTTTGTAACTTAATAAAACATAAATAACTCAAAAATTCAAAACATAAAACACTTTTCAAAATACTTTAAAAAAAAAAAAAAATTAAAACTAGGTAACTGGATGACCATCTTCAGCAGAAAATAGGGATAGATGCATGTCTACCTGAAACTGGTCACCCAAATTGAAGTGACCGTACAACCTATCCTCCATTTTTCTGTTGAGGATAGTTACACTGTAATCTGTTTTGAGCCACGAATGGAGTGACTTATAGGTTGGATCATATTAATATATGAGTAGAGTTATCAAAGAAAAAAATGGCTACCATCAAATTAGGGTCCATAGAGTAGATGTCGTGGAGGTCGGCTGTAAAAGTGTAGTAATATGTTGTAATCCTTGTGTCCTACATGGATAAAGTCTAATCTTAATCATATGTATATAAGTTCTTGAACAATTTCTTTATAAGCCAATTTTTAAGGGTGAATTATACCCGAAATTTATAACATTCACACTTCTTCTTTAAGGAAAAAAAAAACTTCTTGTTTTATACATGCTTGTATTTTTATTTTATTTTAAAAAAAAAGAATAAGCATGTTTAATATTTATGTTTTTGAATAATTTTCTTAAATAAATCCCAGAAAAACATTTTCTCAAATATAAAATCACCAGAAAAACATCATCAAAACACCAAATTATCAACCTAAAATAAAAAACACTTTTCAAAATCTATATCCCCCAAGTTCCCAACCTATAACTATCGTATAAAACAAAAAGCAAGGAAACTATTTCACGCAAGTAGGCGAAACGGAGAATAAATTTGGAGGATGACGAAGAAGAAACGAAACAACAGAGCTGAAAAGGAAAACCCATTTGCTCGGTTCCCTTACTTTTCCCGATATTCGCGTCTCCCGAAAAATCGCTCTTTCTCTCTCTTCTGCTTTTCAATAAATACCCATTATTGATCTCTTTCTTCTTCTTCTTCTTTCTCGCGCACAACTGGGTTGCTCTTAGACTCGTTATCGGCCAGTGGGGTTGCGTAGAAAATGGTGGCCGATAGCAAGTCTAAGTCCGACATTTCCTTCGCCGGAACTTTCGCCAGCAGCGCTTTCGCAGCTTCTTTCGCTGAGGTAATCAGTCATTGTTTTGCTTTATTAATTTTAATGAGAATTAACTTTTAATGAAACAGAGTTTTATTGAAGTTATTCTTCTATTCATTCAATTCGTTTCTAGTTTGTGGCATGCGATCTCTCTCTTTTTACTTTAGTGATTGATAAAATTTGTGTACATTATGCATTTTAGTACGATCGTGATTGATCAGAAAGATATATGTAAGATAAGCTGCTTCTTGTGCTTCTTTGTTTTTGTGTGTGTGTTTTCATTGTTTTTTCCTAGAGTGAAATAAGAGTCCGTTTGGCCCGTTAGATTTCGCAGCCAAAAGCGTGATTTTAAACAAAATTAGGAAGTATATAATTTGGGAGTAAGTTTTTATAAAATGGCTGTTTGAAAATGTAGAAAAATTTATCCTTTGTTTTTTTTAAATTGCACGATTTAAAGGTTAAGCTGTGATTTTAAATATCAAATTGCGATTTTATTAAAAGCTTAACTTTTTTCAGTTGCACTTTGAAACCGCAAATCCAAGCGACCCTAAGTTATTTTGCTTGAAATATGTGAAGATTAAAGAAATCTGTAAAGGTTAGTTATTATTGGCTCTCAACATTGACATATTGCCGTATGAGACAGTTTGTTACAATCCCAAGAGTTAAAGGATCAATCAAATCATCGTCCAATAGTCCTAGGTTTTTTTGGATCAAATGGTTTGCCCCTTAACAATTGGAATTGGTATCAAAGCAAACACCACATCGCGGATTTGAATCATGGAGGAGGCGACCTATAGGGTGAGTTAAAATATTTTGGTATTATGTATGAGCATATTGTTAAGTCATTAAATACTGATAGGTAAGTAGAGTCGCAAAAGGAGAAATGGCAACTATTGGATCAATACCGATAGAGTGGACCGCCTTGGATGTTGGTTTTGGAAGCGTAATGAAAGATTACAATTCTAAATCTTAAGGGTTTAACCAAATCAGCATCCACAGTCCTAGGGTTTTTGGCTCAATTGTTGGCTAGCATATCAATTTGGCTTTAGATTGTTGTTTTGGTTAATCGGTTGGAGACCCATTACCATTCTTATGACAATTCCCAAACCCATTTCTAGATCTTGGAAGTGGATCCACTGATGCAAATTGATTGCCCATGTCCATGGTGACTTGAGCAATGGAGAGAGAGAGAGAGAGTGTTGCAATTAAGGCTTCTGGTTTGTATGGCTTGGAGGAAACTTTAAAAAGAAAAATAGTTCAACCTCTGTTCTGACCTGACCCTAGTAAGAATTACTTTGAACCAACTTTGATATAATTTTGTGTGTTATGAATCAGGTGACTTAAAGTGCCTATAAACTGTAACGATAAACTATAATGTTTGTTAACAGGTAATGGTGTAGTGGTACAAATTGTGTTATGCTTTAATATTGTGCTTATGTAATTGGTAATGCTTCAGTTAGATATGACCCCCTAGTCTGGTGGAAGTCAAGCTTGAGGTTTTGTAGATCAATGTGGGTAGTCAGAAGCCAAGCTGGGCTGATTTGTTGACCGTCTTTTATGTGTTCAGTTCACCAGTGATATTGTCATTCTAATTGCAGAATTTTGTTAGAACTGAGTTTTAGAGTTCATTTATTTAGCAGCAAGTGCTTGAACTTGATGCAGATTTGTACCATTCCGTTGGACACTGCTAAAGTTAGGCTTCAGCTGCAAAAGAAGGCCATTGCAGGGGATGGAGTGGCCTTACCAAAATATAGGGGTTTGCTGGGCACAGTGGGTACCATTGCGAGGGAAGAAGGTCTATCAGCTCTGTGGAAAGGAATTGTACCAGGATTACATCGCCAATGCCTGTTTGGAGGCTTAAGAATTGGATTGTATGAACCTGTGAGTTTTGGATTTTGCCTTACCAGAACTTAGTGTAAATTTCTATGCTTTGTTTGCTCACTGATTTCTGATACTGTTGTGTTAACTGGATCTTCACAGGTTAAAAACTTATATGTGGGCAAAGACTTTGTTGGAGATGTTCCTTTATCCAAGAAAATACTTGCTGGACTTACAACCGGTGAGCACACTGTTGAATCTTAGGGAATTATCTTTTACATGTGCTAATTTGGGAATTTCTTTTACCTGTCTTTGTCTTATTAAACAGGCGCTCTAGCAATCACAATAGCAAATCCAACTGATCTTGTAAAAGTGAGACTTCAAGCCGAAGGAAAACTACCACCTGGTGTGCCAAGACGCTACAGTGGAGCTCTGAATGCTTATTCAACAATTGTGAGACAGGTTGTGCATCTAACCTTAGTGATCGAGAAAGGAAGTCACTTGGTCTCTTTTCAATTGATGATTATATCCTATTTCTCTAAATAATTTCTTAATTCTTAGGAAGGAGTTGGGGCTCTTTGGACTGGCATCGGGCCCAATATAGCACGAAATGCTATTATAAATGCTGCTGAACTAGCCAGCTACGATCAAGTGAAGCAGGTGACTTTAATAAACAATAACTCGTGATGGAGAAACTTTTCCTGTCTTTTGGATTGGGACTCTTTGTGATACTTCTAACTGTAGTGTAAAATATTTCAATGCAGACAATTCTGAAAATTCCAGGATTCACGGATAACATTCTCACTCATCTCCTTGCTGGTCTCGGGGCAGGGTTTTTTGCCGTCTGTATTGGCTCCCCAGTTGATGTGGTACTGTATCTGCACTCACAGATGGACTCTTTTTGAACAGTTTTACCTTTTATATTCTGGTGCATGGTGTTTTCCATTTCATTTTGCTAATGCATTATGCAGCATGGTGCTTTGCATTTGATCTCTTTCCAATCAGCTTTTGATTTTATATTTCTGGTGCCTTGAGTTTATAATGTAATTCAATTTGGTGACTGCTTTGCGAGATGGGGAAGTAAATGATCTTGTTAACTGAGGATCATGCTATGCAGACTGTACATGTTACATGAGAATTTCCTCATATTTGCCACCCCACCCAGTGCATCTGATGATGTCAGTGTTACCATAACTATATGATGATATAAAATTTCCATTCAAGCTGTGATTATAAAATTTGTAACCTAGTATTTTTGCATCCATATGGGAGATTGATAAACCTGTCAATTCTTCCCAGGTGAAAGTATATTTAGATCAGGACTTGATTCTCTCTCTTTTTTAGGGGCAATCATTTGGTTCCCTATTTTCTTGTTGACTTGTTCAGTACCATGCTTCCTCTTTCTCTTCTCTTTCCTCTTTTTGCAGGAGTAAAGTAGTTGCTTCCTCCTATTGATGTTTTTAACTCGGATGAATTAGTTGCTTCAATGGTTCTGCTATTGGCAGGTTAAGTCAAGAATGATGGGAGATTCTGCTTACAAAAGCACGCTTGATTGTTTCGTCAAAACATTGAAGAATGATGTATGTTTATTCTTCCAACTCTATTTGACACTCAATTGCTTCTTCTTCTTTTTTGGGTTTTTGTGTGTTGTTTGGGGGGGGGGGGGGGGGG
>CM017327.1:12805265-12965475 GCA_006937295.1 Carpinus fangiana | reverse complement strand
AATCTCTGATATGCGGCGATGCCTTTGCCTCCTTGTAGCAGGAGCCTGTGTTGAACGGCTTGGAGAAGGAGGAGGTGGGAGGAGAGAGGGAGAAGAAAGGCGTGTGGAGGAGAGATAAATGAGGAATTTTTTAACAATATATGAGTTTGCTGAGGAGCTACAGTGCTCAGCAAACTTGTTGAGCACTGTAGCTCCTCACCATTTTGCTGAGGGGATTGTTGAGCCTGCTGGAGCATGTTTTTGGCTGTTTGGCTCAACAATTGAGTCAAAAGGCTCAATTGTTGAGCCTACTGTGAATGCTCTTAGATATTGAGCGAAAAGATCAAAAAAGACAGCACGCCTAATGCCTCAACATTTCTTTTCTGATTTTTTTTTTCTTCTGCACACACATCACTTCTCACTTTTCTCTCAATTTTTTTTTTTTTTCTTCTTCTTTCTCTTTCTCTTTACTCCTTTCACCATTTTCTCCGCCCAAGACCATTCTTCCTCTCTTTTCTTCTTCATTTGTTTTTTTTTTCTTTGCTTCTTCAAGCTAGCAAACCACTATCCTCCAGCCTCCTCAATTTTCTTCAGGTATGTAAATGTAATTATAATTTATGTAAATATCAAATATGTAATTAATTTTTTAGATTTATATTTAAATTGTTGTTTTAAATAAATTATTTTAATATTTATATTGTTATTCAGGAAATTAAGATTCAATCTATTTTTGATAATAACTTTAACGAAAATTTGAGGTATGTAATTATATAAAGTGTAAACGGTTTATATTTAATTTAATTTTTAGATTTAGATTTAAATTGTTCTTTTAACTGAATTGTCTTAATATTTATATAATTTATATTGCTATTCAGCCTATTTAAATGAATTGTCTTGAACTTCATATTTTAATAATTAATTGTGTAAAAATATAATTATAGTTGTCTGAGATTATAGAGAAAAACAACGATTATATTGACCTCCAACCAAATTCTAAACGACCTTGTGTTGAAGTAGATTTAGCAAATCTTCCCAAAGTCCAGCCTAGTTGTGACAAAACAATTTCTAAGTTTTATTTATATGTTTTAAAACATAATTTTGTTAAATTATTCACTTATTCTGTTTGTTATTTTTTGTTTAATTTCATTAAAAAAAAAATACACCAAAACACAAAAAGAGACCAAAAAAAATCATTTTTTCATATTTTACTATCCGCCCGTTGATTGAGCATGTCCAGACGGGCCGTAATGATATCCGAACGAAAGCTACCGAGAGCATCAATTTTAGTCATTTTCAAACATTGTGATCGTTTGTCCGAGTAAGCAGGGCAACATGTTCACAAACCCTAGGCGTGTCCAGTTGGGGTGGCTAGTCTGTTTAGGCAACTCTGCCGTAAAACCTATGATTTCTACTACTGTCTATTTAAAGTCTCTTTTTGAGACTTTAGAATTATGGTTTTCTGAGAACCAAATACTAAGAGAAAACATCAAAGAGAATAGTGAGGTTTTAAAGGTTGAGTAGTTTACTCTTGTTTTGTAATCCTCTTATAACGTTCTCCAAATAATGAAATTTCCTACCTTAACAGTTAACCATGTAAATTTTGTGTTTTTTTGCGATTGCCTAATCTTGTTATTCCTCATTCTTTGTTCTTTTCGTGTCTCACGGGTCTTGGCGGGATTAAAATAAAATAAAATTGAATACCAAGTTAAAAAAAAAAAAAAAAAAAAAACCAAAAATACCATTTTTTTTACCAAGAGATGAATACCCTTATGCGGTTATGCCGTAGACAGTAGAGCACTTCTCTAAAAGAATTTCGTACCCATGGTATTTCTATAAAGAAATGAGAAACGACACAGTTTAAAGACACCAAACTGTGGCCGTCCGATTCAAATAACAGAGGGGCCTTCTTTGTCGTTGGGTGTGGGACATTAAGAAAATAAACGGTAACAAGGGTGAGCGTGTCTTATTAGCAAAAGTTCTGGGGACAAAAGTTTCACAACGTCTAGGGTTATTATTAAAATTAGTTAAAATATCAAGGCCATAACATAATTGTTAGAGAGTTAAAAGAGGACCAAAAGTTCTTAGATTTCTATTTTTATTTTTCTACCAAAACCTCCACGAGTTCAAAACTCTGCGTTTTGGGGGAGAAGAAAGAGAAGGGAGAAAAAGCAACGAGGAAGAAGAAGCGCAGAGACTGCCACAGCGCTGCTCGGTAAGCTTTCATCGACGATTGTTATATTTCATATTCATATGAATGTCTCTCTTATTGGTCGCAAATCCTTAGATTATCTTAGGGTTTATCTGAAAAAAAAAAGACAAGAAAACAAAGAAGAAATTGGATAAGACAGAATTCCCTGTGAAAATGGATGCGCACCCCCCATTTGATTTCTTATCAAATGGGTTTACTGGGTTCGTGTACTTGTGATTGTTCATTTTGTTGAGCTTGTTCTGAAAATGATTGATTTGGAGGAGTTAGTGATTTGGTTCTATTGAATTTTTATCTTTCAATCGGGTTCTGTTGCTTTAGTTAATTTCCTTGACGAAATTCGATCTTTATAATAATTTAGGCACTTATCTATTCCACAAATTAATTTGCATTATTAACAAGTTTCTTACATGTATTGGTCTACGTGCTTCTACCCATTAATGGAAATAATGCATGTGAATTTTGATTTTGAATTCATAAGCTAGAGATGGCAACCTCAATTGCGATACGTGGTTGGTACTTGTCATACTTTGATTTATAAGATTAATTGTTATGTCCTGCTTGTGTCTCTTATGTTCCCTTTATGGCTATCGTCCTTAAAATTGTTTTATTGGAGGTGATGGAATTGATTTTTTTTGGTTGTATACCTGAATTTAGGAATTGAAGTGGAGTTTAGGGGAAAAAGTGAAGAAGGGGAAAAATTGTTGGTGAAAGATGCTTCAGATCCGGCTCAGGAAGCCACCCTCAGAGGGCGCTGGAGGGGTGAAGCCTTTGCCGGTGGAAACTGTGACAGTTGCATGCCCTGACCACCTTGTCCTTGCCGATCTTCCTGTAGCGAAGGGCATTGGTGCGGCAACTGCTGCTTCCCTTGTCAAGACTGTTGGTCGTAGGTCCCGTCGCCCGCTTGGTGACCGAGTCCACTTCTGTGTTCGCTGTGATTTCCCAATCGCTATCTATGGGCGCCTGGTACTTATTAAACATAATTGTAGTATTCTGCTAGTTGCTTTTAAAGTTTCTGTTCTTTGCATATTTCCTTTTCTAGTGATGAAGTCTCTGCTTGGACATGTGTTATTTCAAATGTCCACTTCGGACTTATTTTTACAGAAGAACAAGGGCATTTTATTTGGAAACTTTTCTTGTTTTATCCCATCAAGAATGCAAGATTTGATTTAGAATCTCAACATGAGCATTTAATGTTATTAACCCTTAATGATGGCCTTGTACCATATAGCACATTGGTCAAATTAATGTAATCTGTTATGAAATGGACATATCCAATCTTCAAATTACTACCAAAAAAAATGCTTCAACTTGACCTTGAAAAAAGGATAACCTTTGTCACATGATTCTACGGGTCAATGAGTTTCCTTATGTAATTGGGTAGTGATTCAATTGTTTCTATTTCCTAGAACAGCCATATATGGCTTTCAGTTTCCTTGCAATATATTGGAAATAATAGGTTTTAGTGTGATTTAACTTGGTCAGTTGTGATAAAATTGTTGGTAACTTTTGTGTCCTTGTTCATGCTTTTCATTCTTATTGTTTCTTGTAAATACCCGACTGTTGTGGCAAGTTAGGGAAGTTTCTGATACTAATTTAATTTGTTTTATTTCGTTGTTTGCTCTATCATTTAGTACCTATGTGTTCGAACGCCTTTATTTTTTGTGAAAGAGATTTGTAATGGAAATTAAAACTTATACGTTAGTCTTCATTTTTTTTATAAGTATCTATTATTGCTCATTAAAGCGTGCTGATTGTCGGTGCCCTTTGTAAGAAGGTGGGCCCTATCAAAATGAAGGCTGCTTATATTTGTTTCCTTTCAATTTAGCTGCATAGAGTATGTATTCTAAAAGTGATTTAGTAGCTTCTTGTGAACTTACTGTATCATAATGTGTTTATGCCCTTGCAGAGCCCTTGTGAGCATGCCTTCTGTCTCGATTGTGCTAGGAGTGATTTGATTTGCTACCTGTAAGGAGATATCTGATCTTCCTATAATTAAGCTAAAGAACATGCTTCTGTTAATGTAATTGTGATGCACTTCTCAATATCTATGTTATGCAACTTTTTCTTTCCTTTTAGCTCTGATGAAAACAAATCTGCAAGATAGTTTCTAGTGTTCTATAGTATTTATGAAATGCATCTCTAGTCTGTGGCCATATTTCTTTCTTTCACACTTATACTCAATACTCTGATTTTTTTATCATTCTCAGATTCTCTAGTTACTGTCAATATCAAGTATTTAAACTTGCAACTCATGGATGACTTTTGGAATTCCCAAGGACCAAATCTTGGGTTTCAACCGTGTGTGTGTGTGTGTGGGCTTCACACCAGAGATTAGCCCTCCCGATACTCCTCCCCACTCAGGGTGAGAAGTGATTCAAGGCTTAGAAATTAAAGTTTAAATGTATTATCCTTCACATGATCCTAATGTCCAACTCTCACTCCAATCCTAAAACCAAAAGGCTAGGAGAGAGAGAAGGAGAAGGAGAATTTTTATCCATTTACCACTGCCCCCCTGTTTTCAACTGCTGCACCATTACTGGGGAATTACAGTTAGATAATTAAGTCCCTCCAGCACTGATCAGGTGTGGGCATCACTGAAAAAAAAAAAAAAATTAGTACCTGCTTTACAAATTAATTTATAATCTCATTCTAGTTTATCTCTTATGTTTTCAATGTTGCATCTGTTTAGCCCTTTAAGATTCCATAATCAAATTCTCAGTATGTTGTGGATTGGCCTGTTGAAACAACCAAGCTGAAGCAATCAGTAGTCCTGCATCATTACTTTCTCTACTGATATCGTGTGACAACTTGAAAAGTATGCTGTTTGCTGTATATTCAATTTTTTCTTAAACATTCAAGATGTATGACGAATGGTTGTTTACTTTACTACTAGTTCATGTGAAAATTTGTGTCCAACAACAATCAAACACCTTTTGTGCTGGAATCTATGAAATGATTGATGGCTGAGCTAAGCAGTTCTTTTTCGTCTCTCATGGAATACAGTTGTGACGAACGCATACAGAAGATTCAGACAATTAAAATGATGGAAGGGATCTTCATCTGTGCAGCGCCTCATTGTCTGAAATCTTTTTTGAAGAGGTCTGACTTTGAGTCTCATATCCATGAGAGCCATGCTAACCTTCTTCAACCCAATGCTGAGAAAGAAGATGGAAATGAATCAGAGTCTCAGAGTGCCAAACAATCTACAGCTTCGGATTCCAATACCCGGGGTCCCCAAAGACCAGGCTTTTCTCCTAGTTCAAGTTCCCAGCTTCATGATCGTGAGGACAAAACGCGTCGGCAGCAATCTAGAGAACCACCACCTACAAGGCCAATTGTACAGCCAAAGCAACCACCAAGTTTTGGACAAATACAAAATCACCCCTCAGAGCTGCAACCCGACAACAGCCGACCCCAAGGCTTTGACAGGCTGGGCCACCCAAACCGCTTCCATCAACAGAGTTTTGATAACCATGGTGGCCCACAACAAGAATCTGGCCAGTTTCCGGACAAGCAGCAAGGAATCCTATCTGAAAACCCATTTCCCGAGTTCCCACCTATGCATTCCATTCAGCCACCAAATTTTGCTGTGCCAGTCAATTCAAATCCAATGCTGAATCCTCCTCCTCTACCTTTTGGTTTTCCTCCTTTCAAGACTGAGGGAGGTCAACCATATTATGGTACTCCGTATGAGATGACTCGGCAGGATTCAGCTTCAGAAGTAGGACCAGAACAGGGGTCATTGTTAGGTTTCCCACCAGTTCAAGCAGGTGGTGTAAACTTCCCAGCAACTTATGCTCAGCCCTGGAATGCAAGCTTTGCTGGTTTACCCTTTGAGCATCCATCCGGTCAAGGAATTGTTGTAGATGGTTTCGCAAATGCATCAGATTCTCATGGGAAAGTTGCATTTCATCAAGGTGATTATGGACGCAATCCTGGAGTTTTGCCTTCAAATCCTCCCCCGACTTTGGGCAACAAGGGCATGGAACAAGTGCAGAGTGGCAGCATGATGGATCCAAGGGATGGCAAGGGTATATTAGCACCGCAGCCCATGACACTCCCTCCACCACCTCCACCCCCACCTCATTCCTCGCAGCTTAAAAGAAAGTTTTATCCTGATGCAAGCCGTGATGGACAGGGCTATGGGTGGCAGCATGAGAACCGTGATAGCTTTGGGAGTGGCCAGGACTAACAAATCTGGTTGTTTTCACATCAGAACTTTTGAACTCATTGAATTGATCAAATTAGCCCATTGGGCCTTTTATTAGTTCCGATGGTGCATTTATTTCATGCTTTGTGGCTCCATTTTGTTCATATATTTTGATTGGGGATCTTGAGGCGATATGAAGATTCCCAACAACAGGATTGGACACATTTTTGAAAAATGAAGGCGATCTAAAGAGATTGTTTCCAACAAATTGTAGCGTGTTAAAGATCCTACCATTTAAAATGGAGGCCATGTCTTTTTGCATAAATGATTCTGAGCTTCATTACCGCTTAAGATACCACTACAGCATATGCTCTACACATTAGAAGCAAGTTTGGCACTTTGTCAAAAATCTCCATATCTCAAATTTTTTTCTATTAAAAAAAAAAAAATGAAGATGAATGCAAGAGAATTTGTTGGATATTCTTTGAAAAGATGTTTGGTTTATCGAACTAAAAAATCAAAGATATTTAATAAATTTCACTAAACATCAAGCTTCTGACAAATAATTTTTTTATTTTTTTGGAAAATGACATACAATTTACAGAATAATCTAAAAGCTTTAACAATATTTGGTATACATTACTATAATAAATTGTAGGCCTACATATGTAGATGTCTTTGGCTCTTTAGTTATTAAAGGGTCTTCATTTTTTTTTTTTTTCTCAAGGTTCTAGCCACAACAAGAGAGAGTTAGAAAAATAACTCTTTTAAAAGTCTAGGGTTTGAGTTTTTTTCACCATCTTTTTTGTATTCTATATGTATTTTGTTAGTGGATTTCTTTCTTCTTCTTTTTTCCCCACTTATTTGGGATCCCAAAACGTAAATTTGGCACAAGACTCTTCCATCGGCGTTATCAAGTGAGCCATCTTGACGAAGAGGTTCAATCAAGGCAAGCAAGACTGCTGGAAAAAAGATAATTATCTATTGAAATTGAGATAGACTACATTTGTTATATTATTTAATATAGTTTTCCTACATATCTCTTAACTTTCTTCAAACCTACTCTTTTAGAAGGTTTTTACAATTGATGTAAACGCAATCTAGTTATTGCTGGCCTCATTTGTCTTTTTCATTTCCTTTTCCCCACTTCCTATCAATTTACTCATGGCATCATTTTATAAAAAGGAAAAGAAAAAAAGAAGCAATTGATGCCACCTTATTTGATTTATAATGTTTTTGGTAAGAAAAACCAGTTGACAAAAAACAGAGCTAATTCCATATTTGCATTGCATCATCCCTAAGGAGCAGAAACAATTCTTTGAAGATACACCACATCCCTGTCCTTAATTGGGAACAACATTAACATGAAGTTCAAACACGATGGCAGTGGTTGTGTAAAATGTTTCTCAAGATAAGATTATACAACTTGTATCAAAATAGTTCTCAATGTTTCTCATCAATTCTTTAGTCAGAATCTAAAAAAGCTCTACCATGAAAATAAACATACAAGGGAAGAAATCATTTTGAGGTAAAAAAAAAAAGAACAAAAATTTACAATCTCCCAACACCCCTATCACACCCGTAGCACTCCCATGACCCTGCAGTGAAAAGGGAAGAAAAAAAATCCAGAACAAGAAGAAAGGAAAATGTTGTAGAAAAGAAAGAAAAAAAAGTTGAGGGAAAAGAAAAGAATCAGCTCAACTTTTTCTGCTCCAAAATCCATTTCTGGGGTCTGCTGATATACTCCCCATCTAATTTAACATATAACAGCTGCAATTTCTTGTATGCCGTAATGACACATTTATCTATATGATCTTCAAACCTATCATAGAGTGCTGGAATTGTAAGAATGACTACAAAGCCTGCAATGGAGGAAATCACAAGAATGACTTAACTCTTGAAATTATCTTTTTCCATATATGAGGAAAGGTCATATGTCTTAATTATGTTTTTTTTTTTTTTTTTTGGTGTAAAATGTCTTAATTATATTTAATCAAATGACAGAAACAACTTACAGGTGTAGCCCAAGGTAATGAAATCAGTCAAGCCACCAAGAAAATAAATCAGCCACAGATATGCAGCTACTTTGAAGAACAATCTTGAATCCTTGCCCAGGGCAATATCATGGGAAACTGAGAGCAAAGTATTGACACGCAGGCGGATGAAAGTTGCCGCTTCATTTACCATTTCTTCTGACAGATACAATTCTGGTAGAGGTGGAGCAGGTCTGCTCAGAAGAAAGACAAGGGCAATTGACAAGTTTTAACAAATAGACAACAAAGGAAATTCTATATTTAATCAACATGGAGAGCAATATGTGCTAATTATTTTGTTTATTGAGGACGACAGAACTAACAATAGCTACTAAAACAAAATGGTCTATGATCCAACTTTTTCTATGTAATAATATTGCAGCAATGGCATCAAAACTTAAAAAAGTATATATTGTATATGAGAAAAATAGCATATCATCGACAGATAAGCCACGTCTGCCATCGTCGTGTCATCATTCTATGCCTAAATCTTGTGAATGGACCTTAAAAGTCCTTAATGCTTAATACCCCTTTTGATTTCAAATACCTTGCTTCTTTATTAATGTACCAAAGAAAAAAGCAGGCGACTAAACTCAAAGGAGATAATATAGAAGGAAGCACCAAGACTTGTCATCCTGTGTACTCATAATCTAGAAGATCATATGAGACAACTCAAGAGCAACCATAGCTCTAAAGCGCACCCATAATACATCCTAGAAATTAAATTTTCAGAAACTCATCATTAAAATGCTTATTATTTTCCTAGCATAGGACTCCGTTCATTAATCAGATGGATCACAGACCATTTCACAACATATACTCGCGCTCATCACTTTCAAGAATGACGATAAGTGAATTTAGTTTCAACAGGCAAAAGGAAGCCATTGTAGTGGCTGATGCTTCAATAGCATTGCAAACTAATGAGTCCAAGAAAATGTGGATTCAAAATTAAAAGACATCTTTCACATAAAAACAGAGCTAGTTCACAACCATGCATAAACTTCCAACCATTTAACAAGGGACATGATATATATGACATCAATAGCTCTCAAAATGCACATTCTAAGAAAAACATAAACTTGACGCATAACACATTATCTCTAAACAACTTAAACAAGAAACCAAGATATGTAACTGGAAGAAATTGCAGAAACGGTGCGAACATAATAACATTTTAACAAGAGAGGAAGCACTAACTAACTAAAATACTTAATTGCAATAAACTTCCTTGGAAAGAGCCGACAGAAACCATCCATGGATACTTTACTCGTGCTTATTCAATTGGTTGGAGCATTCCTTTGTTTTAGCTTGAATTAAGAGTTGGGGGTGGGGGGATCAAACTGCAGTTTAGAAAGCACAAATTCTTTGTATGTACCTGTTGAGAATCGCCGCGGATTTGGCCCAAAGAAAGAGAATAGCAACGAGAAGCAAGAAAACACTTGAGACAAGCGACAACAGAGTATAACCAGATCTCTCAAACACCAGCCAAGCAGCAAGAGTTACTAGTAATATTCTCATTGTCACATTCTTCCGCTTCCATAGTATCACATCTGCAACTATTTTAACAAATGCTAAACATTAATTTCATAACCCCCTGGATCCTAAATCCAGTGAAATTGGATCAAAGATCGTCACTTGGTTCATATTTATTCTAAAAATCTGTATCCAGGAAGCTTCATAATACCAGGGATCAATGCAAAATCCACTCGCATTCGTGATCTTAACAGTACTAAAAGAAATGCTGAAAATCCAAAGGAATTTCCCAATAAATATCTAATCTAAAAAAAAAAAAAACCAAAAAACCAAAAAAATAAAAAAAAAAAAATTCCGATGTTGGGTTTTCCCAAATAATAAAATTGAATATTAAACAAAAAGAAAAGCCATGATCGACAAGTGAGAAACTCACATACCAAGACCTCCTCCAAGAATCTCATGGACACTTCCTTGCCTGTTAAACAAACGATCCGATGAGCCCATTTGAAAAGGAACTGAAAACAGAAACTTGAATCCAGCTGAGATCTTAAGAACCCAAAAAGGAAAAACAGCTAGCTTTGTGATGATCCTGAGGAAAAGCAAAGCAATGGGTCCTCTTAGCCTTCTATCCCCACCTTCACTATATATATATATATATATATATATATCAGAGCCCTGTGACTATGAATATAGGATACATAGATGACTGTTAACAGGTGGGGTTGGTGGTCTCAGTTTCCAGCCTAAAAGCATATCATGCCACTCAAATGCTTTTCTAGCTTTCCTTGCCTTCTTCTTTGGTTTTTCTTCCAAAATATACAAATACTAATTATAGGGATATTGACATCGTAGTATTTGTTAGTTCAATTTCTAGAATATTCAAATATTCACAACCCACACGAACAGAGAGATTTGAACATAAAGACATTTTATTCCACGAGAGTGTCTGACTGCTGAACTGCTGCGCATGTTGGTTCGCTTTTTCTTAGCTTCCATTATTTCAATGGGGTGAACTTTGGAGGGTATTCCTGTCATTTTTGAAGGGTATCTTGGTCCACTAGAGTAAGCCCGGGAATTATTTGTTGCCCTTTAATAAGAGGGAATTCATGATTTATGGAGGCTATTTTTGGGCATTTACTAGCCAATGTAACAGTTATGTAATACCTCGATCTATTACGGTCATTTTAACGTAGCGAGGAAGAAAAAGTCTCTAAGAAATAGCCAATTCATTTAACGAAGGAAAAAGTCTTCAAAAAATAATTTAATTAATTATAAATCACGTCTTATGAAATAAAAGTCGATTAAAGAAAAAAAAAACATAATGCAGAAAAAGAATTAAAAGAAACAAGGTTTCAATCGTTTGTGAGCCATAATATTTTAATCTTTAATTCTTTTTTATTCTTTTTCTAAGTACTTTTCTTTTGAGGGAAAATTATTTATTTGCGATTGTACCAAACTCATCCTTGAGATATCAAAAGCATATTAAAGATTTATGTGATTAGCTATTTGTCCAAAACAAAAAATAAAAATAAAAATAAAAATTATCCAAGGGGCAAAGCCGAGGTGATTTCTTAAAGGTTTTCACAATGTTCTTTGCGACTTGCAAAGTACAATCAAAGATGTATAGTGCACAGTTCAATGAGCTCGTGCCAAGGATTTGGGTTTCACCGTGTAACCCGACATGGAATATTGTCCTCTCAACAACTCCACAAAAATCTGAAGAAAAAAAATAACTATTTCCTCCTATTGAATCATTTCTTTACTGTTCTGACCCTCGTTTTGTGGGGTGTTGGTTTCAGCGGTGGCAGTGACAGTGGCTGTATCAGTAGCAGTGGGGGTGACGGTGGTAGTGGTGGTGGCAGTCGCAGGGGCCGGTAAAGAATCTATCAAGCTGGCGGCTATTGCAGCCTTCAAGTCTTCGTCTTCCATCTCCGAAAACATTTCTGATTCTCCAGACAAAAGAAATGGATCAGAAGGTTGTTGACTCGGATTGATGCTTTGAGGAGGAGCCTGTGTTGGGTTGCAAGATTTCGTTATCCTCTCAGCATCTTCAGGTGACAGCCATTGCCCGTAACCATTGGAAGCTTCAGAGGACGACATCGGACATTCTTTCGGGAAGTTTCCCCTCACCAGGAAAATGCTCCACCCGAAGCCTTTCAGAGAGTCCAGATAGGCTGAAAGGTAAAATTTGGAAAGGTGCTGCGGGGCTGCATAGAGACTGTCAAAGTTATACCATTCTCCATTCACTTTCCTGATGCAGAACCAATGATCCTGCAAGTGACAGATAAATGCATTTTCCAGCTCAGGGTCAACCTGGGCATGCTCAGCAACTGGAGAATCAAAGGGTATCACTTGCAAATCCCACACCTCCAAAGCCTTTTGTAACACCTGCAAGGAAGACTTTCTACTTGGTCATTTCAAGAAAATGTTGAACATTTGTCATGAAGCAATAATGATGGTGGAAAAGAATACAGGTGTACATATTTTTTTGCCCAGTCCAAAGTAAAGCTAAATAAAAATAGATCGCTGCCTAAGACTAATCATAAGAGAGGACACCAATCCTCGAACAAAACAAACTCACTGAAAAACCATTGAGGCTCAATGAGTGCACGAGAAAAATGTACCCTGTAAAACACATCAAATTGTGTGACACCCCAATCCCACATTGCAAAGATGAATTACCTATATAGAGTGGATGGATTTTATAGACTGCTAAGTCTCACATTAGTTTCTTATTAGCTAAGATTGAGCTTTATAAGTGATTTCATGGAGTTTCAATTGCAACTTTGTTAGTCCTTTTGAAGTGATATAGTTACTTTGATTTTTTTGTAACAATGGTGTATGCAGTTTGGGGTTTAGCCCATCAAAGATATAGAGCTCATACCAAAAGTTAAGTCAGACGATCTCATGCTAGCCTTTGACCAACTCATAGCCCTAACCACTCCCAAAAACATAAAAACCCCACATAATTCCAAGTCTATTACATTTAGACAGTTTATTGAGCAGAAGAATACACACAGAATTTTCAAATTTGAATATATAAAGCAAGAGTTTTTTTTTCTTTAGACAGAATATTGAACAAGCTAAATGAGTAAAGATGAGGATAGAACCTTAAAAAGTACCCAAGAAATGAACTAAATTTAGGGAGAGGGACCTGAGCTGGATCAAATTAGACCAAATTCACGCTAGGGTTTAAGCTAAGGTCAGAATTTCAGTCTTGTCATTTCACACTTTTTGGCTGTCTTTGCAAAACATATCAGTGGTGATTCATTTAGCACGTTAACATAAATAATAATTTTATTTACAATCCCCTCTCATACTTAGAATTTTCTTTTTACAAGTAATTGCAAGTTTATTAAAAATGTGCAAAAGCCAAAAGGCGCAATGTTTACAAGAAAAACACCTAACTAGAAGAAGAAAGATTTAGAATCCTACTATTTGAGAATTACTTGAGAATAGTTTCAGAATGAAGTTAGCCAACAACCTAATATAATCTACCTCCCTTCTTGTTTGCAGTCCTTGCCACCTCTAATAAACATAACTGGCTCAGTCTATCATAAGCAAAGATATCAATAAAATATATACCAAAATAAGCACAATGCCACTTTTATGATTACAATAACCCCAGTTAGCTGGACAATAAAACAAGGAAAAAAAAATCCAACATTTAACAGAATTCCAAGTATTCAACCCAATAAGGCAATCAAATTGTGCATACATATTTGCAGATCAAGAAACTATAAGATTTTGAAGTAACTTTAACAGAACCAATTTTATGCAGCATACTGCAAGTTGGCCAACTCATTGTCTCATAGCAGGACCAAATTGGTTCACAATGATAATTAGTTTGGTAATCGGGAAGAAGCTCTGTAAGCATAATTGAGTATAGCCCAGTAACCACATTATATGATACTTATCCCACTTCACCTCATGCATGAAGTTACTCATAGAGCTCCTTAACATGATTAAAATAGATATAACAATAGCATACAATGATAAATGGGCAGTAACCGGTCTGACTAACAACTTGACCAAGCCACACCATGCCTCTTGGGGGGTGAGCTAATATCAGACCCATATTTCAAGGCACAAAAATTAAAATGCAAGCTAAGCTCATGTAATCCCTGGAATGCTGTACACCATAATCCTAATAATAGTTTAGGTGTCAACATGGAACCTATGACCTTGGTATATCAGGTAAGCCTGACACATACAAGAATAGAAAAGAGAAGAGATTTACTAGAAACAAACTCTGGTTAGTGCTTCATGCTTTCATTGTGTTCAGGCTGATCTTATTCTTGTCAATCTGGACGAACTTGCACCCCTATATCTGATCATCCTGTCGTCATATCACTATAAGGTTTACAGGACCAATTGTTTGACATAATTGAGTAAAAAAAGAAAAAGAAAAAACTAACTGGCCAGGGCATATTTTCCACCTCCATATGGAATGCCCGGAGTGTACACAACGGAATAATGGCTTTTCTTCAGATCAAGTCCTGACAACCAATGTCAGTAAAGGCAAAAGGTCAAAGCCATTTTGCCTTCCACAGGGTAGAGCACAAAAAGAAAGAACTCCAATATATACTAAAGTGGGAAAAAAAATGTAGCATCTAATTTAGAAGGTTCAACATGACTGAACCAACTATGCCACTACTCTTTAATCACATGTTAAAACCTGCATGCATATCTATTTGGAAAGTAGATCATGCGATTGCTAGCACCTAGTAATAATCAGGCCAATCATAAAAAGGCTTTAAACATGCCTATGTAGAGCAATATTCAATCAAGGCATACTCACCACCCACAAATTATGGTAGCTAAATTATTCAATTCATATATATGCCCTTACAAGCAAGATCACATCCCTCATTACGAGTTTGTGTGTGTGCGTGTGTGTGTGTGTGTGTACTGAAACTAGTTAACTAAATGATAACGAGCAAAAGTAATGTTCCAAATGCAACTATTGTCAGTAAACAACAAGCTTATCAAAACAGATGTTAGGGGTACATACCCAAAACAAATCCAGTCAAGGCACATCAGTTGGGCCAAAATGAGCATAGTTTATATTGGCCTCCAGTTGATTTGAAAAAAGCCACCTTTTTCATCAGGCGTTTAAGAACAAAATGACTGCACCACTCCTATGGGTATTTTTTAATTGGTACTTATAGATTCGAGAAGCATTAAATAAATGATTCACTGAATGCCAAAGGTTTAGTTTTTTTCATAGCAATAACCAGGGATACCACTATGTTTGATCTCTAGGGAAAAAGACAAGGAAATAAGAAAATCCTACTAAAAACAAATTGACAGGAGGATAACAGACTCTCAACTGTCAACATATCTACTATAGGCAGAGAAAACTGAGGAAAAAGAATCAAGGCCTTGAACATCAAATTATTCATTTATTTGGAGCCCAATAAATGCTAAAGAGTAAGACCCCCCCACATAAGTGGGACCGGCACTAATTAATGGACGCAGAGCCCATAAAATAAGACCTCCATTCAGAGTAAGTTAACAATTCAATTTTGCTTAGATTAGTTGCTTTAAACCATCGTGCAAAGCTAGGGCTTCTATAATGAAAACAACACAGAACATATAAATTTATGTCATTTCTTCCTCCTTTCCCTCCACAGTATACTCCACACATCAAAGAATGTCATACCATAGAGCAAATAAATAAATCGCAAACAGATCCTTCTAACTAAATCCCAAATTATTAAATGTTCATTGATTCTTTTTATCAATTCTTTCCAGCTACTTCAGCATCAACCACAAGGAACATAAAAAGAACAAAAAAAAAAGCAAATTTGTGCACTTCTCCATAAATAGAACAAACTTAAACCTAAATTCCGTAACTCCTGAACTAAACTGAATGCAAGTACTCGAAATAGCCTTTGGTTCATTTTTCTAAAATCAAAGACACAATTTCCAAAATTTCCATTGCCTCTATATAGCTTCCCTCTATTTCACAGAAACCAAATTATAAGTTAACAATTATCCCAAAAGCTTAAAAAAATCATAAATTTAATTATTTAATTAACGTTTTAACACCAGACTCCCCCTGAACATTTATAAATATTAAAACTGAATAAGATGTACAATGTGTAGTCGGGGTTCGTACTCATACTACTTCTCTAATACCATATAAATTACCAGTGTTCCCAATAGTTTAATTTATATTCCAAAAAGTAATAAAGAAAAGAAAAGGTTCGTTCTTTTTTCTTTTACTAAGGAAGAAAGAAATGGAACCTGGATACTGAAATCGCCGTCCAAGGAGACATTGTGGGACTCGGCGGAGAGGAAGTCGCCGGACGATGCGCCGCCCTGGATCATCACCTGGCGCTCCTTGCTATCGAGATCGGACGCCACCGCCGCCAAATCGAACTCAGAGAAGAACGGCCCCTGCAGCACCGTGTTCACGCAATGCACCGCGCACAGCTTCGACTCTTGTACCTCGTGGTACAACATCCCCCCATTGCTCGCCCCCTCCATTTCCAATCCCTTTCCCGCAGACCAAAACGACGAAGCTGAGTCGCTGAAAAAAAATGGAAAACCCTAGATTCTGAAAAGTCTATCTATTTCTGTGTCTCCGTGTGTGTGTAGTCTCTCTCTATCTCTCTCTTTCTCTTTCTCTTTCTCTGTGTGTGTGTGTGTGTGTGTGTATATAGAAGATGATGAGGGAAAGAGAAGCGAAGAATATCGGTTATTTAAGTCTTTGCTTGGACGTTATGAGTCACCACGTGCAAAGAACTGTCCACCACGTGTCTGACAAACTAAACGACGGGCCGTTGGTCACGTTGAGTTCTAGCTTTGTTTGGCAAGGCCATTTCCTTAAGACACCGTAATTGATTTAATTTGATGCGAAAAAAAAAAAATTTGTTTTGGTATGAAAAAATGAAAAGGTTTTATTTTATAGTAATTTTTTTATTTGAATAATAATAAAAGGTGAATAATGTAATATAAAAAGTGAAAAGTTAGAATGTTTTTTTTGTTGATTTTTTTGGGAAATAGTGATGAACAATAACAAATGAATAAGAAAGGCTTTGTCTAACAAAGCCTTGATAACGCAAACGAAGACAATGTTCCAAGATTTTAAAAATCGGTTTTAGTCGACGCAATATACTTACGAATGATTTTACCTCACCTTTCACTTAGAGATGGGTATGGGTTCAATCGATGTCGATGGGGGCATTTTCGCCTACCGATTCATCGAAGTTGGTTAAATTGATTAATTAACCGACTTCATACCAACAATAAATAGTCTCGACTTTTTCGGTTACTCGATTAGTTGGTAAATAGGTGATCGGTTAAGTCAGTTAATTGTCGGTTACAAGTTTTTATGTTATGATTTATCAACTTTCTTGTAACTACAGAATCAGTAAATAATATGTTTTATAAATACAAAAGAAAAAGTAAATTCATGGAACACACACCAAAATAACAACTACAAATCAGTAAGACAAACACAATAAAGAAAGTTACCAGATAAAATTCAAAATTCACATGAAAAATCGGTTAACTATCAGTTAACCAATAAAAAAAAATTTATACCGCCTACCAAATTGATATCAAAACAGTATTTTCATTCCACCTACCGACTACCGGAAGTTGATTATCGGTCAGTGACGATTCAGTGACAGTCGATAAGCAGTTAATCTACCCACTTTAACTTTCACTTTACACTCGTTCGAAAACACGTCATCGAAGTGTCATATTAATTTTTTTGACAGAAAATGTTATTTTATTTATTTATTATAAGGGACACGTGTTGTATTATTATTAGTATTGATATGGCATTTTGATGGTTTTCTGTCAAAATTTTAAATAGATATTCAAATTCATAAAGAGCTTTTTAAGCTACTTTTTAAATCCTACATAGCTTAATGCAAATCAGTGCAACCACAATACTTTCATTTTCGTTAAGTTTATCTATGAAGGAAATTATGGCTATTTTTGGGAGGACTTTGAAATTTCTAATTTTTTTTTTTTCTCTCTCTTTCTCTCTCTATTAAATTGAGGTATTTATGATCAACACTTTAAATGTGGTCGTTTGGATAAGGATCCTCTCCATTTCAAGGTTTAAATTTTGGTCATATGGTGCCACATTATTTAAAACTTTTAAATGAATTATATACACCATAAAATCTGCCAAATTTAATATAAACCATAAATGGATGCTCTCTACTTCTATGTGAGACAAAAAGATTTGGTTTCGTCCCCAATAGTTAGCTCAATCGGTTAGGACTACGTCTCATAAAGTCGAAGTCACTAGTTCGAATCCCCCTCCCCCTCTTGTGTGGACATGTCAACAAAAAAAAATAAAAAAAGGATTTGGTTTCATTCATCCACTTGCAATTTAATATAAACCATCAAAGATTACACAGTTTCCTCAAACACAGTTACAAATGGCATCTTCATCCCCAGCTTTTCCCATTTCCTTTTTTTTTTTCCTCATTATCACTCTCTTGTTCCCTTGGGCACAATGAATTCTCAGACAAGCAGGTCATAGTGGTTCTTACCACTATACAGTAGCCTCACAACTTTCCTGGCTTTATCTTTTCTTGAACCATTGTCAAACTCAGCTCCATACTCTGCAATTGGAATAAAACCAGCACCCCATCCACCCTTTGTGTGCTGCAATTAAATTGAACATGAGGATATTAGTATTATTAGTACATGAAGCAGCACCTACTTATAACCATTAAGTGAAGGGCGCACAAATTCACACATCAACTGAGTTTTTCATCCTTATACAAAAATCCTATAATAATTATAGCAGTTGGGGGGAAACAAGTGAAGCAAGTTCAAAACCAGTTGGAACCAAAAATCAAAAATAGCAAGTCCTTTTCCAAAACTAACAAATATATGAGCATCAATCTACATAAAATTTGTTGGGGGAAAATATACCTCGTGCTCTGGTATGTAAACAGTAATCGGCTGCCTACACAACTTTGACAACACCTAGCAGAGTAATAATGGTCATTGATCAGTATACGATGTCCAACTACAGGGGTATATAGTCCCACATATGCACACTCATTAGTAGCAGCAAATCATGAACATTCAAGGTGAATTCAACAATTAGAGAAACAAACTAAGTGACATTCAAAAACGTTTAAGCTTCCAAAGGCATTTTATCTCCACAGCTTCCCCCTGAAAAATTAATTATAATAAAAATGTAAACCTAACAATTAAAAAAGTAGCACCATGTCTTCTTTTCTAATGGAAACAACAGAAGTGTTTTGACTGATCCATCTTGGGTAAGGAGAGATAGCGATATATAGTCCAAAGCAAGCCCCTCAAGAAGTTCATTTAGATATAATCATATTGCCTTCAGCACCTGAACACAAATTGCATTCACCCCAAAGCCTCATAAAAATAACCTTAAAACTAGGCTAACTAGCACACTGGCAATTAGTACAAGAATGAAGTCTTGATAACAACAACAATTTACACTAACAAAAGGGACATATGAAGCAAGAGATTACTAACCAGTAGCTCTGACTCTCCTCCCCAGAAATCAGGCCGTTCAATGCGTTGGCAGTAACTATAAAAAGACATTTATGAATATGTTGAATAAATTCCCACACTAATAGTAATTAAGCATACATTATAACGTCATTTACTGTTGATAAGCATATGCTAAAGCATATATCAGAACACCAACTATTGATAAGAGAACATCCACAATTGGTAAAAAGATATAGGAGTTACCGTCTTAAAGATTCATCAACTGTAATTGCAATCAGTGCTTCTTCATACCGACGGCGTTCTTTATCATTGTCACATAGAACCTCTTTCACAGCCATTCGTAAGTCATCTGCATTTTTATAAAAGTAAGGTTTGTACTAGGATTTGTAGAAAGTTATTCCTAATAGTCTCCCCACAGACGAACAAAAGATAAAATCCCTAAGACAAATCTAAGAGCCTAAACTAGTAAAGTTGAGCAGAAGACCTTGCTCTTTATGCTCCTTGCACCAAAAAAAAAAAAAAAAAGATGATTAAAATAGTAGCACTCTTTTTTTTTTATCGTCTGCCGCAGACTGTTTCCATATATATAGAACTGCACCATTACTAACAGCTAGACTGAGAGGTCTATAGTGATCATGCAAATAGACATGCTTAGCAGAGATCTAAACCATGAGTGATAAAATACGTAAAGTCGAGGCTAAATACAAATTCTATGCAAACCAAAAACTAATAGGCCGGTTTCACAACAGCCAACAGGCACACTGTTGTGAGGCTGGAAGCTATAATTCTAATAGATTAGGACCATAACGCTATATTATCTTAAGACAACAAACAAAAAAGAGATTCTAGGCAATTAACACATTAAAATGCAACCTCCTGAAGAATAATACATCTGTGATAGGTTGACAATGTCATTTCAGCGGTCAGAAATGGCTATCAAGCACAAGACCTATGCAAGTCTTCTCACTGTTGCATCTTTTCTTTGCAAGAAAATGGGGGGGAGGGTGATTTTAGGACAATAAAACCATGGTCTGTGTTTTATCATCAAAGAGTGGGGGCAAAGCTATAGTAATTGCAACAGTACCCTTGAGAAGAAGTTGTTAAAGCAAAACACAAATGCAATAGCTTCCTCAATGTGGGGCACCAACTTAACAAGTTCTGAGAGTTAAACAAGACTACTGGGGTACTTGAAATCTATGCCAAAGCCCTCCTGACTGACATGTATATGTTACCTCGGGTAAGAGGTCAATACACCAATAATAATTCAATTTAAGGGTTCACACAATAATGGTTCCATGAAGGACTCCTTTGTATTGAAGTTATATATGCTGCTGACATTTGTGTGGAGATACATGAACAAGAATATATCCTGCAAACCTGCATTTTCTCTCTCTTCCCGTGGGTTTAGAGAAATACCCTTATTGAAAGCCATTCCTTTGACCTGTTTTAATCAATTAAAATTTAGTTTAGGAGGCAATGAAAAATGATTGTAGAGTTCAGTGAACCTTCAGATATAGCAACAATGTTGTACATTAAAGTGAAGATAGCTAATTAAAGCAAGTATCTGTTCCAGCAAAAACTCAGATTTTTGCAAAGACTTGATTCTGCACTAAGACAAGTGATACTTTTTAACTGTCATGACCAACCCACTTTTTCCTTGATAAATAATTAAAGAAGACAAATGCTCGCTCTAGTTATTTACCATTCATGATTCAACGATGCAAGCTACCAATTATAAAAATCTTCAATTTTAGCCCATTTTTTCTCTGTTTTGTTCTACAAGGTGCCATTGATCCCATGAGACAAATGATACATGAATGACTACAATATATGCTGAGCTTTTCCGTTATGCTGTCTTTCATTAACTGTAATTTTAGTTAGTAATTGCATTTTCCAATGCCTATCTTTTTAATTTCAATTAATTCTTAGCATTGGGTTCAGTTGTTTGCCGATACAAATATCACCACTTTTTCCCTTATGTAGGATAAATGGGCTCTTCCTCTCTTTTTTCTGCCCGAGTCTTTTATTGGAAGAAATTACATTTAAAAGATAGGTTTATACTTTTTGTCTACAAGATAGTGTTCTTTCTATATGATACCTACTTGTCATACAAAAGACCCCGTTTCATCACAATGCCTTCAAATGCACTAGCTCAGCCTCTTCTAATGGGTTGTGAAAGTCTTAACTATTACAGTTTATGGATCAATTGCCAATAAGTGCATAACTAACCACAAACTTTTACAACACATCAAGTGATTAATTTCTTTGCTCTATCATGACCAACAAGCTGTAGCCCCAAGCTCAAACAGTCACACAACGTGGACTGAATAGAGAAAAAGATGTTACCAGGGCACGAAAAAGACAGCGCCCATCTCCGGTAACTTTCTGGACCGAATAGCGCTCAAGTTTCCTCATCGCAGGTGATCCTCCGCGCCTAGTAAGCAAAATTATGTGGAAAAAAAATTCACTTTCACAAATCTGAACCATAATGAAAATGTGGAACATATAATTTTTGCAAATTTATTATAAAAACAAAAAAGAGGGGGAAAAAAACAAACTTATGGGATACGATTTTTTTTTTTGATAAGTAATAAAACTTATGGGATACAATTTTGCCCTGAAAATTCAATTAATAACAGAACTTCCCTAATATTGGAAATGTACTAAGAAAGAGGTGTCAGAATATTAATTAAATTATTAATTTATTATTTTCTATTAGCTTAACTTTTGAGATAAGGAATGGTTTAACATAGAATTAGAGTATCCACTATTAAGGAAGAGTTTGGTCCATACTTTAGACTATTAATTAAATGATTACATTTATTATTTTCTATTAGCTTAGCTTTAGTGATGAATAGTAATTTAACAAGAGCTTCTTAGAATTAGGGTTTATGCTTTATGGAAGCAAAATGTATATTTATGCATTCAAAAGATAATAATTTACAAGAAAAGGAAAAAGAACTTACAGAGATGGTCCAATTCTAGCAAAGAATCGATGGCTATTGTATCCGAGGAAAGCCGTCGGACATGTTCGAGAGTTGGGAGTTGAAATTGAAGGAACCGGAACAGAGACAAGCTCGAATTTAGCAATCCCATGTTTCAGCTGCTCAAGAACAACCTCTGCATACATTGGTGCTCTGTTTGTCACTGGGAAAATGAAAGGTGAAAGAAAGTAAGCACCTTTAAACAAAGAGCAGGAAGATTACCATTTGAAAGCTTCTCCGCCATGAAAATCTGCAGAAGAGAAAAAGGAAGCCGAAGATAAGCGTAAAAGGGTGAGAAATGGAACGACGTCGTTGATATAGTTAATAGCCGTTTTTGGGGCTCAACGATAAAACGACGTCGTTGGTAATAGCCGTTTGTGGCAAAGGCAGCGGGGCTAGAGCTTTTCTCCTCTTCATACCACTCTAATGGTGGAGTTCTCATTGGAATGGAATTATGGAAGTCCCTCTTCCCAATCTCCAAACCCATTCTCGGCCCTCTCCTTTTCAACCCTATCCCCCGAACCACAACCCTCTTCATCTCCTCCCATTCCCTCTCGCCCCGCTCTCTCCCCCCTCCTCCCTACCTCTCTCTGCCCAGATTCTTCCTCACCTCTTCCTCTCTTCCCCCCCCCCTCCTCCTCCGTCTCTTCCCTCCTTGGCCCCGCCCAAAACGACGCCGCTTCCCATCTCCTCCAACTCCTTCCTTCAACTTCCCTGGTCCAGCTCTCTCTTCGTCTTCTTCCCAACCGGCGCCAACTTCGAGCAAGTCGGGTTCTTGAGGCTGCCCTTGAACGGTTTGGGTTCGGGTTTCAACGTTCGAGTCGATAAAAACTGCGATGTTTTCAGGGTCCGAGTATCGGATTCTCAGGATCTCGATGAACCCGGCGGTCGGTTTCGGGTGCGATTCCCGCTGGTAATTCGGGTTCCTTTGTGGGTTCGGTCGACTGAGATCATCTCCTGCAGGCTGCAGTTGCCGTTGTTTGTAATGGCATTAGCTCGCCAGCAAGCCAGCAAGCATCCATCATCCATGAGGTTACTTTGAGGAGATTGTGGGCAGGCCTGCCAATGGAACTATTGCAACTGGCCTATTCCAACTACAAGAGTTCCTTGAAGTACTTGTGGACCAGAAAAAAGGTAGCTTTGGAATGTCTAGTTGTTCCATCCAGACCTACCTCAATTACCACTTTTCTTCTTAAGAAAGCCTTTATGCCGCAGCAATTAGTGGTCACAGAAAGTGCAGCGAGATGATGCTCTAGTGGGTTCAGTTCTTCCTCTTTCTGTTCTACTTACACTTCATGAATATCGTAACGGCTATTCTGATATGGAAGAAGCAGGTGGATTTTCATTTAGAGAGGGAAGTTAACCCACGATGTGATGAAGTCAAGCAAGTGGCCAGTGAAATGGCTGTGTCAGATTCTGGTCGTGAGCTTCATGAAGACCATGCAGTTTAGTCTTTATTGGAACAATTCTCGGTTAGGTGAACACCAAGCTCATAGATGAGTAGAGATTTTCGGCTGCCAAACTGACTCAGCCAAGCGTCTGCCAATTTTTATTTTTATTTTTTTAAAAAAAAAAAATGAAGAGGGAAGAGGTTATAGTGGGGGAAACACTTTGCCAAATTTAAAATCGAGAATGATTAAAAATTGATTAAATTATATATCAAATTCACTTATCACTATGAATTACTGATAAAAAAATTGGTATCAACAAAAGTATATAAAACCAAGATAGTGTTTTGAGGCATTAGCACCAAATTTAGGATGACCGAATCCCTTTAGGGTGATATCATTCCTAAATGATTAACCTTTCACCTTCAGGTTTTAGTTTTGAATCCAGAAACGAGTTTTTGGGCATTAGAACCCAAATATTAACTCATAAAAATTTAGCTAATATCACTCAAAATAAAACCCAAAAAACTTGCTCTTTCTCATGGAAATTTCATTAAACATGTAGAATGCAAAAACATAAACATAAACACCAATGATGAAAAAAAAAACAACAAAAATCTTTCTTCTCATATAAACGTGTTTTTTATATAAAAAAAAAACAAAAAACAACAACAACAAAAAACCAAATAGAATTTTTATCACCCTTCTTTTTTAATTTTTTAAAGGCAGCCACATCAGGGCTGCCTCTAGGATGCCGGACAGCACGACTCCTAATATATAAACATCTGAAATAAATAATTAGACACGAGAGTTTGCTTTTCTTTTCTTTTTTCTTTTTTTTTGGCAATAATTAGACACTAGACATAAGTCAGTTATTTGTTCTGAATAATAATAATAATTAGCACAATAACATAATTTAACAAATAAAATAAAATAAGATGTGTCTCTCATGTTCAAATATAGAGCGAAGGAATCTTGTTCAATTGGTCAGAAAAAAAGGAGCCAGTAACCAATTAAACTCGAAAGATTGTTTACTCTTTAATGTTTTTGTTTTGAAAACATAAAACAAAAGCAAAGTTTTTATAATGCACGAGTGTTTTATATATTTTAAGTTGTTTGTGAAGAATTTTGTTTTGCAGCAATACCAAATGGAGTACTAATTATAGCCTATTTCCCTCTTTATTGAGAGACTTCAAGGAGCCTTGCAAGCTATAAAATGGCAAGTGCATGACTCAAAATGATATACTTGAGTTAATTCATCGTTGGTTCTTACTTTGCATTAAACACATCTATATATTCTCAAATGGAAGCTTGCAAATTTGTCATTGTAGTTGTGGCCATGTTTGTTGGCCTCATTGCGTTTGTTAGTGGAGATGCAGCACTAATAAACAATGTGTGCAGAAAAACCAGAAACCCTGTGTATTGCCACAAGTGCTACGACATGTACAGCCGAAGCTCCCACGAGGATGTCAAAGCCCTCGGCCGCACATCCATCGATTGTGCTAGCGTTGAGTCTATAACTGTGATGGGGCTCGTGGACAAATTTGTGGTCAATGCCACAGATAAGGCCATGAAGAATTCATACATTGATTGCATATTGAAGCTCCGTTCTGGGGATGACCAGATAGCAGGTGCCCTCAAGAGCTGGCAAAATGCACGTTATGCGGTGGCTAGCAATCAGATGTTATTGGCTCTCAATGCTGCCCGCCAATGTACCACTCGGCTGCAAAAGTTTAGACTATCTCTGGCTCTTGGGAATGAGCTACGTACACTTCAAGGTTTCTGTAAGGCAGCCAACGGAGTTCTCAAACAAATTCATTGATCACTACATCTTTAAAGCAAAAGCTGATATACTTACCTTTCAGTATCTCTCTTTCTCTCTCTCTCTCTCTATATATATATATATTTCTTTGGATGACGATCAGTGTAATTTCAAATTTACGAATTATATTTGTATCTCCATCGGTGATGTTATCTAAAAAATAAATAAATATATAGATTTTTTTTTTTTTTTTTTTTTGACATGTCTACACAGGGGAAGAGAGAGGGGGAATTCGAACTTATAACCTCCGCTTTATTAGGCGTGGTCTACAGCTGATTGAGATATCCCTTGAAGACAATAAACATATAGAATTTGATTCAACTTTTTGGTTTAGTCATTATTGAATTACTTTTCTTTTCTTTTTTAAGTTTTAGAGGGACTTCAAGGAACCTTGCTACAGCCCAAAAAAAGAAAAAAGAAAAAAAAGCCTTTGCTAATCAGGCTTGAGTAACAATATATATATATATATATATATAGGGTTAAATACTTAATTAGTCCATAGGGTTTGAAAACTTTATTTTTTTCTCCTTAGGGTTTGAAAAGTGATCAAATTGGTCCTTGTGGTTTTGAAAAGTGACAAAGTTAGTCCATTCGTCAGTTGACTGTTAGTTGACTTAACGGACTAACGCGTTGACCAATTAGAAGTTAACACGTGGCCACTTAATTAAATTTTTTATTTTTAAAAAAAAATTAAAAAAAATATATTTTTTCAAAAAAAAAACAAAAAACCTAGTTTTTCTGTCTCTCCTTTTTTTTTTCTTTTTTGAAAAAAATATTTTTTAAAAAAATAAAAAATTTAATTAAGTGGCTACGTGTCAACTTCTAATTGGTCCACGTGTTAGTCCGTTAAGTCAACTAACAGTCAACTGACAGATGGATTAACTTGGTCACTTTTCAAAACCACAAGAACCAATTTAGTCACTTTCCAAACTCTAAGGAGGAAAAAATAAAGTTTACAAACCCTAGAGACTAATTAAGTATTTAACCCATATATATATTAGCTAAATTTTGACTCCCTTGCCATAATGCTGTAAATGGCACTGCTTTGACTGGCGTGTGAATCAGAAAGTGGCAAGTCCACCTAACCTAACAAACACATTAGAATTTAGAGTCAAAAGACTTTGCCACCCAAATCCTATCTAATACACAATTTCCTTCCTAATAATCTGGACAGACTCTTTTCGGAATTGATTGTCACAAACGATGTGACAATTTCGACCGACATTAGATTAGACTTTGTTTAAAAAAAAAAAATTAAAATCACTAGGACATTTTATATTATATAGTATTGTAAAATAATTGTGAGATATAACATTATTATTTGTTTAATGCAATCTTACTTGATAATATATTTATGTATCATCCATTTTGGGTACTTATCTATCTATGAGAATATATATATATATATTTTTTGAAAAGATCTATCTATGAGAATAGAGTGATGATACATCGACACAAACAATCAATAATTATAATGTGGCTTGTTAAAATAAAAAAATAAAAAATAAAAATAAAAAATCAATGATTATTAGACCTTGTCAGCATTGTCCTGGCATCAAACATTACTCATGAGAGTATTAAAAATAAAGAATAATATTAAAAATTACATTTTTATGTTATAACTATTCAACAATACTCACGTGACAATCTTAACCAATATTTAGATTAGTTATTGTTAAAACAAAAAATAATTTTTATATTCATTTCACACCAGTAAATATGACGTATTTTATGTGACTTTTCATGTCAACGACTTTAAAAATAAATTTAAAAACAAAGTTATCTAAAACACGTTAAATAAACCAATATGAAATTGATATAATAAATAAGTGTTAAAAATAACTCTTTATAACATTACTAAAATTAAATGTTATATTCACACTCTCCCTTCCTATGGCGCTCTCTTTGTGATGCTTGCTTGGTTTTCTATTTGAGGGCATCTGGTAAACGACTTCGTTTGCTAATGAGGAGCCGTCACAATGAATAATAGATACAAACAATAAGGCAAGAATGCCGTCTTGCANAAAATAAAAAATTCAATGATTATTAGACATTGTCAGCATTGTCCTAGCATCAAACATTACTCATGAGAGTATTAAAAATAAAGAATAATATTAAAAATTACATTTTAATCTTATAACTATTCAACAATACTCACGTGACAATCTTAACCAATATTTAGATTAGTCATTGTTAAAACAAAAAATAACTTTTATATTTATTTCACACCGATTAATGTGACGTATTTTATGTGACTTTTCATGTCAACGACTTTAAAAATAAATTTAAAAACAAAGTTATCTAAAACACGTTAAATAAACCAATATGAAATTGATATAATAAATAAGTGTTAAAAATAACTCTTTATAACATTACTAAAATTAAATGTTATATTCACACTCTCCCTTCCTATGGCGCTCTCTTTGTGATGCTTGCTTGGTTTTCTATTTGAGGGCATCTGGTAAACGACTTCGTTTGCTAATGAGGAGCCGTCACAATGAATAATAGATACAAACAATAAGGCAAGAATGCCGTCTTGCACCTATTTTAACCTAACTCTTGGAATATCTGTGTCGTCATTAAGAATAGACACTACAATTAATACAATATCAAGGTTAAGGCCCATTTGACATCCTTATCTGTATCTAACAAAACTTACATTAACTAAGCAGTTAAAGAAACAACCAAAGGCTTTAAGAGTACTACAAATTATTTACGAACTTACCTAGCCTACATGAGGCCTAATATGGATGAAAAGTTTTAAACAATAAAATTTGACAGGCGTTTGGACAGTTGACTGCACGCCGATAGTCTAGTCAAAAATACTTGCAAAAACACAAAAACATATGCGAATAACTAGCTGGAGATATTGACATACGATACTCTAATACCTAGATTAGTAGGACGTTTCAGAGAAGGGTTAGCAGGCAATAGTATGAGATGGGAAGGTTAGGGGTTGTTACTAGTATTTATAGGATTGTCATTGCTAAGGTAAATAGACTTGATATGACAATAATAAGAGGTTAAGGATTTGATATAATGACTTTCCTTAAGGAGGTGCTCCCAATATCCTTATCTTATTGAGCCATGTATAAGTAGGCAATATCCTTTCTTTTTATAATCCTTCTGATATGTGTCTGTCGGTGAGATGAACACCAACTTGGAGACTCTTGGTTGGGCTATTGACGGTTAATCAAAGGTTTATTGTCCTATGAATCTCTTGAGGAAGCTTATATCAGTCGAACACCTGATCCATCTTGAAGGCGAATGTGCAAGCCTTATTGGGTTTTAGTAAGTCTTTAAGAGCTTCTACCGAATAGTATCACAAACAAACAAATATAATTATTTAGTGGCTGACATATTAAATCATATACGAAACATCACATTAGACTTATAATAAAAAGTATAACACCCAATTTATAATACACTAACCAATTTGTTGGAACCATTAAGGTTTTGTTTTCTTGTTTAAACATGGATTATTAACTCTAAACAAAAGTGAGGGTGGAGTTAGAATTACATGCGGAGTAAAGCCCAAAGACAGAGATCATAGAAGGCATCGAGCAGGCCACGTGGCAAAACAAGCAGGACATGGAGTCGGATCCCTCTTCTCAACTGCCAAAACCGAAAAAAGCTGGCTCATTACACCACACCTCCCATAAGAAGTATCGCCAACTCGCCACGCACGCGCCCGCACACAAGAAAACCCCCAAGCAGAGCAAGGCTTCCTACTCCTACTTGGCGATCTCTACGATGCTCAGCGATCTCTCTCTCATTGCTTAATACCCCCCCTCTGCTCAACCCACTCGCGTAGCCTTTCTCATCCCCTACTAGATCCTTTCTAGGGATCTCAGAAGATTTTTCCCGGTAATTTTCCCGAGAAAATTTTATCTGCTTTGCTTTGATGTTGAATCTGTGCTTGAGATTCTGTTCTCGTTGATAATTTGTTGTTCTTTTTGGTTGGCGAGAGAACGGAGGAAGCGTCTTGAGAATGAGAACTCTTTTTTTTTTTTTTTTTTGATCGTATACTTGGATTTGTTTAGCTTTTGTTAGTTTATAGAACTACGAGAACTCAGCTTATGTGAATGAATGCTGAATGTTCATATTAGGAGGAGTTGATTGGAAGCTTCTTCTTTTTTAAAACAATAAGAATAATAATATTCGAGTAAAAAATGGTCACTTTCTTTTCGTTTTCCGTTTTCTTTTCCTGCCTTTTCTATTGAGCACTACGTTTGGATAAATGTCAAATGAAAAGCATTACTGTTTCAGTTATTCTTAGAATTTGTTTTGCTATTTTTTCGAGATTTGTGATTTGTGGAGCTATATTTGGAATTTAGGAGATCTAATTGGGGGATTCGGCCGAGAATTCGAAGCAATTGGGTTTTGAATTCCGGGAATGGCTTCGATATCTCATTCTGCGGTTGCGTTCGGCGGAGCTTCGGCTTCGGATCTTCTCGGGAGCTCGAGCAACGGTGTCAGTGGCGTGCCTCTGAGAACCCTAGGGAGGGCGCGATTGGGCACAAGGAGGGATTTGGCGGTCGTCGCGAAGATGAGGAAAGTGAAGAAACTCGACCATCCGTGGCCCGATAATGCTGATCCGAATGTCAAAGGTGGAGTCCTCACCCATCTCTCGCATTTCAAGCCGTTGAATGTGAAGCCCAAGCCCGTAACTTTGGAATTCGAGAGACCGCTTATCGATCTGGAGAAGAAAATCATTGATGTAAATCTCTTTTGTAGCTGTTGTGGCTTTGTTCACTGAGCTGGAATTGACTTTTTTCTTCACGGTTTGGTTCAATGGGGTTTGCTTTTGTTTTGAGTGCAGGTCCGGAAGATGGCGAACGAAACTGGTCTGGACTTCAGCGATCAGATTCTTTCGTTGGAGAATAAATATCAGCAGGTTGGGCAAACTATAAACTTTTTGGTTAGACTATTTAAATACGAAGAAGTGTGAATTACGACCTTGAATGGCATGTTTATATTATTTTTTCAACCATTGTTTTATAAGTATACAAATATTAATGTGGTTTATTAATTTTGACCTGCTAGTCCTAATCTTGGGCTTCACACAGGAGGTTGTTACAGATTCTATCGCTTTTTCACAATGTGTAGATGGCATTTAACTTATCCAGATATTCAGTTTCTTAGGAGTAGTGGACTTGCTCTCACCCTTCTTCACTTTTGCTGTAAACCCTTAAGAATTTGTTTAAGCATGCCAAATGTCACGACTTCACTCTGGGAAGTATATCTGGCAAATGCAAAAACTAGATTTTTAAAGTTATAATGGATTTTGGGACAATCTAAACCCACGTGTTTTTGCTAGCCACCTATGGATATGTGTATTAGGAGAAGGCACTCTAGATAATGAATAATCTATGATGATGGGCATATCTTTTGCATTCTGCTTAATGAATGTTCCGGGAAGTTGATGCTCTTCTGCAAATTATTTAATTCTTCAAATGGATTAAGGTTCTGAAATGCTCTCACAATTCCCCATTTTTTTTGTTTTCAGGCGTTGAAGGATTTATATACACATCTAACTCCCATACAGCGTGTGAATATTGCACGGCATCCTAACCGGCCAACTTTCCTCGATCATGTGTTTAGCATTACTGAAAAGGTGCAGACCTCATATTCTCCTTAACTTTTAGATTTTACTAATTGCTTACAGCTTGCTAGGTATTTTTCCATTAGCTTTATGGATGCTGAGTTAATTATATCAATAAATATCTTTGGATTTGTCCCATATCTACAGTTTGTGGAGCTTCATGGAGATCGGTCTGGGTATGATGATCCTGCTATTGTTACTGGTATAGGAACCATAGATGGTAGGAGGTACATGTTCATGGGTCACCAAAAGGGTAGAAATACAAAAGAGAACATTCAGCGGAACTTTGGGATGCCTACTCCCCATGGGTATGACAAATGATAAAAACTTGTCTGTTCTATTAGTAATGAGAGATTTTATTAGTTTATCATGGATCTTGCATACTCTCTGTGTACTAGGGTTGCGCCCCTCTTCCCTTTTAATGAATCTACATTACTTGTAAAAAAAAAAATTAGCTTTATCATGGAATGATTTCTTTGTTTCAACTTATTTACCATGTTCCTAGCTAGTCAATTTTTCAGTATCTGACACCACTGATAAAATATATATTCAAACAGTTACCGGAAAGCTCTACGCATGATGTATTATGCAGATCACCATGGTTTCCCTATAGTTACTTTCATTGACACCCCTGGGGCATTCGCAGACCTTAAATCTGAAGAACTAGGCCAAGTATGTGGACAATTGTACTGTGGAATTTACATGATTGTCTTTTAATACTGGCTACTGATGTGCCTGTTACATACATGCAGGGTGAAGCCATTGCGCACAATTTAAGAACTATGTTTGGTTTGAAGGTACCTGTTGTTTCTATTGTCATTGGGGAAGGCGGCTCTGGTGGTGCCCTTGCCATTGGCTGTGCTAATAAATTGCTAATGCTTGAAAATGCAGTTTTCTATGTTGCCAGGTGATTTGAGTTTGGCTTTCCTCTCATTGCAACTCCTAAACATAGGTGCTAATTACTATTGGATACGTTGCTTCTTATCTAGGGCATATTATATAGCTCTCAAAGTGGCAGCATGTTAATAATATGTTAGCTTTGTTGGCTATTAATCCAAATCGCCAATTACTTTTGAAGGAATGGGTGGATTTGACTATATGTCTGGAATATTTACATTGTCGTTAATTGTTAATTCAAAAGTCTGTGAAGTCCGATGTTAAAGTAGATTACCACTTGCCACTTGCCAACCTGTTACATGTGTTTTCTCAATTCTAGTTGTCATTTATTTAAAGCATCTGACCAATCCAATGATTTTGATAGCAATATAATCTCTCCTTTTTTTCTTTTCTAAAGTTTCTAGTAACATTCTTGTTGGTTTCCATTGTAACATTTTCTGGTCTCTCTAACGTGATTATGGCCTTTAAATGTTGACTTCCATCTGAGAGAAAATTTTGATGGTGGAAATTGGATATTTGATATTTAAATGTTGACTTCCAAAGCTTTCATGGAGTATACCCTAACCTTATTGTTGGACTAAATTACTAAGATTAGTGTGTAGAAAATGCATATAAATTTAGGGAGTGCCATCCATAATAATTGTCTGTGAGGCTGCTGGAATATTCTCTTTCTATTGAGAATATATGCATATTTCATTTACAAAATGAGGTCAGTCTCCTTTTAAGCATTTGATATTACAGCATAGTTCATTTTGTCCTGGATAATGAGTTGTCAGGTAACTACCAAAGAAAAGATCTATAAGGTTATTAAAAAAAGGTTATTGCTAAACAAGTTCCTGATCTCTAATGGCATCTGTTACCTGCATAGGGGCGCCACCTCATATGAATATTGCTATATACTATCTGATGGCCCATAGTCAAACTCATGAATGAATTATCTGATGCAGTTCTCTGTCCTTCTTGTTATGGATATTTGTACTTCCTGATTTAGTTTATGTAAAATGGTTTTATCTCATATCCATATGTGCTGATGTTCTTTTGGTTTTGGCTGTATTCTTGACGTCGTTCAGTCCAGAAGCATGTGCAGCAATCTTGTGGAAGACTGCCAAAGCCGCTCCAAAGGTTTGTACAACATTCACTCTTTGTATGTCTATCAGTGGTTAATTAATTATAATAGATTACACGTTACTTCTTTGCAGGCAGCTGAGAGGCTAAAGATCACTGCTCCAGAGTTGTGCAAGCTGCAGATTGCTGATGGCATTATCCCTGTAAATGATCCTCTCTTATTATGCAGCTGTTTCTCTTCCACTTTCTTTCTTTCAATGGCTTTCATATATCCTATCCATGATAGTAGGCACCTTCTTCAAACAGTAATCGAGGATGAAACATGGGTGTTTGCAGGCATACTTGACTAGACATATCTACTCCTCTGTGGGGCAGAAGAGAGCTTCTTAGAACCAACCTCTTTTCCCTCTTCTGTTTCTGTTTTTGTTTTTGTTTTTTTTTTTTTTTGTGTAAATCCTTTCTCAAAGATTTTCCTTTCACTAAAAAGATCACTTGGTCAGATAAATGTGTGATTTAGATCCATTTCTGTGTAGTATTTGACTAGACCGACATATTTTAATTGTTTGCCCATTGTCTGAACCTCAATAACTGCTATTTCAATTTGATAATCCCTTTTACAACATTTTTTTCTATTCTATGACATCTCAAAGAAATCTTTGTACTTTCCAACAGGAGCCACTTGGTGGTGCACATGCCGATCCATCTTGGACCTCACAACAGATAAAAAAAGCAATTAATGAATCAATGGATGTAAGTGCCTTTCTCACAAGAATTCCTAAAAGGATTGAAAGATATTGAGCTTTAGTCCTATTTAAGATCTTTCTTTTCTATAGGAACTCATGAAGATGGACACGCCAGAGCTTCTGAAGCATCGCATGCTCAAGTTCCGAAAAATTGGTGGGTTTCAAGAAGGACTCCCTGTAGATCCTAAGAAGAAAATCAACATGAAAAAGAAAGAAGAACCCATCTGGAAGACTTCTGGTCTTAATATAGAGGATGAGGTCAAAAAACTTATGCAGCAAAGATTGGATGCCAAGGAGCCCTCTGTCACATCTCAACTGTCGGGTATGGATGAGATGATGGCAAAACTGAAAAGAGAAGTTGATCGTGAATTTTCCGAGGCTGCTAAAGCCATTGGGTTGAAGGACAGGCTCACAACATTGCGTGGGGAATTTTCAAAAGTAAATTCGCAGGACCAACTTGTGCATCCAGCCCTTAAGGACAAGTTTGAAAAGCTTCGGGATGAGCTCAACAAGGGCCTCTCTGCAGCTCCTAATTATGAAAGCTTGAAATATAAGCTTGACGTGTTGAAAGAATTATCTAAAAGCAAGAGTCTTGCTGAAAAGAGTAATAAGGGTGCCACATTAAAGCAGGAAATCAATAAAAAGTTTGCAGAAGTCATGGATCGGCCTGATATAAAGGAGAAATACAGGGCACTGAAGGCTGAAATTGAAAATGTTGGGGTGTCTACAGTTCAGGATTTGGACCATGAGCTGAAGGAGAAAATTGTAAAGGTGAAGAGAGAGATAGAGTTGGAATTGGCTAATGCACTCAAATCCTTGGGTTTGGATGTTGAGGTCGTGAAGTCAAAAGCAAAGGAGCTCAGTGAGCAGACTTCATTCTCAGATGTCAAAGTCAAGATAGAAGAGTTGAATGATGAAATTAAGGAAGGAATTGAAAATGTTGTCAAGTCATCAGATCTGAAGGAAAAGATTGAGCTACTGAAGTTGGAGATTGCAAAGGCAGGAAAGACACCTGATGTGGTATCCAAAAATAGAATTCAAGCTTTGGAGCAACAAATTAAGCAGAGCCTTGCAGAGGCCTTGGATTCTTCAAACCTGAAAGAGAAGCATGAGAAGCTCAAGGCAGAGATTTCCAAAACCATTGAATCGTCTGGAGGATTGGATGGAAGTTTGAAAAGACAATATCCAAACGAAGATGGTTCTACATATGATGAACCAAGAGTAGAGATGAATGTTGGTGCAAATCGCACCTTTGCTTAATGTGAGTTATCTTTTTTTCATTATGCCTTTTGTTCTCTCTCTTCTTCTTTTTTCCCTCTCTTATTTCCCCCCTCCCCTGGTGAAGGGATTGATAAGTACTTAACATAGTTTTTTTAATTCGTCTCATCTGTATCAAATTTTTTTTTTTTTTTTTTCTGTTCTTTAGACTGAAATGATATGAATGATTCAGTCATTAAAAAAGGCTGCATCTAGTAAATTGGTTAACTTGTAAAATTAGTTGTATTGTCTTATTGTCTTTACTCTCAATTTGGATTATCAAGCTCATCAGTTTGTGGTATTTTGCAGTTTGATATCAGTAAAACTTGATATCTTGCTTATGAAGGTGGTTTAGAGACAACTGGAGGTGATCGAAAGCTGCAGTAATTCCAATGGAAACATTGACCCTCAGAGCTGTCTTGACTACCACCAACATCTATTGCTATCTCTTTTGATCCACGAGGTTTTGCATCTACAATCATCAAGGGACACAGCATAACTGCATATTTTTCAGCCAGAATGCTTCAATTTATATTAGGTTGTTACAATTTAGCAACTCTCCTGTTCCTTTTCTTTGTTCTTTACTCTTTTTGGTAGAGACATGTACTCTTTCTATTTATAGACAGAAAACTTTGTATAGATGATGGAGCGAGAGCTAAGGGAGGCTAGTAGAGCTTCCAAAATATTTGAAATAACATGCCGTTTGGTTAATTGCCCACGTCTTCTATTTAGTATGTTGTTGCTGCTTTTGCTGGCTACTGTCATTGTTGTTGCCGTTATGGGAATTGGAGTGGGTTTCCAGGGACATGACCGTAATATATAGTTTAGATAAAAGCATGCATGGGGTTGGGTTGCTGGTTTATGGCCCCCATCAATGGTGATGATGCTTCGGGTTGGGCAGCCAAAATAATGGCAGTGTGGAGACAACAATATGCCGTGGTTTTGATGGTGATGACGCCCGTGTTTGGGTGGTTACTCCACGTGTCAATTACCTACAGTCAAATTCTCTTAGAAGCATGAATTCGTGTTATATCCATAGATAAGATTCCCAAAGATTTCGCCACTCAATAGTGTTTTGGACTGGAAACTGATGATCTGTTGACGTTAAAATTGTTAGCAATTTAGGCAATATAGTCTGAGATAATCCATACGAATTCTACTCAAATAAATTTTGTGGTACTCGAGTCTCGACCATCTATTCAAGTGAGTGGGTTTCATGTAAATTTTCTCACCACCTATTCAAGTGAGTGAGTTTCATGTAAACTTTCTCACATTTGTTGCTCAAATTGTTACGTTTGAACAAAAATTGCTAGAGATTCTTATCCTAGCCCAGCTCAATGTCGACCATAAATGATAAATTGCACTGCATTTGAACAAAATTTTTCATAAAATTAGATGGAGAATTTCTCTAATTCAATCTATCTACTAAATTAATACATCATTAAATTATGAAATTCGCACATTAATTTTTAATAATAAAAAAAAATCATATTTAAAATGTAAGTGACAACAATAACAAATGTTAATTTTAATAAATTAAAATCAATTCAAGCTTTGCTGCAGGATCAATAGTTTCCTTGAAGTGAAAAAGAAAAAGGAAAAAAGAAAGAAAGAGAAGTAGCCATTACATATCCAAATGCTCAAAAACTAGGAAAGGAAAAAGAGCGGTTGTGTCAATACAGGAAGGGGATGATAACTTTTCTTGCCTTGGGATAATCCTCCCCAAACTTCTCCAGATACCATCTGTGGTTCGCACGTGCCCTGGGCACCAAGTTGGCGCACGTGTAGAGGAAAAAACCTAGGCCAGCCCAAGACCATGTCATCACCGCCCAACCCAACCACTCCACCATCTCACCCAAGTAGTTCGGGCAGCTCACCAGCTCAAACCACCCTCCCCTCGGCACTTTATACCCTCCACCCTCCTTCTTCAGACCCACCAAAACCCTATCAGCCCACATGTTCACCGCCATGCCACCCCAAAACACCACCAACCCACCAAAAAACCGCCACCAGAACCACCCATCGCCCTCATAATCCTTATACTGAGACACCCATCTGGCTTGCAAATAAGCATTCAGGACATTAAACCCAAACCCCATCACTGCCACCACGACCGGAAAGCCAGCACCGGCGGCGTTCCGGCGAGCTGTATTGCTGTGGAGGCGAAGTGGGTAGATGCAGGTGCGGTGGAAGTAGTGGAAGAGGAAGGGGGAGATGAGAACCAGGGACTTGGGATTGGAGGAGTGGAGGCCGTAGGGGAAGATGAGGAGGGTGAGCCAAAGAGTTGGGCTCTCCATGAGGAACCAGGCCAAAGGTGGGTAAATGGTGGGGCCCCATCCCGGACGGCGGTGCTTGCCGTAGGGTGCTTGGAGGAACAAGCAGGAGATGAAGGTTGGGGGTCCTATGAGAAACAGGGCCAGCAGGCTGTGGTGGAAGAGGCTCTGATCTGATGCCATTTTTGTGGGCGGAGAGTTTGAGAGTGATCAAGCATTGAGCTATATATTAAATGGGAATCTGGTTTGGTTTTTGTGCAATTTCTTCTTCTTAATCATTGTCTTTTTGGAACTTGTGATTTTCAAACATAATTGCCAAAGTACAGCTACTAGAAGCTTTTAATTCTGGTTATAACTATAACTTATAAATTGAATGGTTTAGATTTATCATCATAAATAATTAAAGTAATTAAAAGATTTAGATTTATTATAATAAATACCAATAAATAGATAAAGTAATGAATAAAAGAAAAAATTAGTATTTATTATAATAAATCTAAACCATTTAATTACTTTAATTAAATCATTACTATTCAATTTTTAAATATTATGTATGCTGTAGTTTTAACTACAGCAACCGGATCCATATATGAAAACCATCAAATAATTTTATATAACAATATGAACAAATTGTTAAGAGCGTTTCTAATAGCCTCATCAAATTTTATTTACCAAAATAATTAAAAATATATTTTTGTTTATTTTAATAACTCATATTTTTAGAGCAAATCAATCTCATTATTTTAACAATCTATTTTTATTATTTCATTTAAATATTATTTTTCAAATATCTGTTTATTCTTAAAAAAAAAAACTAAAATCAAAAAAGAAGAAAGATAAATGAATTGTTTAATCAATAGGTGAATGAATAGTAATTTTTATATTTGGCGAGTATAGTTCACTTCCATTTTTATTTTTTTGGTTAAAATAGGGAGTCTGAAAAATGGAGATTAAAGGCGCTTTTGTTAAATCGCCTCACCAAAATAATAAAAAAAATGGTTTTGATGAGGCTGCAAGAAGTACTCTAAATTTATATGTGCTTTTTTTTTTTAACATGTTCGCACAAAAGGGAAAAGGAGAATGCTTCATGAGGCATGATTCCAGCTGATTGAACTATTCGTTGGGGACCATGTACTTATTATTATGCTATTTACTAAATAATTAAAATTTGATTGAAGTTTTAGTATAATTTTTTTTTACAAATTGATATTATAATTTGTGATTAATATTTAATTATTCCCAAACATTTTCCCTGGCCAATAGCTCGTTCTAGTTTTCAGTGCCATTGCTGACTCGCCAATGTGTTGGGCCAACCGGCTTTTTTTATCTTATTTAATTACAGACCTGATCACAAGACCCGGCGTTAACTCAGGTAACCCAGCAACAAATCCTACTCCCCATGTAGCTTCAGGACGGTCGAATGACGGAGAATGTGCTTTGTCTGTTGAACCTTCTAGAAAAAAAAGATTGAGATATCTTAGAATTGTTTTTATTTTTTTAATTTATAAATTTCGGTGTTTATTTCATTTAAGCGTCTAAAATAAATTATATTTTAATATTTAATAATAAAATTTAATAAGGAAGTTACCTGCCTCAAGGAGATGTTGAAACATTTTTTCATTAAATATTGAAATATGGTTTATTTTAGACGTTTAGATGAAATGAGCGGTTGAGATTTATGAATTTAAGAATCTCAAATTTAAAGGAAATTTTCGGAGATTTCAATTAAAAAAAGAGAGACAAATAATACAAAATATAGGAAAAAAAAAACATTTATAAAGTGCGTAGCTTTTGCACTAGTAGCAGGCGGCAAGGCCATCAAATATTTAAAATGAATTAGTGAAAGTTAACACTTAAAAATAAGAGAAAATTTCACTTTAGACATTTGAATTATTACATGAGAAAACCCTTCTAAATTTTAAAAATTCTCAATTTAACCCATGAACTTTCAATTGATCTCTCCATTAAATTTAGTTGTTAACTCCTAATGAAAATGACTAAAAATACCAAATTACCGGTCGATTTTCATTTTTTTATAAATAATTTGAAATTGAAGGGTAAATTTAGAATTTTATAAAAAGTCAGGAATATAAAAGTTATTTTATCACTTTCAAATTTTAACGTTTAAAATCTTATAAAAGGATACATTCACTACATTGTATCAAATTGGAAATTCATATGTGAAAAAAAAAAAAAAAAAAAATTCATATGTGAAATTTAGAGTTTTTCAAATTTAGATAAGTCTTATTAAAATGAGTAGTAATTCAAAAAGTCTTAAATGATTTTTAAAAGAGTAATGCTATAAGGAGGAGTAGAGTCCTCATGGAGTCATCATAATTATGATGTGGCATTTAAAATCACCATTCAATTTTAGATGATCATTATTGAATTTTAATCTATTGGTGATTTTAAATGACATATCACAATTGTGATGACTCTAGGAGGACTCTAGTCTTCCTTATATCAATACTCCTTTTAAAAATAGAGAGTGTGATATTGGTGTTTTGAAACAAATATGATTTTTTTTAAGTAAGAATAATTATACTTCTCACATTATTGACGCCACGGATTTTTTTTTTTTTTTTACATGTGCACACAAGGGAAGGGGATGAGGGGATTCGAACTTGTGACATCCACTTCATTAGACATAGTCGACAGCCGATTAAACTATTCCTTGGAGACGCCATGGACGTATTTTAAGTGGCTTATAATGACTTGTCGATAAATGCCAGCTTAATTAATAATAGATAAAATTACAGTTTACCCTCCAAAGTTGACAGTGTTTTTCAATTCAAACACAAAAGTTTTAATTTTTACAATTCACACCTCCAAAGTTCTAATTTTTTCAATTTGACCAATTGTATCCAAAACTTCCCATATTGCTCATAATTTTTTATAAAAAAATTTTAAAAAAAGTTCAGGGTAGTTGTAGCCACCTCTTTGGCTATCTGATAATTTTTGCACTCCTAAATTTATTTTTTTATTTATTATAAATAAAAAAATATGGATAATATGAAAATTTTAGAATAATATTGATCGAATTAAAAAAAATTAAAACTTTATAAGAGTGAATTATAAAAATTAAAATTTTAGTGTTCAATTTAAAAATGCTGATTTGAAACTGTAATTTTCCCTTAATAATGTTTCTCTCCGAAACAAGATCAGTCAAATCCAATGATGCTGGAGCTGAATGCCTCTGCGACACGTCAGGACCGTGATGACCAGAAATCACATTCCCGTTTTACTGTGACTGTCGTGTCCGGAAATGGAAGGCCTCTGGTTGTCTGGATCTTCCCATGGGTGACCCGTGACGCCAGTTTCCACCCACGTGGTGCCTCTCGGCTACGTTGGAGCCTCCCCCTCATATGACATTACCGGCAGCACGCAACTTCCACGCAACCGTACACTCTTACTGTCTTACGTTGTTTGTTTTATTATTTTTTGGGATTAAATATTAGTTTCTTTTGGGGATGGCTCACCTAATTAATATCCTTTCAAATCAACTTTTTATTTGGTAACCATTTTTTATTTATTTTAATTTTTTCAAAACACACAAAACAATTTTCAAATATGAATCCTATTAATTTTTTTTTTTTTTCACATTTATATCATTTGAAAATACTTTAAAAGGCATGATAAAGGCACAATTTTTTGGCATAATTTTGGCCCAATTTTTTTCTTATTTTTTTAAAAACAAAATAAAAAAAAATCTGAAAGAAAAATATCGTATGTAATCTTTTTTATTTGGTATTTAAAAAAATGTATTTTTTTCATAAAAATAATCATTTAAAAAAAAGTCATTATTACGAAGAAAAATACCATTTTTTATATTAAAAAAATACCAAATAAAAAAAGGACCGATGTTATTGCTTAATTTTTTATTTTATTTTTTTAAATGACTACATAAGAAAAAAGTTGAATCAAAGTTGTGCAAAGCATAAAATTGTACCTTGATCATTTCTCATAGTTTTAAATCATTCTCAAACTTATGAAACCCCATTATGTACATATATTATAGGGTTTACTAAATGGATTGACGTCACACTTAAAAAAAGAAAAAAGAAAAAGAAGTAACGATATATTGATTAGGTATCGTTTTTATTGTAGAACTAGAAACTTAAATACCATATTCACCTCTATGGTTTAACTTATTTATTTTTTGACTTATATGGTTTACTTTTTATCACAAAATGTCCCTCTGTCCAAAATTTTACGGACATTACATCGGCACCAATCATGGTTTGACATGTGTCCCATATAATTAATTAGTTAAAAATAACAATTTTAAAAAAAATTAAAAACATTAAAAATTATATTTAAATAAATTTAAAAATAAAATAAAATTGGGGGTGGCCGAACCACCCCATTGCCAAAGGGGGTGACCAGCCACGCCCAAATGGCCAAAGGAGGTGGCTATGGCCACCCCTTTTATTTTATTTTATTTTAATTAAATACAAATTTTTAATGTTTTAAATTAATTAATTATATGGACATGTGTCAAACCGTGATTGGTGCTAACGTGACGTTCTGTCAATTTTGTTTCGAATGGACTATCTCCGTCTTTAAGCAAATCATAAGGACCTCATATGATAAAAAGTAAACTAAGGGTTAAAAAATAAAAAAGTTAAATTATATGGATGAATAAGGTTTTTATTAACCCAAAGTTTTTTTCAAATCCTAAAAAACTCTTTTTTTTTTAAGATGTGGCTCCACCACTAATAAGTAAAAATTAGTTAAAATTACTACACTAATATCGTAAGATAATAATAAAATTAAATTTGTTATATAAATATATGGAAATACTAATAAAACTTTTGATGGCCAAAAATGTACTTTTCCCTATTAAACCCTGTTTGATATTACTTTAAGTGATTAGACTGAGAACAGCATTTGCATTTGATGAGACATAAACTTTAGGAATTTGGTTTCTCAACTATGATCACCTCACAAAATAAAGTCAATTTCTTTTGTAGTTCCTTTATGCCAATAAACATGGTCTCCTTTTGTCCTCTTTCTCGTTTGAATGTAATATTATAAATTAATTTAACAGTTTATGTGACACTTATTCACTAAATAATAAAGTTTTATTGTTTAAATTTTTTACTCGTGTTGTATGATGTGGCACTTGTGTACATTGTATGTAAAATTATTAATATATATATGTATATATATTTATATTTAGTAGTATAAGCACTGATTTATTTTATATTTACAATGAAAAACGACATGATAAGTTCAATAGTAAAGAAAATAAATAATGTATTTTACATATTTGTACTTTATACAATGTTTTCTTTTTATTTATAAAAAGACTTCGTAAAAAGTATAAGCAAACGAGCGAAGCTCAATGGTTACAATTCGACCAAATTTGAGACCATTAAGCATAGTGTAAAACATGACCTATAATAACAAACATATCTTGATCTTCCTCAATTGCTTCAAGCCAACCAACCACTCTTCTGGATACGTCTTTAATTTCCATCCTCCCCAACTGTAATGATAATGGACACTCTAAGAATATAAAAGAAAAGAAGATGATGTTTATGCTTGAAGCTTATTATTAAAAATAAAATCACTCCATTTTATTTTGTTACTTCTAAAATTGTTAAAAATAAATACTCAACACCCCATTTTTCTTGCCATTTTTTTTCTCATATTTTTTGTTGGAGCACTTTTTTATTCACACATTTCTAACTTATACCTCAAAGTTTTTTATTTTTATTTTTAATTAATTAATATAAGGGTTAAATATTTTGTTGTCCTATAGGATTTTAACACTTTCTTCCTTAGAGTTTCATTTTTATCACAAGAGATATATGTAGTTTTCATAAAAACCAATATGTTATCTCCATTAAGAAAGAAAAAAGAAAGATAAATATCAATTTAATAGACTGAGTTAAAATAATATTTTTTTAAAATTCAATTCAAAAGAATTTTGTCCAACAATCTCAGGCATTTTTCGCATCCCTGATAAGTTGGGATTTTAAAAATCTGCCCCCAATGTTTGCAAATTTATTATATTTTGTCCCCCTAATATCTATTTATTTTGATTCCATAGCTCCGAATCGCGAGTTTGCTCCTCCCCCCCATCTCTCTCTCTCTCTCTCTCTCTCCATTTGACATAGATTGATTAATTATAAAGAACCTTTACTTGTCTCTCTAACCCAACAAACTCTTTCTCTTTCTCTCTCTCTCTCTCTCTGTGTCTCTCGCCTAGGGTTTGGACTAGAACTTCCAGTGGAGAGCGTACTATAATTGTAGCGTTTTCGTTGTTCCACTCCACAATAGAAGAAGCCATCTCGGTCGTTTATGATCGTGGAAGCCCTCAATTTCTGCGCCGGACCGAAATTAGCTTCTACCGGCTAACTTCACGAGCTGGTTGGATCGTCCTTTCGGAGGCAGTTCGGTCTTCGATTGCATTTGGCTCTTCAGGTTCGCTGCTCTGCTTGATTTTCCCCCTCAGCGATTTTTTTTGTGCTTGAATTTCGTTTCCTAGAGTTGTAGCCACGTGTCGTTCTGAGTTTGTGTGCCGTTTGGGGGCTTAGATAATGCGAGAAAGTAAAGAGGGAGTGAAATTTTGAATCGTTTGGTATGTTGTTGCTTGAGCTTAGGGAAACCGGAATTTTTTGTCAAAGGAAGAATATTATAACTACGTGGCTTAATTAACCTTTGTCTGCTTCCTGTGCAATCAAGCATATGGTTAGCGTTAATTTTTTTGCCTGGGATTTAGTTTTACTTAATTGTTTTTTACGCGCTTGATTAGATGCCAGTGCTGGAAGTAGTCATTTATTGGTGTTTTAGTTGAACTGAGATGGCTACTACAAAGATTCCTTAAGAGTGTTTTATTCTTTGGTTTTTGGACATGTTTGGTAGTTTCCGTACCTGGCATTTTGGCTTAATCAAACTACAATGAAAATGATGCAGGGAGCAAACTTCATTATTCCTGACAAAGTGGGAGGCTTATAGCCATTTGAGACTTTACAGTGGCAAATGTTGTATGGTGGATGTTGAACGATTGTTGCCATGGATTTAAATGCCTCACCAGTACCCGAGGAAGATGAAGACACCTTTGAACAGCATATAGAAGAATACAGTGCGCCAGAAGAACGTATAGAGTCTGCAGTTGATATATTCCGCCGGGTACTTCTCTTTTCTCTCTCTTGAAAAACCCTCCCCATTTCCCAATAAGCATGTGTTTGTTGTTGCTCATGATAATGGTAATTTTGTCTCTTTACTTCTAGCAATTGATCTCAATCTGCCAATCTGTGAAATATAGTTTGATCATCCCATGTGTATGAAGTCATTTCATGGAGGATTTGCATAGCTTTGAAACAAGCCCTTTTTCATCGGGGGCTATCTACTTTGCTAGAATTTATGTACTGCTATTCCTCGTGCCATTGAAAGTGGCTAAGAGGCTTGTTTGGTCCTTGTTGTTTGCTGCTTTATACTTTTTGCATGTTCCCTAATAGAGAATAACTTCTATAGGCTCTTGGTACAAACTAAGCGCTTTGTGCCTTCCAATAAAAGGTTGACACATCGGCCTAGAACAAGAAAGGACTTTGTTATGAAAACACTAGATTGGACCTCCTTTTTATCACACATCGACTAAAAAACCCTCCCCGTTTACTCTGACCTCCTTTTTATCTCTCACCACTCTTGATGTGAAAAACCCCACCGCCATTGCACTGCCCAGACTGAACGCCACCTGTGCCACTGCCGAATGGCTCCTGCGCTGTAGCTGAGCCCACGTCACCAGCGCCACCACCCTATGCCGAGCGCCACCTACGTTGCTGCTCATCCACCCTCACTGAGTAAATTTTCAACCCTCCCTCCAATGTGCGACTTGCCTACAATGCCAAAATCAAATAACAGCAATTACAAAGACATAAACACAACACCACCAATCGATTTCCACAGAAGTGTTTCCAACCTTCTGAAAATGAGTCTTTGTGTTGTTTTCAGCTTCAACACGTTCGGTGCAGGTTCACAAAAGTAGACAGAGAGGCAATAAATTTAAGAAATTACTGGTGGAGGAGCAGCGGTTGAGGTGGCGTACGGCCTGGGCAGTGTAGTGGTGGCGGGGTTTTTCACATTAGGAGAGGTGAGAGATAAAAGGAGGTGAGATTAAACGGCGAGGGTTTTTTAGTCGATGTGTGATAAAAAGGAGGTCCGATCTAGTGTTTTTGTAACAAAGTCGTTTCTTGTTCTAGGCTAATGTGTCAACCTTGGTTTGTGCCAAGAGCTTATAGAAGTTATTATCTCCTTGGTAATAGCGTCCTTTAGACAGTTTTGGTAAAGATACTCTTCTCAAGAATGTAGAAGGTTCTAATGGCTACTAGTTCATTGATTTAGGACTTTGACTACTTCAGTTTGGGTGAGATTGAGTTAGGGTGAGCTTCGGTTATTGAGCCTTGTCAACAACTCTCATAATAATTACTCAGCAAAAGAAAAAAAAAATAGAAGAGAATATTGATCTCTCTATCTAGCTATTTGTTTGTCTATCCGTCTATTCATCCATCCATCTAGATGGATACGTTTACATTGGTAATAATGCGTAGACGCATACTTTTATTAGAGTAGAAGAGTAGAATGCTTGGGCTTTGTTATTGAAGATTGATATTCTTGCTATCTATTGGTTTTTGCAAGCCATGGAATAAAATCCTGGAAATGATTAAATACTGTGGCTGGACCACATATGGTTAAGTTGAAATCAGCATGGTTACCTGCTTCATGAGAATGGATAAGATCCTTTTAGTTTCTTGGCACCTGTGCATGGGGACTTAAATAGTTTATTGTGCATTTACAATATATATATATTTTTTTAAAATTTTTTTTATGATAAGTAATTTCATATCATTAATAAAGCCAGAGGGGCGCAATTCTAGTACACATGGAGTATACATGAGAACCCCTAATATGAACAAGAAGAACATATATTAAAAAAATGCAAAAGTAGAAACAATCAAGCTATGATGTGCCGCTGTCCATACATTTTTTTTAATAGTATGAACTTTATTTTTGCATGAAGTTGAATGCCTTAACTCCTGGTTTAAGTGGTAAGGTTATAGTCCTGTTCTCTCCCTCCCTCTCTCCTCACACTCACAAACATACTTGGATAAGAATGAAACATTGCGTGTTGTGGTACTTTTGTAATTAAACTTGGTATGTGTATGTTTTTTGCGTGCGCGCAATTCATGTATGATGGCTGATCTAGTGTGCTTCTTATGTTAGGAGCGTGATGAAAGACGTAAGCGATTGAAAAGAGAACGCCCAGATGACAGACCAATGCACATATCTCAACCACCTGCATATGATCAATCATTTCAAACAAAAAACAACAAGGTTTATGATAAAAGCAGGCTTCCCCCCGGTAATTTTTTTTTTTTTTTTGCTTTTTTAGTTGATTCAATGCAAGATCTCCTATCAAATTGTAATAAGATCATTAATGAATCATGAAAATCGTGGTATCTAATGAATGAGTAATCCATTGGAGTTGGTTATTGTTGTTACTAATGCATTTCTACTTTTTAGTTTCATGGTATCATGTTCTGAGTCATGTAATGTTTACTCTTGGGCATTAGTGTTTCCAAGCAATTTACATTCTATCTCTGAACTGGTTGTTATTGTACCAAATCTTAAAATATCATTTATTCATTGATTTAGTTTTTTTAAGATGTTTAGTTTTGAGGGAGCTGGGTCTGTTGTAGGAAACAAAGAATTGGTTAGTGGCGCTTGTCAGCGTAACTATTAGGTTGCATCTATATGTATAAAAAAAGTATTATATTGCACCTATATTACTGCATTCTGACATGAATGAGTTCATATAAATGCAAACATTAGGCCAAAAGTTGATGAATTTAGTTTACCCTTATGTCTCTCTGATGTGGTGTCAAAGAGATATATTTATGTACATTGACCAAATTTGAAACTCAATTGAAAACTGGAATTGCAGTATTCATAACATATGGGCTCGAAGTTCAAGAATTTTTTTTTTCTTCAGATGAAGCAAAGAGCAGATCAGTGTTGTTTGCTACTGGAACTCCTAAAATGCAATTTGTTACTGCATTGTGACTTTAATGAGTTGAACTTAGTTGCTAGATATCCATTAAATTTCAAATGCTGTTATTAATTGGTTTTGGTTGGGTTACTTATCAAAAAATAAATAAAAATTGATCCATAAATACTCTCTCTCTCTCTCTCTCTCTCACTCTCTCTCTCTCTCGCACATGCGTGTGCACTCGTGTAAGCACATTTTGACATCTTTCTCTGGTCTGTTTTGTTTTTTTTGGCATCGGTTTGTCTTACTTGAGTGGTTTCATGACATAGTTGGGCATGCTTAAGAATTTTAAATATTTATTTTTATCTGCAAACATGTTATGAAGTTTGTAATCTGATAACTATAAAATGGTACTTCTACTCATGGAGAGGTAAAAAACATTTTGATAGGCAGCATCTTTTGTATGAGATGTGTGGCCATTTTTTGTTTAATCATAATCCTGATTGGCAAGTTATATTTATATTGGGAAAAAATGTAGACCATTCTCTTGGGAACTGGAGCTTTTGTGTATGATTTTGCATGATCTTCATTGTGGAAATTTGGTCTTATTTGGTCCTTTTCTCTGCTGTATTCCTCCTGGCAGACATTCTTGTAGAAGTTACTGGACTAAGTTACTCAAATTACATTTTACGCCCACATAAGGAATAATCTGATTTTCTTTTTTTCTTCTTTAAGTCTTTTTTATCATGCCTTGTCTATTGTAATTTTTCAAACAATTTGTTCTTCATATGCAGGTTGGTTGGACTGCCCTGCATTTGGTCAGGAAATATGTTTCATGATTCCTTCTAAGGTTCCACTTAGTGAATCCTTTAATGACGCTGTTGTTCCTGGTAAAAGATACTCATTTAAGCAAGTGATCCATCAGCAGAGAGTTTTAGGGAGAAAAGTACATCCTCTGAACTTTGGAATTTTTTTTATTTTTGCCTTTCTTTTTTCCCCAAGTTTCTTCCTCTATGAATGTTCAAGGGAAATCCCTCTTGATTTAGGAAGAGAATAATAGTGTCGTTAATGTGGAAATAGCTTTTGAACCAGGAATTTCTAGTTGACTCATCTAATATCTTTCTGTAAAAACATGCAAGGTGACGTATTACCCAATCCAGATTGTTTTTCTTTTTTCAAAAAGATGAGGGAATGAAGCATGCACCTTCCATTTGTAAAGCTCATTAAAGAATTAGGTTTTATGTGGGTTTGTTGTTTGAGTGATACATAAGTTTGTTCACTTATTTTTCAGCTTGGCTTGGTAATCGATTTGACGAACACTTCTCGTTACTATCCAGCATCAGATTTGAAGAAAGAGGGTATCAAGCATGTCAAGGTATTGGTGGTTTGTGATGTTCTTGTTTCCTAGTCATGGTCTTCTGACTCTAGTGATTTAACTCTTTTTTTTTTTCTTTTTTGTTTGCCTAGTTATGGTTGCTAATAATATTTATGAATTCTTCCTCTCATTTTTTACCCTAAAATTTTATTTTGTGATCTAGATCCAATGCAAGGGAAGGGATGCTGTTCCTGATAATGCATCTGTAAATAATTTTGTCTACGAGGTTTGTTTCTTCTTTCACACATGCCTGTCCTTCCTGTATCTGACTGCTGTTTAATTGTTCAATGTTAAAGAGTTCTGTTGGCCTATGTTTTCTATCTTGCTCATGTATGAAGCAATGGGTTGAACCAAAGTTAGCATTTATGTTTCTTGCATAGAGCATTGATAAGTAACCAAAGATGGTCCTGTATTATGTTTTACGTGTGAGCATATGTGATGTGGAGCGCTAAACACGAGCCACAGATCACATGAGCTGGATCATTATTGGGCTTTTTATTAGGTGCATTTTTGTTTTATGATTTATTTTTCAGACAGGTTGTATTGTTTTATTTTGGACTTTATGTTATTTTAGGGGGCCATTAGCCCAAGTGTGGTTAGTATTAGGGTTAGGGTTAAATCTCGTGTCTATTTAAACCTAGTTTTCTATTGTATTCGGTAACTTATGGTGAATTGAAGAATTGGATAGACTGTTGCCGTCTATCTCCTTTCCCCTCTCCTGAGCTTCTTCTTCTTCTTCTCTTAGGCTTATTTTCTCCCCTCTTCTTGGCTTCTTCTTCTCTGTCTTTTATTTCTCTTTAAACTTTCTTCCCAAGTGTTTTTGTCTCACATCAATATGTGCACTATCTTTTCATCTCAAGCATTTTTTTCCCTTGAATGGATGATTTTTTCCCAACTGGATTATCTGTGGATAATTAGCATGTGCTTTTCTCTGGAATTATGAATTTCTCAATTTTGTCTTATTTTAGTTAACAAATTGCTTTTGAGCCTTATGTATATGCTTTACCTTTAACTACATATTCTTTTCAGGTCTCACAATTCCTCTTTCGTCAGAAACACTCAAAGAAGCACATTCTTGTCCATTGTACGCATGGGCATAATCGCACAGGATACATGATAGTTAATTATATTATGCGCTCGCATCCAACTTCTGTTACTCAGGTCTGTTGTTTATTGATCTTTTAAGCTGTTGATTGGTTTTTTTTAATACACATTCCTAAATGTGATCCTTTTTTGGTTTTGCCTATTGTGCAGGCAATAAAAATGTTTGCTGAAGCACGCCCTCCGGGAATCTACAAACCAGACTATATTGATGCCTTGTATACATTTTATCATGAAAAAAAACCTGAGATGGTTGTTTGCCCAGCAACTCCAGAGTGGAAAAGGTCTTCAGGTCTTGATCTTAATGGTGAAGCATTGCCCGATGATGACGATGATGGAGTTTCAGCTGCTGCTTTGCAGGTATGCACGGTCTTGAAAAATAGTTTGATTTATAGTTTCTGATACTATTTCTCACTATATGAAAGATATCATAACAAAGGAAGCTGCCACCACATGATTAGTGGTTTTGCATGTTTGTCGTTTTATTGATCAAGAGAATTAATTGTTCTACTGAAAAGTTTTGCTTTTAAGTGGAAAGCAATTTGCATCTGAAAGGGCAGTGATAATTTTCTGCTTTCTCGAGAGGCATTGACCTATCATTTCTTGAATAAACTGGTTTGTGCTTAGTATCCTAGAATATGCACTACCTGAGAATTAGATTTCTCTTCTCAAGTTGTTACAAAGCCTAATAGGTAGGTTATTATCTAGCTAGGGTGATAGTTCCACTGATCGCAGCCAGGGGTTGATTTCCTCGTCCCCCTACTCCTTCCTCTTTGCTACGGATCAGAATTGGCCTTAGATATGATCAAGTGGTTTGATAATAGACCCAAGAAAGTTTGCTCTTGCACTTTGATAATGTTTAGTATATTTTTTTTTGGCTCACTCTACCCACAGGATAAGAATGTGATTGTTATTGGGTTACTCTTTCTTGTCTGATTTTATTGGGTTGCTTCTAGTCCCATGAATGAGCTTAAACAGACATCCATAAACTAGTGCAGTTGAGTTATATTTTCTTGGTTTTCTTTTTCAGGAGTTACCACTGAAAAAACATGAATGGAAGATTCAGTTATTCCATATAAAAATTTGTACAAGCAAATTGTTTCAAGTTAGAATGTTTTACTGTTAAAAAACAATGGCTAGAAATTTGATGCTAAGTTCATACTCATGACGCTATAATTATTTCTTTTTTTTTTGTAAGAAATCTTGTTCTTTGTTGGTAGGCTTGTCTGGAACCTTGCTAGGGTAGCCTATTAGTAGAGTTTTATCTGAGCGGACATAATTGGTAGCTATTTTTTATTTTATTTTTATTATTCTATACAACTACTGGCAGGTTGCTTTTTCTTGTCAATTTTTGTATGCTTTTCGTTTGACCGTACATATATGTTTTGTTCATCAGTTTTAACATGCCTTTATTTGTTTCAGGAGAATCATGAACAAGATGTAGTGATGACCAATGATGATGTACTCGGAGATGAGATACCTAGGGACCAGCAAGATGCACTGAGGCACTTCTGCTATCAAACACTTAAGCTGGCTGGGGTAGGCTCTTCAAATAACTCTCTTCAACTTTTAATGTTGTGGTTTTTACTTTTTTGTATATAGAATAGAGGAGCCTTATATTTGGAGACTGGATGCTTTCATTGTTTATAGTTTTAGTTGTAACCTTTTTTACACAATTTGCTTTGCAACTCCCTGAGTATTAATGTTTCTGGAGCTGCTTCCATCACACCCATTCCGTGGTACTAATATCTCTTTTTGATCATTTTGACATCTCTTGCGTACATTGTGCTTGCCATGTGGTTTAGTTGTCTGTTGCTACTTCATTTGTGTTTGCTTGAGCTTCTTCCAGTACAATTGTTTGATCCTGTTATTTTAATATTCCTTTCAGACACCCTTAAGGCATTTCATGCATACTTGCTACTTCATCATGTTTTGCCTATTTCATTTACTTGCTATGGTTCATAATTATTTATTTTTCTGAGTTGTTATGGTTCATAGCTTTTTTATATAATGTAGTATATCTCAAAAAGCGTATAGGGGCGCAACCCTAGTACACAAGAAGAATACAAGAGAACGTCTAAATAGAAGGAGACATGGTTCATAGTTGTTTTGACTGGTTTTTACTTTAATTTCAGGCAAGAGGAAACACGCAATTTCCAGGGTCTCACCCAGTTTCTCTTAACAGGTTCGATTTATCTGAATCTTTATTGAAAGTTATTTTCCTGTGGTTCTTTTCTGTTTTATCAATTAAGCAACTAAAAGTGTGACTGGTTGTGCCTCAACGAACTGGTATGGCTTCATTTGTCCATCTATCACATTTCCCAAATTTGTGTGTTAGGAAAGTGTTTTCTTGGAAACAATGTCTATTGTTATTGGTCTTTCTATTATGCATTTATGTATGCTAGATTATTGATATATGAAAGAGAAAACTTAGTAGTAATGCAGCTTGCAATATTGTCAAATTGTCAAATGATAATTGACAAAGGTTGTTCTTATCATGTTTACTTTGGTTGCCCGTCATTTCTGTATAAAACAGATATAATAATAATAATAATAATAATGTTAAGATTTGTAGGAAGGAGAAAGAGATGGAGGCTGCTACTTCTTTATATTATTACAGCTTATTAAACCTAATACAAGCATCCTATTATATAGGATTAAGGAAATACCATAAAGACTAAACTACCCCCAAAACCCTAATGACTCAAACCCTAACTCTTCTAACAAATAATAATAATTTGTTAAAGGAAAAAGGCAAATCTCTCGTACATTTCTGTATAAAACAGAAGATTTATGCTCTTTGATTTTTTTATTTATTTTGTTTCAATATCTGTAATATTGCATGATGTTGGTGACTGAACATGGAGCTTGTTGTTTATTTTATGTAGAAATTTAACTGTTAAATCACCAATTGGCTCAAAAGTTTAAGTTGATAGAACATTTTGAATTTAATCATTTAGTTAATATTCTAGAACTTCCCTTCATATGTGGGCTGCACACCACATTTTTTTTTAATTTCATAATAATTTATTAAAAGAAAAAAGCAAGGCACTTGTACATCAAAAGTGTATGAGAGTGACCCACCCTAAAGGTGTCTACAATCTAAAAAGTTAACAAGAACTAAAAGATTCGATTGAATCAATCAATTGGTGAGGTGTCCATTTTCCTCTCCTCAACTCCTGCCTTTTGTGTAGGGTGGCCAACATTTTTCCCTTTTTGTTGGGGTGGACATGGACTTATTGGGGAGGGAGTTATTATTGAACTTAAGTTCATTGTAATTGACTGAATGTGATTTTGCAATTATTTTGTCTTAAATATTCATCTCCTTGGCAAAGAGAAATTATACCATTGAACTATGAGAATTGGATTTCTGTTACACTTTCACTATTCAATTAATGAAAGCCTGAATGTTTTTGAGTACAATGTCATATCTATATATCTTTGGGCCTTTCTTGTTCTGTTAGGATTAGAACAACTCTAGCTCCTGGCATCTTATTTGGAACTACCTAATGAAAGACCAATATACTAATTTGAAACCCTAGAAAACACTCCTAAAACTTAGACACTCCTGGAAAGTCCTAGTCAAAGCTTATTTTGGAAACAGTATTGTAATGCTAAAATAAATTTAGCAGCAACAATGTGAAAGTTACAATTGTCACTGAGTCCTATTTACTCTACTTTTTTGACCATAGACTCCTTTTGGCATGACATTTGAAATCAATTGGCACTCAATAAAACAACAGTGTCTCCCATTTTCCACGGCTGCCATAAGCTTGCTTCACCATGGGATGGTGGTTAATTTGTAAAAGCGGATGAGTACACTAATTGAACACATGATATGGTACATGTAACTGTGTCTCTTTATTATTGTCTTTAGCATTAAAGTGAATATGGCACCAGAAACCACATTTTTACGGGTAAAAGAATCTGTTGAAATATAATTGTAGTCCTTGTCTTCTTACGTGACATTGTAATTTATACAGATCAGCAAGGCAATTTGATTGCAGTTGATTATGGAAGTTCTTTTCTGTTCAGTCTTCCTCTTGACTCTTATCATCTGTAAGATTGAGTTCCTTTTTTGCGGCATGCAGGGACAATTTGCAGCTGTTAAGGCAGCGTTATTATTATGCCACATGGAAAGCCGATGGAACACGATATATGATGCTAATAACAATAGATGGGTGTTACTTGATTGATAGGAATTTTAATTTTCGGCGGGTCCAGATGAGGTTTCCTTGCAGAAACACAAATGATGTATGCATGAATATATCTTTGCTTTTGTAATTTTCCTTATATCAAGTGTTGTGCATAGATCTTCTTTTTATAGGTGATATCCAATCTGACATTTTACTCTCTTTTTTGGCTTGCAAGGCTTTAGCTGATAAGACTCATCACTTTACATTACTTGATGGGGAGATGATAATTGATACTTTGCCGGACTCACAGAAGCAAGAGAGAAGATACCTAATCTATGATATGATGGCAATTAATTCTGTATCTATCATAGAGGTTTGATTTAGAACTTACATAAAAAGAATCATGCTGAATTTATCTCTGGCTGGTTCTTATGTTTTTAGTGTATGCTGAAGTAACTCATTTACTTTAAACAGTAGCTTTTGACTATATTTATGATTTAGTGTTTGTGTAAATCGTCAAGTGAATGACTACTTTGAGACCAAGTTTTCTCCCTTTGACATGATTGGTATGCCCAAATCCTTTTGACATGAGCACAGCTGTATATCCAGTGTGTCATTGGGAAAGTTTAATCTACTCAAACCTTATCTTGTAACTTCAACCAAAAATATGTGGAACATTGATACCTTGGTTTGTTTGGGTCATGAACAATGTTCAGTCACCCAACCCAGGGCAGTTTTTTTCTCAACCGCTCGATCTGTCATATTGATTATTCCTTTAGTTTCCTATAGAGCAATATTCACCATTATAACCTTGGCAATCATGACTTATCTTACACCCTAAAACTATTTCTTGTTTGTGCCTTAATATTGAATTCAAGCACTTATTTGTGCTATTTGTATTTTTTCCTTTCCGTCATCTGTTCTCAACTGGTGCCAATTTCAGCCAGTCATGGATCTATTTGTTTTTTCCTTTAAAATCTTTTACTATAATGCCACTCATGCATTCTTTTTCCATTCTCCATGTGGTTATACTTATTTTTCAGTAAACTGTTCTTTTTATTATTTAACCTCAAGAACATAGTTAGTGTCGTAAAAATCAAGTTCCAGATGCACTTTGGCTATTAGCATCCACCATGTCCTCATTTTTGTTCGTAATTCTAAAAAACCATATATTCTTAGCGGTGCATAAACTCTTAGATTATAAGATGCTTTTGCTTAGTTTTGACCAAGGATTTCTCTCCTTTACAGTTCTCGTAACAAACCTGCTGAAATTGATAATTTTTTAATGGATATTATAGGAGTGTTTTTGTGTGTGTGTCACTAGAGAAATGATAAGAGGATCATATGAATTGTGTGAGATGTATATTAAGCTCTGTCCTTCTATTTGTATTTATTGGCGCTCATTAAGACACATTTCATTGTCAAGTTATTTCTTTTTGCTGATGTTGGAATCAATGATATTGCTATGTGAATGTGTTTGCTTGTCATTAGGCTAACGGAATTCTCAAATTGCTGTTGAAGTAGCATACTTGTTAGTGAAACAGCTTACAAACTCTTTTTAAGTCCCATCAAGACTTATTGAGTTGTGCAACCACTTAAGCCTTAGCAGAGTTTAAATGGTATGGGTCAATAAAATACTGAGGAATGAGTGGAAATGTGAATGAAGATGTTGTTAGCTTCTTGTTTGTTTGGTACAGTACAAGCAAATATTAGAGGTTTTACTGTCGATTTTCTTGGGTTTTTCGTTTTAGGTTGCCCACTAAAGTAGAGAATCGTATCAGTGAATTTTTTGTTTTTTGATGAGTAATCACAAATTTCATTAATAGTGTAAATACGCTCCTAAGTACATAGAAAGTATACAAGAGGAAGCATTTAGTTAGAAAGAGCAAAAAGGACAAGGAAATCACTATAACTAATCTAAAAAAGAGAATCATAAGGCAAAACAGTTGTCGAAAGATACAAAGTTTTGAAGAAAAAAGACGTAATCTCCTTCAAAGTTTTCTCATGTGTGCTTGTTCTGGCTTTGTTTTGTTTGTTTGCTTTTCTTTTTTTTTTTTTCCTTCTGTTGGGATAGTCAATTGGTCAATGGTATGATGATTTAATATTTGATGCAGCGGCCTTTCTATGAACGTTGGAAGATGCTTGAGAAGGAAGTGATTGAACCCCGGAATTATGAGCGCCACAATATTTACCAATGTAGGATTCCTTATTATAGATACGACCTTGAACCATTCAGGGTATGCATTATCTGAGTTACAGCCAATTTCATTTTGTACTGTACTGTCTCCTTTCTGGTGGATTGTTTGTTGAATTGGTTTAATTGTGTTATCAGGTGAGGAGGAAAGACTTTTGGTTACTCTCTACCGTTACCAAGCTTTTAAAGGAATTCATTCCAAGGCTTTCACATGATGCAGATGGTCTTATTTTTCAGGTGGTTGAGGATCAGAAATGTGAACAAATTATAAAATTTGAATATCTTTTATAAATGTCTGACTTCTTATTTTAACCTTCCTGCAAAGTATATGTTGGATAAAGAACATTATTAAACATATCTGCAGTGCCATAAGGATGACCTTCCAACTACTACTTCATATGTTTTTACTAAATTATTAGAAGGCCCTTAAAAGACACTACCATGTACATTGGAAGTATACGTATACATAAATCCTCTAAGGAACAGGCAAGCACCGACTCTGATGCCTGCCATATTTAATGCTATGTACATATTCTATCCTATGTCATTTGGGGAAAGAACACCCTGGTTTACATAGTCAAGCTGAGTTTGCACTCTTTTAAGGTTTTACAGAAATTGTTACTGACAATCCATTTGTTTGCAGGGTTGGGATGATCCTTATATTCCTCGCACACATGAAGGCCTCTTGAAATGGAAATACCCTGAGATGAATTCAGTGGACTTTCTATTTGAGGTTGTACTATTATATATACTTTTTAGCTATTGCTTTGGGTATCTTTGGTTATGTTTGTTAATGTGTTTCAGGGAGTGTTTTATGTTTTTCGTTTGAAAATGTGTTTTTGACGTGACAAATGTGAAAATTGTCTTTAGAATTGTATTCTAGTCGGGCCCACATTTGAGAAAAGTTTTCTATGGAGTACTTCAAAACCCAAACAGATGTAGAGCCTTGTATTTTTATTTTTTTTATCAAAAAGAGTGGTCATATTGCCATCCTTAGTGGAGGAGTGGGGTGGCTGCGTGGCCACCCCTCCACTTAAGGTGGACATACAGACTAAAAAAAATAAAAAAAATAATAATAGGTTAGCTGCTAGTTTTGCAGAAGTTGTTTTGTGAAAATATTCCTACAAGAAGGAAAGAATACAAATTTATTAAAAGTGTTACGTATTTTGAGGAGTGTTTTGTGTTTTGAGTGACTAAACAGAAAAAAAAAAGAAAACAAAAACATTGGCAACCATAGCCTTTCTCTTCTCTCCCCATAGTGGCTCCAAGTTCTTACCGATGGCGGGCTTTTAATATGAGCTACTTTTGTGGACAGATAGATGACAATGATCATCAGCAACTTGTTCTGTTTGAACGGGGGAAGAGGAAACTGATGGAAGGGAATAATAGGGTTGCGTTCAGAGGTCAATACATCTTTCTTATCTTCTCATTAAATCATGTACCTGAATTTTCTCTGCTGATAACATGATTCGCTCTCATGCATCAATATTTATGTGAAAATCTTGGATTAGCTCAACTACGAAACTTTTTTGTTTTTAGTAGACAAAAACGTATTCTTAAGAGAGTTGTCTCAATTTAAGGTATTTTTAAGCTGGTTATAATTAACTGACAGGCATGTTATATACACTTTTATTTTCAGTTTAATTTCTTTATAGTATTCTTATGTTTAGATAAATATAGGTAATATATTATCTTGATTCTGTTTTCTCACCAAGGTAAAAAAACTTTCAGATGGTTCAGACCCCGCTTCATATTCCGGAAAAATTATTGAGTGTTCGTGGGATTCTGAAGGAGAGGTATGGGCCTGTATGCGGATCAGAACAGATAAATCAACTCCAAATGATTGGAATACTTACAGAAAGGTCGTCCTCATCACTGAATTTTATATAATTTGTTACACATCATTTGAAGCCAAATTTACTTAATGAAGAAGATGCTTGCTGTTTTTAAAAAACAGGTGATGCGGAGCATAAAAGACAATATCACCGAGGACGTATTGTTGAATGAGATTTATGAGATCATACGTCTGCCCATGTATGCTGATAGGATACGGAACGATAGCAAAGCCCACCAGCATTCAAATACAGCTCGGCGAAGGTGATGATTGGAGGGATGAGCCAATTGATGTCCTTCATACCTTGGAGGTCTTCTAGTAATAGGGGAAACAGACACTGAAGTCTCTCTCTGACGCTTGCTTGCCTGCACGAGTCATTGCAAGTTCAATTTACTGGAGTTTGGCTATGTATTCGGCATCGTCAGATATTGTGTAATTAGCTACCCTCCACTATAATCTTGTAACCTGTGCTGTGCTGTGCTGGTGAGTTGAATGATCCAGGCTGAATGATTTCTCAGTTAGTTGTCCAGATCAAGAGAGTTAGTTAGGATTAGGGTCGCCATGTATATTAATTCTTTTCTTTTTCCTGTTGTATTCAGTGATTGCCAAGTTTTCTACAAGGTAGCAATTTTTCAGAACCAATGGTCTTTTATTTTTGTGGAGAAAAAGGAAGAAATCGATATTTGTGAATATCACTTTGGGGCAGCTGTACTGTAATGATTGCCCCTTTCTCCTCACTGATGTTATTTTTTAACCTGACTTATCATTTAGCACCATTTTCTCATAGCCTACTCCATTTTGTCCAGGATTCTGCCTCTTTTGCGATGTTAACTTATACTAAAAGATGTTGAGCTCGATGTTATGCTACTGTGTTCAAAGTAGTGTCCAAGAGGGTGGGTAATGGTTGATTGTAGGCACAAGATTTCTTGAGCAGAAATGGATTTCGTTTTCTCAGATATCGATCCCCTAGAGGCCCGAGGCCTGGGTTTGAACCTTGATGTATGAGTTATAATAAACCAACACCTTTTGAGAAAATATGGTAACGTTACGCATGAGTTCTGTAATTAGTAATGTGTGGCATTTTCCTACTTGCACTTTTCATCAAGGTCCTTTATTCATCGGTGATTAAGGGCGCGCGGCATTTCAATCTTGTATCTTTCATTAAGGTCGATGCGTGGCATTTTCAGCTTATGTTTTTTTTATTTTTTATTTTTTGATATGTTCGTACAAGAGGAAGATTTGAATTAGTGACACCTGCTTTATTAAGTTTGGTCTCGCATCTTTTATTAAGGTATGCGTAGAGATGTACAACATCTTCTTTGACCTATCTTTTATCAAGGTATTCCATCCATTAGTAACGGGGTACGCGATATTCTCAACTTTCTTCCTCTATTAAGGTTATTGCAAATTTGATTGTGGCCTTTATAATTTGCATCCTTAATATGCATAATACATTTATTCTAATATTGACTATTGAATCAGGTCGGTGGTTGAGAATGATATTAGGCAATTTGAAAATGAGATTTAATATATTTTGGGAATTTAAAAAAATGTATATATATATTTTTGGATGTTGTATAAAAGTAGTTCTTAAAAATATTTTGTGTTTAGATTAATTGTTAATATTTTTATTTTGAGAGAAAAATAAAAAATTAAGAAAGCCTAATTCTTATTAGCCAACGCTCGCTGGAGCCTGGAGCCTCTTAATTGAGCCACCTATCACCTTTGCCGAAAACGTGATTTTGCTGAAAACGGAGGGGCATTTCTAATTCCCCTGATTTCAACCGGAGCATCAATGTCCTAAATTCTTCCTTCGGGTATTTCAGGGCACAGGTTTTTTAGAACCTCTGCTAGGGTTTATCTCCTCCTTATTACATACATCTATCTCTATTTTAGCAGAGCCTGGGCTAGGGTCTCTCTGGAAGATACCAGTCGATCCGTCAATCAATTGTTTGTGTTTTTTTTTTTTTGGGAATTTCCTGTTTTATCTGAATTCGGTGAGAGTGATTTTGAGAGAAACGAGGACTCGATCATATGAGATCCTCGGCGAGTACTCGGGGGTTCCTGATTTGCTTGATTCTATGCTCGTCGTTGAATTTCATCAATGGCGAGGAGCCCAAGAAAAATAAATTTCGGGACCGAGAGGCCAGCGACGATGCCCATGGTTACCCCGATATGTAAGTTCTTTCCTCCTCCTTCAATCATTCTTTGATTTCGATTTAATTTATTAGCAAGCGATTCAATTTTGGTTTTTAGAATTTTGTGTTGGAAATGTATTAGACTTGCCTTTTCATTTGATTTGTCCGTCTTTCGCTGTGGCATGTGATTAGAGATGAGGATGCTTTGTTGAATACACAGTGCCCTAGGAATTTGGAGCTCAGATGGCAAACCGAAGTTAGTTCTAGCATATATGCTACCCCCTTGATCGCCGATATCAACAGGTATATTATAATTGAAACTCTCACGCCATTATTAGCTTTTGCCGTCCATTCGTTTTTTAGCAGTTTGGAGGAGTTATTTGACCCTTTCATGTTGTAAGAGCCACAATTGATTTTACAATCAGTGGAAGCACCTTCTCTCCGCTGCAATCTCATGGTTGAGTTGACTGCAATGTTTGTGTTTTGATTTTGCAGTGATGGAAAGCTTGATATAGTGGTTCCTTCCTTTGTTCATTATCTTGAGGTTCTAGAAGGTTCTGATGGAGACAAAATGCCAGGTACCATTTGTGATTTTTTTTTTTTTGCTGGAGCGCTGGTTTGTTTGTATAACTTCTCTCCTAGCCATCCTCTATTGTTAAACTTGGCATATCTGGTAATTGTATGAATTTTCGATGTGCATGATTTATAGGTTGCACACAGGAATACATAATAATTAATAAACATTACTAATTCTAGGGTTGGGTTTGGTTTAGTAGATATATATCATACTTGCTAAATGATTTATCAGGTTGGCCTGCTTTCCATCAGTCGACTGTGCATGCCAGTCCTCTATTGTATGATATTGACAAGGATGGCGTGAGAGAAATAACTTTGGCAACATATAATGGTGAAGTCCTTTTTTTCAGGTAATTTTTTTGGTACATAAATTGTTTTCAGCAATAGTTTTATCTTCTTGTAGTTGTAAGCCAACATGCCTGGTCTCTTATCAATTTATATGTATTGATTTTAGAGTGTCAGGATACATGATGGCAGACAAAATAGAGATACCTCGTAGAAAAGTTAATAAAAATTGGTATGTGGGTTTGGATTCAGACCCAGTGGACCGATCCCATCCAGATGTTCATGATGACCTGCTTGTCATGGAGGCTGCTGAGAAGATATCTCGTAAGTTGTTCGTACATTCATTTGAATTTTTTATATGTTCAAATTTCGGTCAAAATTTTCTCTTTGGTCCTTACTATTCATCATTTACTTCAGCACACTTTTGGAAGAGAGTTTTAGAGTCAGCTTAAAGATTGCTTGACTTAATAAAATAGTGTGTGTATGTCTTCTTACAAGAACTGACTGTAAGTTGAATGTTGATCATTTGTGTAGAAAAAAATGGAAGTACACCTGAGTTGAACTTTTCAGTAACTACATCAGCAGAGAGTAAACTTGGCATGGCAAACACATCCAATTCAGAGAATGAAAGGAAATCTAATGTAAGTCAAATAAGTATACCTGAATTGAACACTTCAGTTACAAGGTCAGCAGAAAGTCATGTTGATATGGTGAACATGTCCAATCAAGAGAATGAACAGAAAATGAATGAAAGTCGAATACAATCCAACATCAAACTGCCTACGAGTGAGGATAATTCTTCTGTAAATACTGGGTCCGGGGGGACCATCAATGCACAGAATGGGACAAACACTGGGAGACGGCTTCTGGAAGACAACAACTCAAAAGAATCGCAGGATGGTGGTTCTAAATCCAAAGAGAATAGTAATGAGGAACATGTTGCAACTGTTGAAAATGAAAACGGTTTGGAAGCAGATCCTGATTCATCCTTTGAATTATTCCGTGAGAGTGATGAGTTAGCTGATGAGTACAGTTACGATTATGACGATTATGTTGATGAGTCTTTGTGGGGGGATGAGGATTGGACTGAACAGAAACACGAGAAAGTGGAGGATTATGTGAATATTGACGCACACGTCTTGTGCACTCCGGTGAGCCTAAACTTAAATTGATGAATATCTTTTTCCTTTTTAAGTTTCATGGATGAGCCTTACAATTACAACAACCGGATGAAATATTGTTTTCTTATTCATTTCAGGTTATAGCAGACATTGATAAAGATGGGGTATCAGAGATGGTTGTTGCTGTTTCTTATTTTTTTGATCATGAGTGAGTTCTCTTGGACAGCATCACTACTTATTACTTTGCTTATTTCTTTTTCTCTTTTCGTTGGAACCTGAATTTATATGTTTGACTGCCACCTATTTAGATTGACTTGCGCCCCTCTGCGCTTTGAATCAATATACACTACTTATGAAAAAAAGAAGAAGTTAGATTAACTTGCAAAATAGTATTGTATGTTGTATATAAGTCAATCTCTCAAAAAAGAAAGTAAAATGGTTTTTGGAGAGATAAGAAAGATTTGAAGTCTATTTCTTCACAATTAACATTTCAGTTTCATGCTCAGGAAAAAAAAAAAAACAGTTTCAAGCATTAAAGGGCCTCTTCTGGTTGAATAGGATTTATCAAGTCTAAACTCCACCAGAGCACGTTTCTTAATAGTATAATGAATTATGGAGGATTTATCAAATCAAGAATCTAACGTGTCTTGAAATTTGAATATTATATATATAGCTGGCATCAATTAGTTGGAAAAATATTCTTGAAGCCGAGCCCAGTCAGTTGGTATTAAGGCATAGAGTAGTTATTTTTGCTGTGCCACATCTATAATTGTGGCCAGAGTAGGCTTGAAGTTTTCACATTTCATACACATCCAATATATTAATTGTGTTAACTATTCAGTTACATGCGGTATATTAATATTAGACCAGGTGTGGGTTGGGTTCAATTAATGATGAAAAAAATGCTTGAGCCTTCGCACGAGCCGGGGGTGAGGGGGGTATGAGCTTCAATGTATTATAGTAATATCATTCACTGTCCACTGATTAATTCAAATGTTAGAGAGTATCTACTACTATGCTTTTTCTTATATTTGTATAAGATGTAGTTCAAACTTTTGTTCCATTTTCCTATGTAAAAAGTTTTAACTTTTTTTAATTTAGTTTTCTTGCTTTGTAGTGCTGTTAGAAGCAAAAAAAGGACTGCTTTTATTAACTGAATGATGTGAAAGTAATTAGCCACCTTTTAAGTTGACAGGTATTATGCTGACTCAGAGCATTTGAAGGATTTGGGTGGTATTGATATCGAAAAATATGTAGCTGGTGCTATTGTTGTTATCAATCTTGATACAAAGCAAATTAAGTGGACTGCTGACCTAGATCTAAGTACAGACTCTGGAAAATTTCGCGGCTATATATACTCTTCTCCAACTGTTGTCGATTTGGATGGTGATGGGTATTTGGACATTCTTATTGGGACCTCCTTTGGCTTNAAAATGCTCGAGCCTTCGCCGAGCCGGGGGTGAGGGGGTATGAGCTTCAATGTATTATAGTAATATCATTCACTGTCCACTGATCAATTCAAATGTTAGAGTAAGAGTATCTACTACTATGCTTTTTCTTATATTTGTATAAGATGTAGTTCAAACTTTTGTTCCAATTTCTTATGTAAAAAGTTTTAACTTTTTTTAATTTAGTTTTCTTGCTTTGTAGTGCTGTTAGAAGCAAAAAAAGGACTGCTTTTATTAACTGAATGATGTGAAAGTAATTAGCCACCTTTTAAGTTGACAGGTATTATGCTGACTCAGAGCATTTGAAGGATTTGGGTGGTATTGATATCGAAAAATATGTAGCTGGTGCTATTGTTGTTATCAATCTTGATACAAAGCAAATTAAGTGGACTGCTGACCTAGATCTAAGTACAGACTCTGGAAAATTTCGCGGCTATATATACTCTTCTCCAACTGTTGTCGATTTGGATGGTGATGGGTATTTGGACATTCTTATTGGGACCTCCTTTGGCTTGTTCTATGCCTTGGATCATCATGGTAATTTCCTCCCACTGGATGCTGATTTTCTTTCTTATCATATGTTTTCAGGATTAGACTCATAAAAAAAATGTGATCAGGATTAGAGTCCTCCCCCCCTCCTTTAATCTGTGAGTTTACTGTTGATTTGTAACTTGGATTTTATGACTTGCTGTTAGCTCTAGAGCAGCAGGTAGAAGTTGTTGCATCATTTTTGAGATCTTGGCTATTGTTTTTCTCCCAGTTTTAACTGTATTTGCCTTTATGCATGCGTGTAGTTGGGTACTTAATTTGGAATCATGCTCAGAAAATATATCCTTTTTCCTAATGAAAACTGTTGCTAGTACAAACCTGGCCAGGGCTTCCTATGTTGCTATAGCCTCTAAATAATATTACGCCTTTGCCTTTATGTATGTCCTGGAGGTCAAAATATGGGGGATAGGCTACTTGAGGTTGTTACATCATTTTTGAGACCTTGGCTATTGTTTTTCTCCCTATTTTGACTGTATTTATCTTTATCATGCGTGTAGTTGGGTACTTAATTTGGAATCATGCTCAGATACTATATGCACGTATATTTTCTGAGCATGTCCTTTTTCCTAATAAAAACTGTTGCAAGTACAAACTTGGCCGGGGCTTCCTATTTTGCTATAGCCTATATATATTATTACGCCTTTCCTGTAATCTATTTCCTTGAGGTCAAAATATGGGGGATAGGCTACTTGAGGTGTTAAACACATATCTTCCTAATGAGCATTTGTATTCGTCATGCTTTCTTGAAATGTTAACTGGTTGATCATATCTTACCATATCAAAGCTACTCTATATTTCAACTTATAGGAGAACTTGAAGAAAAAGTTTGTGCCTGTTGTGCTTCCTTAAGTTTTACTTTAGAATCTCACATGTCCAACTAAAATTTGTTCTGAACCTGCAGTGTTAATTTTTCATGTTTATGGTCATTCTGGACACTCAATTGTTACCTTTATCTAGGCAAAGTGAGAGAGAAGTTTCCTCTTGAAATGGCTGAGATTCAAGGAGCTGTTATTGCTGCTGATATCAACGATGATGGCAAAATTGAACTCGTGACTACTGATGTACATGGAAATGTTGCTGCTTGGACTACCAAAGGAGAGGAAATTTGGGAATCACATGTTAAGAGTCTTGTTCCTCAGGTAAGTTTCAGTGTTATTTTCTTCTCAAAATTAAACTGTGTAAAATATACTAGAATCACATTGATCATTAATGATAAATGGTATTGTAACATTTGAGGATGTGCAATTTTTTTAAACCTTTATTGTGTAGATGTGAATTTAGTTATAATTGCTGATGGAATGTGTTTTGGTGATTTTACTTGGTTTATGGAGTTCATCTTCCTCGTGTGGTATAAACCTTCACACATGACGGTTTTCCCCCAATTTTGGTACCTTAAGATGCTAAATTTTAATCAATTGGGCTCTTGATGGGTTAAACTGACCAATCGGGTAAATCTGAGCTTAAAAAAATGTAAATTGTGTTGACACCAACAAGCCAGACCATGGGGATTCATTGCTTACAGGAAGGGTAAAGACAAGTGGGCAAAACAGAGGGATTCTTTCCATCTTTACCTAGAACAGTTGTGGTGTTTAATGTTCCCTTATCATGTTTCTGGCCATATTTTGGAACTGGTCACAGCAATGCCATTTGGGAATTGCTTCACATGAAACTTGCAGACTTGTACTTGATACAGAATTTTGATAATTAATTGTCTATGCAAGATTTCTGGGTTCTAAGGCTCTAGAAAGAAGATTTCTAGATTCTATTTATTTAGGTTTTTGCTGGATCAGACGAAATCAGCTTACCTCAATATGGAGTAATTCAACAGTTTTCATATCCCAACTTTGTGGCCGTCATATATTCAATAACCCTTTGCTGCTCTGTTGTATATCTAGAATTTGACATAATAGTGGTTTAAAGGTTAGTAGATAAGCTAACTTCTGTTTTTACTAGATAGTAGGTTGCCTGGATTTATGTTGCCATGTAATATGAGTAGAGTATCTAATACGCATTGTCATATTCTTCAGGGGCCTACTATTGGTGATGTTGATGGAGATGGCCATACTGATGTCGTGGTTCCAACTATCTCAGGGAACATATATGTTCTCAGTGGCAAGGATGGGTCACTTGTTCGTCCTTATCCATATAGAACACATGGCAGAGTGATGAATCAAGTTCTTCTTGTTGATTTAAATAAACGTGGAGAGAAAAAGAAGGGGCTCACTCTTGTTACAACATCATTTGATGGTTATTTATACCTTATAGATGGACCCACTTCATGTGCCGATGTTGTTGACATCGGTGAAACCTCGTAAGAAATGCTTAATCTTTCGGTTCCATAGTTCTCTCTCTCTTCCTTTTCCATTCCCCCCACTCCTTTTTTTTGTTTAAAAAAAAATAATTCTAATGGGTTTCTCTTCATGACAGATATAGCATGGTCTTGGCAGAAAATGTTGATGGTGGAGATGACCTTGATCTTATTGTGACAACCATGAATGGCAATGTCTTTTGCTTCTCCACTCCTGTTCCACACCATCCTCTTAAGGTAGGATAAGATCCGAAGCTGATTTGTGGTTTATTTCTTTTATATTCTCCAAGCTCATTTTTAATATTCCTTGCATGTTGTTCTTTTTCAGGCATGGAAATCACCTTATCAAGGAAGAAATAATGTGGCTAGTCAGTATAACCGCGAAGGCATTTTTGTTCCACATCCATCAAGAGCTTTCCGTGATGAGGAAGGCGAGAGTTTCTTTGTGGAAATTGAGATTGTAGATACGTACAGATTCCCATCTGGTTCTCAAGCACCTTACAATGTCACGGTAAGTGCTTCCCAGACGCCCATGTACATTATCTAAAAGCCAATGACTCATTGCTCCCTCAAAACTTTGAATTGATTGTGTTCTGTTAAAATGTTGCAGGCGACTTTGTTAGTTCCTGGCAATTATCAAGGTGAGAGAAGGATAAAGAAAACTCAGATCTTTGACCGTCCCGGGAAATATCGGATGAAGCTTCCAACAGTTGGGGTAAGGACCACGGGGACTGTTTTGGTGGAGATGGTTGACAAAAACGGACTCTATTTCTCAGATGATTTCTCTCTCACATTCCATATGTATTACTATAAACTGTTGAAGTGGCTGATTGTCCTCCCGATGCTTGGGATGTTTGGTGTTCTTGTCATCCTTCGTCCACAAGAGGCCGTGCCTTTGCCGTCGTTTTCACGGAACACCGACCTGTGATGATTACCCTGTATAAAACGCTATCCCTGCATAACGATAACTTTTATAGTTGTATTTACCTGAACCAAGGCCAGAAGCATAGGTGACAGGGAATTAGACAAACGGGCAAGAGTTTTTTGATAGCGAAGTTCAAATGGGTCTCTTCATCAGGCGGCAAGTGCTGTTGGCTTGAATTTAATTTGAGTTCTGAATGGTAGATCGTCGGAACTTGTAACATAGATTTGAGTCATGGGCGATTGAATTTTAATCCCAAATCATTTCTTGGCTCGTATTTACTCACTTCACTGTTCTTCTTTTTCGCTCTCTTAGGTCACTCGTAACTATTTTGTGGAGCATTTTATGAGGAAATAGATATTTATGAGCAGTAAAGTTTATTTTTACTCTGCGTGTGTTTTTATACTCAAAAAAAATAACATACGCATGCATGTGACATTTTGTAGTAATTGCAAGTGGAAATCTCATTAATGCTGATGATGTTAATGTGTGTCTGTGTCTGGATTGTTCATGTAAAAGTAGAATGGTAAATGGGTTGCACCCAATAAATCCTTCTCTTGCTTTTCAATTCCTTACCGTAGAAGACGATGATCCAATGTTGAATTCTTCCACAACGCTTTGCCTTGTATGTTTAAGTATTTCCCTAACTGTAACATATCTATTTTAATGGATGGTATTGACACATTGTCTTCTCAGAATCCCCATCATTATAATCCTCGTCATTCATCAAACCCTTAAAACTACGGCGGCGATGGGTGATTCCAACTTTTGATTACTAGTCAAACAATCGCTTCCAAAACGTCACATAGTAAAAAGCAACAAGGCACTTCATGGTTCAATTTATACACAGGTGCATGCAGAACCAGAAATCATATATAAAGGTGACAACTGAAGCATCGTGGGTCTCCAACAAAACCTCAAAACAGCCGAAGCCTCATGAACATCCTCCATCACTCCATGCTTTTAAACCTTGGCTTAAGCCATGATTTACTTAATTTGGGATCTTTGTGCCTAACACCCTATTTCGAACAATGTTTTGTCCAAGTTGAGAAACTGGAGGGGGTTTGACTATATCCATTGGTAGACATCAGTTGAAGGATATTCATTTTGCTTAATTAAAGCAGGCAGACGGTGAATCATGTAAATCTTCATCTTTTGTGCCAGCTTTTCATATGTACTAAGAGGAAAAATCTAGGGTTTGTGATATCAAATATCTGTGCTGACCTTTTAAAGGAAATTGACACCTAGGCACTATTCAAGATCAAGAAAATAGAAAATGGTCCTCAGTACCAAAATCTTCACAATCAAAACCACATAATTGTTGTTTCAGTTCCAAAATCCTCACAAGTTTTAGAGCAAAAATCTGCAGTTTTGTGATATCAAATTATGCATAAACCAGACAATCCAGCCATATCAACAGCAAAAATTTCCAACCCATATTTGTTGAATCAATCTAGCATGAATTTAAATAAACAATTAAATACATGGGAACACAACAGAGAGTGGAAGTAATACCATTAACAACTATTGTTCAAGAAAGAACTGATTAATTTCAGATGCCAGTCTACGTTTGGAGCAACACAGAAGAACTTACAATCAAAAGATCTGCAACATAGGCCTCTTTCCGAGCCTCTTGATCTCCTTATCCATTTTCCCAGTAAGCATCAATCCAAACATCTTGAAATCACACAGAAGGGACCAAAATGGATGCCCAAACGTGGCAGGAACATTCCCCTCGACAAAGAAATGGCTGTACCAGGCCAATCCATACCCAAAGAATGGCACAAAGAACAAAAACCACCAGCTAAAAACCACTGAGCAAAGCAAGAAGAAAATACCAGTAAGCGTGCCGACAAAATGCCAGCGCCTTGTGGATGGTTTTGAGTGCTGGTTCACATAGAAGGCCCAAAACTCTTCTAAGCTCCTAAAATTCATATCTTCCAGAGAAACTAAATGAACCCGATTCAAAACTATAATCTTTTCTTGTAGATAATCCTTATCTAGAATAAACCCAAATCAGAATCTTGATTTTAGGGTGCTCCTAACCCAAAGATATAATCTGGGTTTGGTTGAATTCTCAACGAATTGCGATGATTTGAGCCTAGTTAACTTCTGGGGGTATGCCTCAAATCATCATTAGAAACAAAACCCAGAAAATATTCAAGGTTTGACTGACTGAAACTTTCACTCCAAGCCAAATCTTCTGATCTTCTCACCTATTCTCCGTGTGGTGGAGATTTTAGCTCGATGATGCGCACGAGAATTCACACAAGGGTATTTCAAAGCCAGAGTGGTGTTAGGTTGCTGTCTGAAAATTCAAAGTAGGTTTACGGTCTCCTCTGCATTGGTTTTACCCTTTCATTTCCTGATCTTTTAGTTTTCTTCTTCGTAAAACCTTCCATTTGGAGACTTTGTACCGTTTCTTGTCTTTTGTTACTAGAGGGAAAGAAGTCAAAGAACGAGGAAACAAAAGACAAGCAAATAAAAAAAAGACAAAAGACTTCCTCTAAACCGGGTCTAAAAAATTTCATTCAACTTAATTTATTTTCATAATATGTATCTCTTGAATATATAAAAAATATATATATTTTTAATATTATAGACAAAATTAAAATAAATTTTATTAAAAATTTATATATATTTCGTATGTTATTAAAAAATAACCACATATCACTTTTATAAATTAAATTAAAATTTTTTTTTTCCACCAATTTGGAGAAAGCCGGGTCCATAAAAGAGAACATTTTTACTTAGCAATGATAGATTATTTTTTAATTATGCACGATCTTTTATAATATTTATTTATTATATGCGGTTTAAGCTAAATCACCAAAGTCAAATAAACCTCAATATTATATTTTCCATCAAATTAAAAAAAAAAAAAAAACATAATAGTTTGTAAATGTTTTTTTGTTAAGTAATTATTTTTTTTATAAGCAAATAATTATGTTATTAGTTAAAGATAAACAAGTTTTTGTTTGAGGTAGTGTGGGGGAATTGGACCAATTGGGCATCTAAATTTGTCGTTTTCAGGTCTTAATCAACATATTGATATTGTTATAGTAGTTTATGATTTTATTTATTTTAAACATTTATATATTATTTAATATATCTCCAAACAATTTTTTTTTTTTTTTGACATATCTGCATAAGAGGGAGGAAGGAGACTCAAACTAGTGACCTCCACTTTATTAGGTATTGTTTCAACCAATTGAGTTACCTCTTAAGGACTATATCTTCAAAATTTTATCGCCGTGTAAATCTCAAAAAATTATATGAAATTATAAAAAGTTCATCAAATGAAATCAAAGGAAAAGATTTGAAAATCATTTGGAGATATAATATGGCAGGATTGTGGCCTTGAAAACAACCCTAAACCAATTAAAAGATGCTTTGCTAATTTACTTACGAGTGACTTACTTCCATTGAATTAGCTTAAATCTAAGGGTTTAAAATAGTGGATAACAATTTAGTCTCAACCATGCTGAATCCCCTCAACTAATCACCCACACTTTTTTATTTTTCCTCCTCTCCCCCAATCTCGACCACCATAATCGTTGTTACTATTAGCACCACCGCCACGCAAGAGCGGAACCAGGCATTATATTGGTAGGCTTCAACCTCACCCTCAAAATTTAAAAATTCCCTTAAAAATATATAATTTTTATAAGGCAGACCTAAAGAAAGTATTCTAATCATTTTGTTTCTAATATCAAAATTTTTGGTTCCGCTCCTACTGCCACCCTACGGGATTGCCATCAAAATAACAATTAAGAAGACAAAATTATCCTTATCAATTTATTTGGAGTAGAGATTTTTGGCTACCAAAGAGAGTCAGCCAAGCATCTGCAAAGGTCACGTCAAAATTTTTTTATTAAAAAAAAAAACAAAATTTGTTAGGTAGCCCACTCTGGCTCACTATGTTCATCTCTTTTCTCATTTCTCTGATTTCATATATCTTCCCTCTCCCCTCATCGACGGCCGGCAACAAAGATCACAACACCGAGCACCATTGACGACACTCCGGCCACATCTCTGACGACGAACTACAATTGTCAAAATCCCCAAATTTTAGAATCTCTAACCCACCAAGATAGCGTTTTGAGGCATTATCATTAAATTTAGGGATGATCAAATCCCTTTAAGGTGATATTATTCCTAAATGGCTAACCTTCCATTCGTAGGTTTTAGTTTTGAATCCATAAACGAGTTTTGAGGCATTAGAATCCAAATATTAGCTCATGAAAATTTAGCTAATATCACTTAAATATCTCAAAATACAACCCAAAAAACTTGCTCTTTCTCATGAAAATTTCATCAAATATATGAATTACAGAAACATAAGCACCAACGACGAATAAAAAAAAAAAAATTCTTCTCAAAAACATAAACACCAATGACGTGTTTTAGAGGCAGCTACGTCAGCATTGAATGACGATGTTCTACCTCTAGGATGCTGGATAGCACGACTCTATTTGAAGAGTTAGGAAGGCAATAAAACATGGAGTTGGCCAGGCGGCTTGGGGTTGTTTTAGCCTCAATGAACATGTATTTACATTTTGACCCCAATGACCTATCCTTTCCACTTTTAAACATACCTTCAACCATATTTGCCTTTAATTTGAAATGGAAAACCTCTGAAAAAATAAAAAGAAAAAAAAAAGGAATAAAATATTAAGTGTAATGTTATATAACGCTTCCAAAAATATCCTATAAAGCTGGAATAGCAAGGTGACATAGCTCTTTGATCAACACATTCACTTTATGGGATTTTTGCCTCATCTCACTCTAGGTTAATATGATAGTACCCATTAGCACTTAGATCAGTCATTAAAGAAAACAATTTAAGAACTGATGGGCATTGTCACGTCAACTTAGTAGGATAAAAGAGCTGTCACCCCCCTCCCAGAACGCCTTAACTGCGTGGGGAGGAAGGATGGCCACGTCCCTTTCGCACCGGGCTTTAGTAGTTTACTTGATATCCCTAGACCCGGTGCCCCCTTCCCTTTTCCTCTTCCCCCGCCTTTCTCCATCCCGGTTTTTGTTTTGGTGTTTTGCTATATCTATTTATGTGTTTTTTTGGGTTTTTTTGTAGTTTCTGCCGATCTTCTTTGTGCCAGTTTCGCTGCCCTCCGTCCATTGCTGGGCTTTTTTCACGCCCCCACCGCGACGAGCGTCCACCATGCTCTTCTTTGTACGGGGTCAACGTTCACGCGATCAGTTTCTTTCCCTGTATTTCTTTTTGCTTGTATTCAGTTCTGCTGCTTTTCTTTTCCCTGTATTTTGTTTGTTATTTGCTTGTAATAATGCTCTAGCCTCGAAGGTTTGATTGGATCCCCTTTGATCCTGACATGTGTGTCGTGGGTGTGTATGTTACCCTGGCTTTCGGGTCGAGGAGGAAAAATGGTCCAGACATCTGTGTCGTAGATGAATGTGTATCCTGGCTTAACTGTCGAGGAGGATGAGTAGCGGCATAAGAGGGTTTACCTCTTAGGGTCGTGAAATAAATGCTTCCTGTGCAGCTGATGGCGTCTGCTTGGTTTAATAGTCTTTGAACCTGCCAAGCAGATTTGAATGTTTATCCTGCCGTTTTAGTCATGGGGTAGCGGATGTGTTTTCGAATTTCGTTGATTGGTTGGCTTTTGTTGCCTAGTTTGTATGAGATTTTGCCTGTGACATTGTAGCTTAGGCTACAGTTACTTCAAAGTTTGCCCTGTAATTGTAAAAGCTTTCGCTCCCGAGTTTTATGGAATGAGCTAAAATGAGTTCTTTTCAAAAAAAAAAAAAAAAAAAAAAACCTTAGTAGAATAAAAATATAGTATATATCATTTCTCAAGAGTAAGTTAAGATATTACTTCAACTTAGGATCCCCATTTCTCTCCCAATAAACCCTAGCCCCCGTCTCTGTGAGTCCCGCACAAGTGGGAGGAGGGGTGACCTTCGCTGCCTCCCCTCCTCCCCTTGTCCTCAACCCTTTGTACTAGGTAATTTACTTGATGCTCCCTAGTCTTTGTGCAGTGATTCACCCCCTTCTCTTCCCCTCTTGTGTCCCGTTTCTTCTGTCCCCCTCCTCCCTAGCCTCTGCCCTGCCGTTTTTTTTTTCCTGTTGTTTGGCACTTTGTGTGGGTGTCGCCCTTGGAGTTTCACTCAAACTCTCCCCTCCGGTTCTGAGTGCATCGCCAATCTCCTCTGCGCCAGTTTTGCTGCCAACCGTCCACTGCCAGTCTTTTTTCACGTCCACCCGCAATGTGCTTTCAACGCCACCTTCCGCGTCAGTTTTCGGCCAGCACGGGATCGGCTTCCTCCCAGCTATCGTCATCCTCATAGTTTGCTTTCTCTGTTTTTCCTTTGGTTGTTTTTTCCAATTTTGCCTGTATTTGCTTATTTTTCCATTGTTATTTCCCTATACGTTTTCTTCTATTTGGTTGTTTTTCATTTTTGTCCTTTTATTTCTCTGTACATTTTTTTCTTTTCCGTTTTTGCTTGTAATAAGGCTCCATCATCTCAAATTGTTTTTTGCCCATGAGTATATCTGCATTGGTCAAGACCTTTGGGTTGTAGATGTGAACGATATCCTGGGTTCGAGTTGAGGGTGATGAGTATTGGTTTGGGGGATCTCTGCTCTCAAGACCGAGGAATAAGTGCTACCTATGCATTAGATGATGTCTGTTTGGTACAGATCTGAAATTAAACCTAATGATTAGTCATAGGTTAGCGAATGATTAAGTTATGGCTAATTTGTTTAGCTTTGGCTATGATTTACTTTAGAGCTTTTATTTTGTTTATAAGAGCTTTTTGCTCATGATTTTTTTTTTTTTTTTTGATAAAAGGATATTGCCATCTCATTAGCTCACGAGTTTTATAAATGAGAATGAAATATTTCCTTTAAAAAAAAAAAAAAAGTAAGTTAAGTTAAAGGATCTCAATTAAAAATATTGCCTTAATTATTTGATACCATAAATGATTTTTCCACTGGAATAAATTACCTAACATTCTTCTTCTTTTTTTTCTAAGCACCTAACATTCTTCATTTGTGTTTAATTAAACCACACTAAATAACAGATGTCAAAAACTCTGACGACACAAATGTTTGATTGAGCACTGAAATAAATATAATATATAATTTCTTACATTAATTGTTTCAATCTCTTCTTATAAACGAATTGAAGATATACAATACTAGGGTAGGGGGATAATACCATTTCTCACATCTTTTCAACGGCTTATTACAAATGAATGACATATACAATAGGAGAGGGGAAATAAAGAAACCGAAAACGGCATGTCACATGATGTTTTCTAGCCAGGGAGACAAGGACAGAACTTTACATGATACAATTTACTTGTCACCTTAAACCATTCAACCCAAAACTTTTCACTATAAATTTTAATCAAGATGTCTTTCTTTCCTAGTAGATTCCCTAGTATTTAAGTGACTAAATTGTTTGGTTTTTTATACTAGAAGACTCGCTCTCCTGTAGCAAACAGGTTCCAAAATATGGCTGACATGAAGTAGAGTGCAGCTGTGACAGTTAAGAATGCCTGGAAAGATCCCAGCCATTGTACAAAATAACCAGTTCCAATTGTGCTGACTATTGCTGCTAATGTCCCAGCTGAATTTGAAATCCCTGTTGATAGATAATGTTATTATTGCCTTTGGTAACCAAAATTTTCTCTAGTTAATGAAGACAAAACATGTGAAAGAACATACCATGGAGAAATCCTGCATACTGGGGAGCTATGTCCTGATTAAAGAAAGAAATTACATTAAATTCGAGGTAGAATAAGCGCTATGAAATCGCCAACCTTGATTATTTTGAATGTTATTAAAGAATAAGTTNGGCGCTTCACCATTGGTCCTTGGGGGCGGGTCAATGTAGAAGACTGTAAGGGTGGAGGGTCAGGTTCTTTAATGTTTATGCCAAAAAGATTTTTAGTCCTTTGATTGCGAGCTTCATACAATCGTGCTAATCCAATAGCTTCTGTCAACGTACTAGGTTTCAAGGCTTGTACCTCTGTCCTCAGATCTCCCTTCAATCCACTCACAAAACATCCCAATTGATGTGGAATTGATAATTTTCCTACTCGACTAAGGAGTTGCTCGAATTGAAGCTGATAGTCCCTCACGGTGCCCATTTGTTGAAGTTTGGTCAAATCATCGAAGTGGTTTTCAAAAACGGTTGGGCCATAACGAATATGGAGAGCAGCCTTCAATGATTCCCAGGTAACAGTTTCCTCACTGTCTCGAAATAATTGGTACCACATTTGCGTCTCTTCCTCAAGATGGTAGGCAACCATGGGTAATTTATCTTCTTCTTCAGTTTGTTGGAATTCAAAGAATTGCTCGACTCTACATATCCAACTTGTGGGATCGTCTACCCTCTTGTACTTAGGAAAATCCATTTTAGCCAATTTCGGCTTGTAGGAATTCCGGTGCCCGTTGTTTTTTTTGGAACGGTTTCCAGCCGTGGAATTCTCTCCAGAATCCTTGCTTTGCCTGTCATCTATTGCTGCTGCCAATTTCTTTGTCTCCTCTGCTGAGGCTTGAATTGATTCCGCCAATTTCTTTGTTTGCTTTGACGAAGATTTCATGAAACCTTCTAACATCTTTTGCAAACCAGCGAATTGCTGCTCCATGAGTTCCATTCTTGGGTCCGCCATTGGAAGGGAATTTGGCTTTGATACCAAATTGTTACGTGAATGCGTAACAGATCAAGTGACTCGGGTAGAAACGGGGAAGGAAGCAGGATCCTGCTTCTTATTCTTCCCTATATTTGCTAATTGAAACAATTAGCGATAGGAAATTAGAGATTCCTCGATCTTATAACAAACACAAGGTTTGAAGATTAAAATTGCATACTTTTTATTGAATGGTTGTGCCTTTAAATAGGCAGCTAATAAGACATAAAGCAGGAGTTTAACTCCTAAACCTACTAGGATACGTGATCCTTTATCTAATGGAGATAACTCCTTATTCGAATGAAGATAACTCTTTAATCCTACTAATTGATAACTCTTGTTTGAATAGAAGATAAATACCTCTATCAATTAGAGTTCCAACCTTATCTAACTACTTGACAAAAAGAAGATAGAAAACAATAACATAGATTCCTACTGAAACTACTGCACGTCATATCCCTAACATTCCTCCCTCCTTCAAATCACACTTGTCCTCAAGGGTGACATCAGGGAAATCTTAATAGAATTCCAAAGGGGCTATGGTGTCTTCTTGACGACCACGGTGATCTTCTTCGAGCTCTTCCTCCTCTGGATAAATACCTTCAAAAAGGAATAACTTCTTACAACGATGACCCGGAATGAAACGTTCATCACAATTAAAACATAGGTCACGATCGCACCTCACCTGTAGTTCCTTGGGACTTAGGCGCTTCACCATTGGTCCTTGGGGGCGGGTCAATGCAGAAGACTGTAAGGGTGGAGGGTCAGGTTCTTTAATGTTTATGCTAAAAAGATTTTTTGTCCCTTGATTGCGAGCTTCATACAATCGTGCTAATCCGATAGCTTCTGTCAACGTACTAGGTTTCAAGGCTTGTACCTCTGTCCTCAGATCTCCCTTCAATCCACTCACAAAACATCCCAAATGATGTGGAATTGATAATTTTCCTACTCGGCTAAGGAGTTGCTCGAATTGAAGCTGATAGTCCCTCACGGTGCCCACTTGTTGAAGTTTGGTCAAATCACCGAAGTGGTCTTCAAAGACGGTTGGGCCATAACGAATATGGAGAGTAGCCTTCAATGATTCCTAGGTAACAGTTTCCTCACTGTCTCGAAATAATTGGTACCACATTTGCGCTTCTTACTCAAGATGATAGGCAACCATGGGTAATTTATCTTCTTCTTCAGTTTGTTGGAATTCAAAGAATTGCTCGACTCTACATATCCAACTTGTGGGATCGTCTACCCCCTTGTACTTAGGAAAATCCATTTTAGCCAATTTCGGCTTGTAGGAATTCCGGTGCCCGTTGTTTTTTTTGGAACGGTTTCCAGCCGTGGAATTCTCTCCAGAATCCTTGCTCTGCCTGTCATCTATTGCTGCTGCCAATTTCTTTGTCTCCTCTGCTGAGGCTTGAATTGATTCCACCAATTTTTTTGTTTGCTTTGACGAATATTTCATGAAACCTTCTAACATCTTCTACAAACCAGCGAATTGCTGCTCCATGCGTTCCATTCTTGGGTCCGCCATTGGAAGGGAATTTGGCTCTGATACCAAATTGTTACGTGAATGCGTAACAGATCAAGTGACTCGGGTAGAAACGGGGAAGGAAGCAGGATCCTGCTTCTTATTCTTCCCTATATTTGCTAATTGAAATAACTAGCGATAGGAAATTAGAGATTCCTGGGTCTCATAACAAACACAAGGTTTGAAGATTAAAATTGCATACTTTTTATTGAATGGTTGTGCCTTTAAATAGGCAGCTAATAAGACATAAAGTAGGAGTTTAACTCCTAAACCTACTAGGATACGTGATCCTTTATCTAATGGAGATAACTCCTTATTCGAATGAAGATAACTCTTTAATCCTACTAATTGATAACTCCTGTTTGAATAGAAGATAAATATCTCTATCAATTAGAGTTCCAACCTTATCTAACTACTTGACAAAAAGAAGATAGAAAACAATAACATAGATTCCTACTGAAACTACTGCACGTCATATCCCTAACACAATGCCACCTTCCGCATCAGTTTTCGGCTAGCACGTGATCGGCTTCCTCCCGGCTATTGTCATCCTCATAGTTTGCTTTCTCTGTTTTTCCTTTGGTTGTTTTTTCCAATTTTGCCTATATTTGCTTATTTTTCCATTGCTATTTCCCTATACGTTTTCTTTTGTTTGTTTCCTTTATTTGATTGTTTTTTCATTTTTGTCCTTTTATTTCTCTGTACGTTTTTTTCTTTTCTGTTTTTGCTTGTAATAAGGCTCTATCATCTCAAATTGTTTTCTGCCTGTGAGTATATCTGCATTGGTCAAGACCTTTGGGTTGTGGATGTGAACGATATTCCGACGTTCGAGTTGAGGATGATGAGTATTGGTTTGGGGGATCTCTGCTCTCAAGACCGAGGAATAAGTGCTACCTATGCATTGGATGGTGTCTGTTTGGTACAGATATGAAATTAAACCTGATGATTAGTCATAGGTTAGCGAATGATTATGTTATGGCTAATTTGTTTAGCTTTAGCTATGATTTATTTTAGAGCTTTTGTTTTGTTTATAAGAGCTTTTTGCTCATGAGTTTTTTTTTTTTTTTTGTTGATAAAAGGATATTGCCATCTCATTAGCTCACGAGTTTTATAAATGAGAATGAAGTATTTCCTTTAAAAAAAAAGAAAAAAAGATAGTAAGTTAAGTTAAAGGATCTCAATTAAAAATATTACCTTAATTATTCAGACCTGATACCATAAATGATTTTTCCACTGGAATAAATTACCTAACATTCGTCATTTGTGTTTAATTAAACCACACTAAATAACAGATGTCAAAAACTCTACACAAATGTTTGATTGAGCACTGAAATAAATATGATATATAATTTCTTACATTAATTGTTTCAATCTCTTCTTATAAACGAATTGAAGATATACAATACTAGGGTAGGGGTATAATACCATTTCTCACATCTTTTCAACTGCTTATTACAAATGAATGACATATACAATAGGAGAGGGGAAATAAAGAAACCGAAAACGGCATGTAACATGATGTTTTCTAGCCAGGGAGACAAGGACAGAACTTTACATGATACAATTTGCTTGTCACCTTAAACCATTCTACCCAAAACTTTTCACTATAAATTTTAATCAAGATGTCTTTCTTTCCTAGTAGATTCCCTAGTATTTAAGTGACTAAATTGTTTGGTTTTTTATACTAGAAGACTCGCTCTCCTGTAGCAAACAGGTTCCAAAATATGGCTGACATGAAGTAGAGTGCAGCTGTGACAGTTAAGAATGCCTGGAAAGATCCCAGCCATTGTACAAAATAACCAGTTCCAATTGTGCTGACTATTGCTGCTAATGTCCCAGCTGAATTTGAAATCCCTGTTGATAGATAATGTTATTATTGCCTTTGGTAACCAAAATTTTCTCTAGTTAATGAAGACAAAACATGTGAAAGAACATACCATGGAGAAATCCTGCATACTGGGGAGCTATGTCCTGATTAAAGAAAGAAATTACATTAAATTCGAGGTAGAATAAGCGCTATGAAATCGCCAACCTTGATTATTTTGAATGTTATTAAAGAATAAGTTTTACAGTTTTTTATGACTGAAAAAGGAAAAAAAATGGAACTTACTTGCATGTTAAGGAGGAAGCCGGCTTGGCTGAAAGAACTCAAGCTCAAGGCTATTGTGATGAGTAGCAGTGCGCTTTCGGGTGTTTTGGCATAATTCAAGCAGAGCAATGACACCCCAGGCCCAATGAAACCAATAGACTGATTGTTCAAAATCACACACGATCAGATTGTGATAGTTAACTCAGGAAATAACACTTTTAATAAAATTTTGATCATGCAGGAGTTTAATTATACTAAGAAAGAGTTAGAATGAACAATGGAAGAAAGAAACAAAGTTTCCTATTTTTTTTTGTGTTTTCTGAGTCTCTTGTTATAACCCATTAGAGATCATTAGGGATGTCTCCAGAGCCTCAAATATGCTACTACAGGGTAGAAACAGAGGAGGTACCTGCATTATCTTGCGGACTAATGTCAAAGAGAGGCCTGCCTTGATTAAATAATCTGATGTCCTACCAGCAAAATACCCCGAAACCGCCATTGTTCCCCATGGAACAGCACTAAACCACGCTGCTTGTTTCAAGTTCACATTAAACACCTAAATTCACCACAAAAAAGAAAGAGGAATAGAAATATTGTCAAGCACCCACCACAATTTATAGTGCATTGTCAAAACTAGAAATTGTTAAACTAAGTGTTGGGAAAGGAAAGAGGGGCTGCTATTTTCATTCAGGTTTAATAATACTTCCCAAATTACTCGAAAAAAGTAGTACAATAAAAAATATTATGTTGATTAAACATTCTGCAAGATAGTAAATAAGTAACATAATAAATATGCAGTTATCTGCACAACATATGCTTGATGGAGAAGTTACTGTTAAAGAGCTGTTGATAGAGAGATTGCAGAAATGATTACTTACTGTCTTGAAATAGACAGGCATCCATGAAAGAAGAACGAAGTATCCCTGTAATGTGGAGTATTTTTAGATTCTTCATACAAATTTATAAGGATTTACCAAAGCAAATAAGTAGTTTCAGTTAATTAGAAAGAATAAAACTCACCCAATTGTTAGTTATATTAGCAAATATGATAGCCCATGTTGGTAACTTTGATAACAAGAGGCGTACAGGCGGGAGCTCGCCTTTATTTAGTGAAGAGTACTCAGCTTTACCGTCTTGGATTAGTCGTAGCTCTGATTTGCTAATAAAATGGTTGTCTTGTGGATCGTTCGTGACTCCACGCGTCCATGTCATCAGCCAGAGTATCCCAAGAGACGAAAAGAGAATGAACGGACCAGTAATTCCAACTGACGACAACATAATTGGAGTTAGCAGTAAGCCAGCAACATTGCCAAGATGAAATCCAGCCATGGAGAACCCCACTGCACTTGCACGTTCATGGTTTGGAAACCACCTAGACACATTAGAGAAGTTATAGTTATATTTTTGAACTTAATAAAGAAACAATTAAGTTATAAGAACATTTTAACTAAGCCAGCAACATTGCCAAAATGAGTTAAAAGATTTCTGCAATTACTTGTCCATACTATTCATCTAGGATTAAAGAGGTATTACCTTGAGAGAAGGATGCCCATGGAGGGCAGAGCTACACCTTCAGCCAATCCAAAGAAGGCACGTACAGCCAAGAGGCTGCCAGTGGAGTGATTGGCAGCCCAAGGGGTGAGGAGGGTGGCAAAAGACCACAAGGCCACACCCGTTGCTATCACTCTCTTTCCTCCGTACTTGTCTACTAAGGCTCCTCCGACCACCGATGAAAATATGTATCCCCAGAGAAAGGATGACTTTAACATGTAATATTCACATCAAATTTGTCAGGATCGGATGTCAATCTAACAACATGACCAGCAAACAAACAAAAAATGCAGAAAACAAAAACAGAGAAGACAAATGATACCTCACTAACTATTAATGGTCACATCCAAAATAATAAATGTCTTAGATTTACAAGCAACCCAAATAAGCAGTACCCCATGGAAATTGCACAAACATATCTAAAGGGATATAATTATATATTATGAAAACAGAAGCCCACCATATGCCAGTGTCATGACTCATGTGTCTTAATCTTCATATTACATGACTAGTGTCTACACTCCAAGGTGTCGGTATGTTTTTGTTTTTTCTTTTCAAATAGTTAAAAATCATTAAGATAATTTGCTCTATACTGCATGAAATTTATTGCTAAAAGTTCCAATAAATTTTTTTTTTTTAAAAAAACTAATATGGTTGAAATTCAAATAGTCCGGCCACTCTTTTTCATCTCAAGAAAAAATGGGAGGCCCTAGGGGTTGGTAAATGGTAAGCACAATAACACCTTGACTCCTCTCTTTTTTTTTGGTGTAGGTAGCACACCTTGACTTGACCTACCAAAAACAGAAAAGAATACCTTAGAAAAGGTTTTTTTTTTTTTTTTTTTTAAGACATAAAAATACAATTATTTATATTTTTCGTAAAAAACAAAACACAAAAGAGGATAATTATCGCGACCAATAACTCCCTTTGCGTAAGCTTTTCCTTTCAGTTCTAGGTATCTATCAAGAACAGGGTCCCCCTGGCATGGCCTGAGTAAACCTAGGGTTTGTACTTTTAGGTGAAGGTGGTGGCGAACCAAAAACTCTCATTTTCTCACCTACCACCCCCATTTTCTTTTCCTCTTGAGTTTCCTTGTAACGATTACATGTACTTATTAATGAGACAAAGCTATTGAATACAAAAAAATAAAGAGACAAAGCTATTAAAAACCTTTACTACTAAATTTATTAAAAATTCTCTACTCATTTTTTTTCTTCTGGTTTTTATTTCCTTTTACAAGAATTTGACTAGTCATTTAATGTATAATTTATTCAATTTAAAATCCAATTCTCCAGAAAAATAAAAGATAAGGAAAAAAAAAGAAAAAGAAGCTGTCACAGAACTGATCATACGATGAACATCTGAGAAGATCAGATACCTGAACAATGCCCAAGAAAGAATTAGACCACCCATGTTTGGCGGCGAGGGGGACAATAGCGACCGACATGACGACGCGGTCGGCATTGCAGAGGCACATGACGCACGCCATTAAAGCCACCACCTTGAACCTCTCCGGCACGTTCATGACTTTCGCTTCCTCTCTTCCTCTCCTTCCCATCAGCATCCCCCTGTCAATAAACTCCGCCGTACACCTCACCTGCAAACTCTTCCGCTCCTTCCTCTGCAACCGCTCTACTCCGCCGCTTTTCCCTCCAAAACAAAGTGACAAACTCTCCCATTTTACGCTATTCTCAAACCCCAATTGGGTTCTTCTAAAGTTTATCAAACTAGACTGTGAGCTCGAGAAACAAGAATGGCATGGCGAAGAGGCATGCATCAGAGATTTAGCCGCCATGGGAGAAGCTTGCTGAAACACAGGAGAGAGAGAGAGAGAGAGAGAGAGAGAGAGAGAGAGAGAACAAAGGGTATATCTGTCAGAGATCCATCAAACAATGAACATTGACGTGGAAAACGTCGAATCTATATCTTTACACGATGCATTATATTATATATATATATATTACCAGTTTATATAGCTGCGGTTCGAGGGAGGAGAACCAATAAAAGAATCGGAAGCCCCAGAAGTGGAATCAAAGGGTGTTTTGGGGGTTGGTGGGAGTTTAAACAAACCTCAAAAGGGTACTTCCGTCATTTGGATAAGCGACTTGGCGTAGTTAGATTTCGAGGACTGACAGCAATATCCAACTTGGCAACACGTGTTGCCGCTGCCTTAGTTCACCAACAACCCCGGTGGAACGGGTTACCGGAGTTGCCTGTCGCAATGAGCTCAACTACCGGATGAATGGGTATTTTAGACTTTTTGCTTGTGAAACAGATCTTAACGTACACTCCTTTTGAAATCTACGGTTGGGAATATATATCACTGGATCGATGTGGAATTTTGTAGAAATCGATATGCGCGGCGACGTGGTCGGTTAGACTTTCGTTTTTGACCAGGAAGTTCATGGGGGAAACGACGGCGTTGGGCATGTTCCTCGAATCCACGGTCATAGTGATTCGAGTGGACTCCCCCTCCGCCCGCCATGTTTGGCACAATTAAATTTAAAACGATAATCACAAAAAATTTCAAATAAGTTTCGTTAAAAAATACAAAGAAGCTAGAATACAAAATTTTTACTAGAATGTAATCAGATTTCAACTATATTTTTTTATAATATTTTTTTAAAATATAATACATAAATAACTCTGCTCTTTCTGTCCGTGCCACTCTCAATTATAACACAGGTGATTAACAACTCAATGAAATAACACCATCCTTAAAAATTCGATTGAAATGGTCAACTAGCTTCTTGGCAATGGCCAAGAGCCCGGCCATTTTATTCCTTTATCCAAATATATTTTACAACATATATAACACGAAATAGTCAAATTAAAGAGAGAAATAGTGGAATACCATGTACCCGAGTATTCCTGCGCGTGAAGTAAGGTTTGAATTAGTAAGATCGTATTAAGCGGAGCAAATCTCATTTCTAACAATAATACTCATTTTAGCTACTTAAAATACAATTTTTTGTATATTAACTACTATTTTTTTATTACAGTCTTCAACACAAACATTTATTCAACTCTCTACTTTCTTTGTTTTTATTGTTTTTTTCCTTATTTCGAAGGAGAGAGAAAAAAAACATTCAAATATAAAAGTTCACTAGAGTAAAACTTAGCAAAGTTTTTATTTTGAAGTGTCTGTTGAAAAATAAAAATAGTCTATAATAACTATATTTAACTATAAATGGTCATTTAGAGCACCAGTTGGCCGAATATATATGCTCCATATGCTAATTATAAGTTTTGAAGTTGAAGGATTAAATTGACAGCAAAACAAAAGTTCCAAACTAACACCAAATCTCTTCTCATTTTCTTTGTTGCCTTGGTTTTGATTTTTGTTCTTTTTTTTTTGTGTGTTTTGTTGAAGGTTTGCCAAAAATCTAACCCAATCCAAGTTGTCAAAAAAAAGTTAGGGAGATAAACAATTAGGAAGATTTATTAAGAATATATTAATAGAAGAAATTATCTAGTGTTTTTGTCATAGTGAGTTTTGGTGTTATAAAGTTGACTTGGCTGACAGTTATTGGAGGAAACAAAAAAAAACTCGTTTATACCAAGTTCTTATAAAAGTTATTTTACGGTGTTAGAACGTACAACACCATAAAAAATTATAATTACCTCTAGCTAGTCATATTTGCTTAAGCGACTAATTAAAATAACACATATTTGTTCAAAAGAATCAAAGAACCTCTACAACAGAAACTTGAAATATTTTAGTGGAGACGTGTCTTCTAATCGATGCCCTATAATACCTTAGAGCACTAGTAACAACTTCCCTTAAGTTTTTCTTAAATATAAAAAACAAAACTATTTTTTCTTTGCCTCTTCAAATAAATTTCACAATAATTTCTCTTATTCTTTTTTTTATACCATATAAATATTCTTTAAATTATATATTAGGAGAAAGAGAGACGAAAGAGAAATCATTCAAATACTGAGAACCAAACGTGCTACCCTTGGTTTAAGGAATACCAACGGAATTGTTCCAAGTGATTTTTTACGAGTTTCTCTTACAACTTGAGAAGGAAATGAGATTTAGAGAAAATGTTGTTAGTACTCTTATAGATGGAATATATTACTTTGTATTTATGTGCTAAGTCGAGTTCAATTATTTAATTGAACTCGACTTAGCATATAAATACAAAGTAATATATCCCCTTAATTATTTATCCGATCAATGAATAAAAATAAAGTATAATTATGATTCCACAAATATTCCTTATTTAGAATAAATTACCAAACACCTTAATTAATTCGTGTCTAATTAAACCACGTGGACCACACTTAAATTATTAATTATGAGATTTCTAACAAAATATCATAAATATTTACACACTTAAAAGCATTAAGAAATACTACCAGAATATGTTACTAGATGGAAAAATGTTGACAATATATATATATATATATATATATATATATATAAGATGGGTTTATTAATATATACGTGCTTGGAGACTAGCATACGAAAGTCTGCATTATCTTTATTGTTGCTAACTACCACCAACTCCAAGCGTGCGTGTTTTCCTACCGAAAATGAAAAAAGGTGTCTGGTTCTTGAGGAGGTCAGGAGATGAGAACTGACTAATCCGACACGCAATGTCATGATCAAATGACAAAACCCAGAAAAGGGCTTGCCATCTGTCGTGGTCCCTGTTGTATAGAATGAACGGTGCTACGTAGAACACGACTGCCTAATTTATCCAAGTTGGTAGCTCCTCTTAATGGCTCATGCGATCACATAGCTGAACAACCTGTCTTTAACCATTACTCTAAAGAGTTAACTCTTATTTATTCTAACCCAACAACCCACTTCCTCCATCCTAGCTCCCACAGGAGTCTCAAAATTCAACCAAAATTATGGTTTCCATATTTTGTCAATATACGATAAATTATTTAGCGCACGTGCATGAAGAGTTATTATATTATTTTTTAATGTTTTAAACTGAATTGTTTGTTTCATTTTGGAGGGTGTTTTTATTTAGCGCACGTGTGTGAAGAGTTATTATATTATTTTTTAATGTTTTAAACTGAGTTGTTTGTTTCATTTTGGAGGGTGCAAATTAAAACAGCCAGTATACACTATAACTTGACTGAAGTTATTCTAACTTTTATAGGTAAAACTGAGCTTTATAAATGATTTTAAAAGCTAAACCATAACAATTGTTTGGTCTTTTTAGAGTAATAAAAAATATATATATATATATATAACTAATGTTTTTTGTTGCTGGATTTTATGCTTGGATTTGCTTTAAGAAAAAAGAAATGGCATGTGATATTATATAATTGTTTGACTGACTGACCACATTGCACCAGAAATTATTTATATGGATTGGTAGCTCTTTGAATGGAAAAACCGAAGCTAAGAAGAAAATTGACGGGAAAAAATAAAACTCCCAAGGCAGAAATTGGGGTGCCTAAGCCTGACTGTTGAGCTAGAGTCAAATTTAACGGTTTTGCATGGGATGTTGAAAGTGGTAGGTAAAGATAAGATAATATTAAGCTTCGACCTACCAATATTGAAATGACAATATATAGCACTCCCAAGTTGAATGGTTGCATACTTATTGCATCTGTCAACACCATTATCTCATAACTACATATATATAGACTCCAAATTTGTTATGGTCTGGGGGCGGTTCCGTGTTAAAACTTACGTGAAAGAAAAAGTAGAATGAAAATTTGAATACTGTACGTATCTCAACCGATATATATATATGTAAGAATGTACTCATGAAATTCTTGGTCATTTATTTTAAATTAACGGTTCAAATCAATATCGTAACAGTTGTCATTAGAGCGACTGAATCGCCCATTTTGATGTATAATATGCTAATCGTTAATTACAGAAAATCTCAATCAAGTGGGGATTAGATTATGAACGCAGAACTGACTGATTGTCCCACCAAATTTGTACGATTTACTGTTTAAGATAGAGAGTTAATTAAACTTCAGAAAGTGCTGCAGTGGAAGGTGCGTAGGATACGATAATTCCAAAAGGGTATGACTTAAGCAGAGAAAACTCTCTTGGAAAAAGATTAGGAAATTTTATCGATGAATTATTTTGAATTGACAACTAACAACTAAAGACTAGGCATGCCCATTTGTCAGGAGTACAANACTACCACCAACTCCAAGCGTGCGTGTTTTCCTACCGAAAATGAAAAAAGGTGTCTGGTTCTTGAGGAGGTCAGGAGATGAGAACTGACTAATCCGACACGCAATGTCATGATCAAATGACAAAACCCAGAAAAGGGCTTGCCATCTGTCGTGGTCCCTGTTGTATAGAATGAACGGTGCTACGTAGAGCACGACTGCCTAATTTATCCAAGTTGGGTAGCTCCTCTTAATGGCTCATGCGAGCACGTAGCTGAACAACCTTTCTTTAACCATTACTCTAAAGAGTTACTCTTATTTATTCTAACCCAACAACCCACTTCCTCTATCCTAGCTCCCACAGAAGTCTCAAAATTCAACCAAAATTATGGTTTCGATATTTTGTCAATATACGAGAAATTATTTAGCACACGTGCATGAAGAGTTTTTATATTATTTTTTAATGTTTCAAACTGACTTGATTGTTTCATTTTGGAGGGTGTTTTTATTTAGCGTACGTGCATGAAAAGTTATTATATTATTTTTAATGTTTCAAACTAAGTTATTTGTTTCATTTTGGAGGGTGCAAAACACCCTGTATACACTATAACTTGACTGAAGTTATTTTAAATCTTATAAGTAAAACTGAGTTTTATAAATGATTTTAAAAGTTAAATCATAACAATTGTTTAGTCTTTTTAGAATAATAAAATATATATAAAACTAATGTTTTTTGTTGCTGGATTTTATGCTTGGATTTGCTATAAGAAAAAAAGAAATGGCATGTGATATTATATAATTGTTTGACTGACTGACCGACCACATTGCACCAGAAATTATTTATATGGATTGGTAGCTCTTTGAATGGAAAAACCGAAGCTGAGAAGAAAATTGACGGAAAAAATAAAACTCCTAAGGCAGAAATTGGGGTGCCTAAGCCGGACTGTTGAGCTAGAGTCAAATTTAACGGTTTTGCATGGGATGTTGAAAGTGGTAGGTAAAGATAAAATAATATTAAGCTTCGACCTGCCAATATTGAAATGACAATAGCACTCCCAAGTTGAATGGTAGCATACTTACTGCATCTGTCAACACCATTATCTCATCACTAAATATATATATATAAACTCCAAATTTGTTATGGTCTGGGGGCGGTTCCGTGTTAAAACTTACGTGAAAGAAAAAGTAGAATGAAATTTTGAATACTGTACGTATCTCAACCGATATATATATATGTACGAATGTACTCATGAAATTCTTGGTTATTTATTTTAAATTAACGGTTCAAATCAATATCGTAACAGTTGTCATTAGAGCGACTGAATCACCCATTTTGATGTATACTATGCTAATCGTTAATCGCAGAAAATCTCAATCAAGTGGGGATTAGATTATGAATGCAGAACTGACCGATTGTCCCACCAAATATGTACGATTTACTGTTTAAGATAGAGAGTTAATTAAACTTCAGAAAGTGATGCAGTGGAAGGTGCGTAGGATACGATAATTCCAAAAGGGTATGACTTAAGCAGAGAAAACTCTCTTGGAAAAAGACAAGGAAATTTTATCGATGAATTATTTTGAATTGACAACTAACAACTAAAGACTAGGCATGCCCATTTGTCAGGAGTACAATAGAAAGAGAAATAGAAATAGAAATGTTATTCATCTTTCATCAATTTCTTTTCACATTTTTTTTCTTTCAAATTTATCAATTATAAATATTTATATCTTGTTTCACTCTCGTGTTATTGCATTATATGGCAATTTTGTTGTTGCAACCCTTTATTTATTTATTTTTAATAAAAATTAATCAAATGATTGATGAGCACTGCAATATTAACCCAATGATATGAGATTTATAGATTTCAAACCAATATCTTAATTATAATACCCTTAACAACCTAAAAAACACAATAAATTTTGTTTTAAGAAAACCCTAAGATTAATATCTTGCCGTGTAGCCACTCTACTTTTGGGATTTTTTTTTTTCCAAATTATTATGGGGTCCTGGAGTGAGAGAGTTAAACTTTAGAAAGGGATTGAGAGAGGGAGACTTTAAACTTAATAAAGGAATGATTCTTTTCTTTTTTTCTTTTTTTGCCCTTTCCTTTTTGGGCCATATATAAGTTAGAGAGATGATATTTTTTTTTTAAGCAAATTGGGGAAGGGTTACAAGGGTTACAAGGGTTACAAGAGAGATGATACATATATGTTAAAGTAATAATTAAGACAAGCGGATGATATGTCATTTACTTTCCATTTCAATTAAAATTTAAAAACTCCTATATATATATAAATATAAATATAATGGTATAACGTCCCTAAGATTAATTTTTATCCCCTAATTTTTTTAAATTTTTTTTGCCCCTACCTAAAATTGTAAGATGATGAGTAATCTATTTTCTATTTGAACTGTAATATCATGAAGCAGAAAGTTGCAACTTTTTGGATTTGAAAGATAAAAAGGCATCAACTCTTTCATGCCGCTACACTGCACCCAATTGAAACCTTTTTTTTTTTTTCTTAATGGGTTGATGTGGTAGTGCCCATCCGGCCTTAGATTTAAGGTTGGTAGGCACTTTCACATTAGTTCAATGGGATATGAGTGGGATATATGTGAGTGTAGTATAGAGTGGAATATGAGTGTAGTATAGTAGGACTGATAATTTTTTACGTGACTCGTAAACTTGACCCAAAATTAACGGGTTATGGTTGATGGGTATGATCTGTTTAATCTATATAGTTTTATATTTATATCTCAATTCGACGACAAGTGATATTTAGGGCTAACAATTTTTGACACAATCTGTAAATTCAACAAGAATTTACACACAAAATTAGTGGATTAAAGTTAAAGGATCTGACACATATAATTAAATGGGTAGTGTTATGATTGAATTATATATTCTTATATCCATACTTCAATAAGACCAAAACTCGACATGCTAGCACAAATTGCCTTTAAGGTACTAGTATTATAGTAGCTCTCTTCTTGTAGCTAAACCTTTCCCCTGGGGACTCTCTAGTAATGGATTGGTATCTGCGGTCTACTAGTTCTGGTGGCTCTCTCTACAATACGGTAATAATCCAATCTAGGTGTAGGGTTACTCTATAGAAAATTGATGGACTTAATTATTCTAAGAGCCTATTTGGAATTGTGTTTGAGATGCCTAAAAATGATTTTAACACTTATAAAGTCCGTTTGAAGAAAAAAATATGGTTTCGTAAAATAATTAAAAGCACTTTTAAGGGTCTAAAAAGTATAAAAATTACTAAAACGCATTTTTGACAAAAGCTTAAAAATGAAGTTTTTGCCAAAAAACATTTTTTGACTTAAAAGTTATATTTTTCAAACGCAATCCCAAACAAGGTCTAAAGCCTTTTTTCTTTGTTTTATCTCTTTTAAGGGTTCATTTGGGTTTGCAATTTTAAAATTGCGATTTGAAAACGTAATTTTTAAAAACACAGTTGAGCAGTTGATAAAATCGAGAAATGCTAAGTCTCATTTTCCTAACCGTCTCTAAATATTTAAAAAAAAATAAAAAATTATAATATTGAATATGTAGGACCCACCTATAGACTTACAAATTCAATAATAAATTTGAGTCCATTTGAAAGAAAGGATGGTTAGGAAAATGAAAAAAATGATGAATATGTCTCTAATCGCATGATAAAAATTTAAAACTTTATCGTTTGGACGAAACCGTCCTTTAAAAGATTCGTATATAAATGGGCCCAAACCGAGCTAAAATTGTTGGAGCTTAAACATATGGCTTTGAATTATCGCTAACCCATCAGATCACGGGCTGCTGGGTTGAAGGCAACGGCCCAATTTAACTTTACCTAATGCATTGAATTAATCATGGGATATGTTCTTTATGAGTAGTAGTAGTGGCTCATATTCTACTAAGATTTTAAGGGAGACAATGATTTTTTTTTTTTTTTAATCCTGATATGTTTAATTAAATATTTCAAACTTTAATTATCATCTCTAAAATATATTTAGTTTCATATTAGAGTTAAACTTAGAAAAATACTAGGTGCTCTTCTAGTGTTCTTTTTGTATCATCCAACTGTGATGTGACTTTTAAAATCATCGTTGAATTTAAGATTATCATTATTGACTTTCAATCTATTGATATATTTTTTTTAAAGTCACATCACAGTTGAATGAGCCTTAAAACCCCATTTTTATAGCCCCCAATCAATAATTGACACATAAGCAAAAACAAAAAAAGTGCACAAATTTTTTTTGCAACCAAATACACTAGATTTGAGCTCATTTGAACTCAAATTCTCAAAGAGAGAACACCCGGCCACAATTGGGTGGCCACTGGCCAGACCCAGCCACCCAGTGGGTCTGGTTGTGACCCAACCGTGAGTCATATTTTCTTGCATTTAGGATAATAAAATCCCTAAAGGATTAATCTTTCACCTCTAGGTTTTAGTTTTAAATCCAAAAACAAGTTCTGATGCATTAAAAACGGGTTTTGAGGCGGGTCATGCTGGCCAGGGTGCTAGGTCTTGCCGGCCACGGGTGTTTTTATTCATTTCTTCATTTTGATTCATTGTGTTTATTCTTACTTTTATTTTTTGTATTTTTCTTAAAAGTGATGATGTGTCATATGTTGATTGGATACTATAAAATGATTGATTTACATTAGAACCTGATAGTAGAAACTCTCTTCATATTAATTTATAATATCTTACTAAATCGTATACTAAAGTGACACAATTTTAACTGTCCAATTAAAAAAAAAATAAATCTAATAAAAATATAAACCACCATAATATTTGATTAATATTTTTCACTTTAGCTGGTTAATGAACCAAAATTTTGTTTAGGATCGAAGAAATTGACACGATTAATTAATTAAATAGTGTGTAGAGCATTTTTCATTTTGAAAGGTGGGTAGATTAAGATCAATGCTTTTATTTGCTCAAATTTTTATTTTTATTATTTTAAAAGTGTACCTCTCAAGTCTCAACTGTAGGGTAGTGGGCCCTCTTTAGATTCACTGTCCCACACAGACACAGCATCAAAAAGACCCCTCCGCCGGTGGGGCCCGGATTTAATTTCCAACAAAATTCCCGCCCCTCTCTTCTCTGATATCTTGCCAAATAAACGCAACGGCCAAGAGCTTTAAACTTGAAACTAAACCTTCTTCATCTTTTCTCTCTCTCTCTCAGTCCTGTCTCTAGGTAGGGTTTTCTCCACTCGCAATGAAAGCTAATCGCAAGCTCAAGAAGCACGACACGTCGTCGAAGGTAAACCCTAACCCTCCATTTGTTTCACGAGAAAACCAATCGAAAGAGCGAGATGGCAATGTGAGATTCTGAATCTCGCCAGATTGTTTACATTCTTTTTTGTTTGTTTTGATTTCGCAGCTGGTTTTGGAGGAGATTATAGGGTTGACGACGAAGAATGGGAACGGATTGGCTTCGAACATCTCGACTGCCAAGTGTGCCTACGTGGCCGGGTGTGTGGTGGTGGTTTATGATGTGGATTTGGGAGCTCAGTCGCATCTCATGGTGTCTCATCGAGTGCCCAAGCCTTTGAGCTGTGTCGCCATGTCACCAGATGGGCGATTCGTTGCAGCTGGAGAGGTAAAAATCGAATTTGTAATACTCGTTTTGAAAATAAATATAAATGGTTTCTAGAAGAAGTTCAATTAGAGATTGAAATGGTTAAGACAAATTGGAAGATGATTGTGTGTGCGTTTCTAGAAGAAGTTCATTTAGTGGTGTAATTCTTGAGGCTTCTGGCGGGTGTATCTGATAGGACTAGTGAAGAATTTTAGAACTTGTGATGAATTTGAGATGCAAGAACATATGAAGAAGTTAATGTCATATTTTCAGGAATATAATCTTATTTTAAACAACTGGGTCGTTAATCAATCGTTCAGTTGGCTAAATGAAGTTTGTTCCTTTTATCTGCATTTTTACATCAGATAGACTTGGGAATAGCATATTACTTACTTTTATGATGTTCTGTACGTGTATGCCTCTAATATGGTTCTCCAGTCAGGGCCTCAACCTGCAGTGTTAGTGTGGGACTGTACCACTCGAGCTTTTGTATCTGAATTGAAAGGCCATCTAAATGGGGTTGGATGCATTTCTTTCTCTCCTGATGGTTAGTCACAACCAATCTACTCTTGGTTTGTTTCGTGGAATACTTATTTCTCTTTATTATCTATGTTTTGCTTATTTCTTTAATTGTTCCCTCCTTATCTATTTGAATTTTCTTTCCAAGGAAAACATCTGGTATCTGTTGGAGGATACATATACCTTTGGAACTGGCGGAGTGGGATGTTGGTTACTAAGCTTAAAGCAAGTTCATCTTGTTCTGCTGTCTCTTCTGTTAACTTCTCATCAGATGCCAAATTTATTGTTACTGCTGGGAAGAAGCACTTGAAGTTCTGGACAGTCAGATCATCTCCAGGGAATCGCTTAAATGCAGGGACAGTGTCGCTGGCAATGCATGGAAAGGTTGTTGACCTTGGACCTAAGAAAGGAAGCTCATTTGTATCTGTCACATCCCATAAGTGGAGTGGCGGTGGTTTTGTTAACGGTGAACAGGCTGGTGACTTTTTTCCTATCTATGCATTGACGGACACAGGTTGGATTTACTTCAGATTGAGTTCAAGATTTTCTATGTATTCGGGTTTTTGCTGTATGGCCTATGAATCCTATTCTTTTCCCATTGTTTACAGGTGTTCTGTGCCTTATACATTCTGGATTTTCAGTAAGGAAATCAGTTGATTTAAAGGTATGTTTGGCTGTTTATCCCCTTTTCCTTTCATGACAGATCCAAGGTGCCAATTTGTGTCTACAGTTAATTGGAATTATTTTCTAGAAGCAGGCTATATACTTTTCTGGTTTAGATGAACTCAAAAAGTCCCCCATTGGAAATTGTTCTGAATTAAAAAAGAGATAGCCTAATAGTTTACCTGTTATCTCAGCAAAGGTTTTTCTAAAAGTTGTGATGGTGCGTATGTACTTGGATGCCCACATAATAAAGGGTCCTTGTCATGGTGACATCTTTGGAAATGAAACTTGATTCATATATGGACATCAGCACAAAAGTTGCATGACAACAATAAGAGTGTTGTTGGCAGTTTGTTTAACGACCTAGATAAAGCGTTAGCTATATCTGTGTTATCATTTCAAAAAAATTAGTCAAGTTACAATTGAAGTTCCCTAAAATCATTTATAAAACTCAGTCTCACTTAGTAAAGAACTAATGTGGGACTTAGCAGTCATAAATTCTTTTATAATCCACCCACTCCATATGGACATTTCATATTTCTAATGTGGAACTAACTTTTTGAGGTGTTATAGTTTGTATCAAATGATCATGGCCGTTTGAACTGCATTGGTTGGAACATTCTCATTACTTGTTATTAAAATCAATTTTGTGCTATTTTTACTCTTAACTTTTCCATAAATTTCAAAATAAAATTTTCAGGCTGGAAAAGGTTTTGCACTATCTGCATCAAACAAACTAGTTGCATGTGCATGCAGTAATGGAATAGTCCAACTCTTTGCCAGTGAAACTCTGAAGTATGAAGGAAGTATTACATATTCAAAGGCCAAAACAGGCCAAGAAGAAAGTGATCTTGTTTGCAATACTGAAGCTGCTGAAAAGGGTGTTCAAGTTTCGCCTGCTCTTCCAGATGCAATTGCTTGCCAATTTTCAACCTCAGATAAGCTTGGTGAGCATTAAAGCATCACAATTTCTTGATCAAGAGATTTCACCTGGACTTGCACATTAAATATTTGATGTTTTTGCTTTGCCAGTTGTTGTTTATGAAGATCGTAGTCTCTATATATGGGGCATTTATGATGTGAATCAGGTGACTACTTTATTAAGATTTTGTCTTATGTTCCATTTATTTTTCATTTGTTATTCAGAGCCACCTTGAAAAGATTTCCCTGTTTATATTTCTTGTGGATTTCTTGATGCTCAAGTTCTAGGCCCCAAGTGTGCAGAGGACAAAAGAAAGAAAAAAAAATTCTAGGGCCCAAGTTATTTTTTGGAGCTTATACACAGATCACGCTCACTGCTTCAAAACCTTTCTTTATCTTTCTAGGCAACCCGTTGTTGTGTGCTAGTTTCACATTCTGCGTGCATATGGGATATCAAGAATCTCTGTTGTGAAAACATGCATGATTCATCTCTTGCATGTGTTGCTAGAGGTTGTTCTGGTGGAGTTTCTTTTGCAACATGCTCAGCAGATGGTACTATAAGGTTCTGGGATCTTGCCTTGCAACCTAATTCATCAGAAGATGCTGCGAACAGTCATTTTCTTAATCCAGAAGCAATGGGTACAACACATTTAGGTAACTATCATCTTTGTGAGGCCCTGCACATACATTTGCAAACATACACAAATAGATATGCAGATATTTTTATGCTTTATGCCAAGGAGTAGTTTTATTCCTTTCTTTCAGAACTTATCTGAATTCTTAGTCCTAGCTTGCTGATTTTCACTTCACATCCCTTGCTGCAGTAAGTGCTGGGATTTTTGAACGTGACACTGTGGAGGTGGGTGTTAGCACTCAAGGATTTCGTTCATTGGCAGTTAGTTCAGATGGCAAGTACCTCAGTGCTGGTGATTATGAGGGAAACCTTCATATCTATGACCTACAAACTTCTGATTATACATGCTTTCAGGTAAAACCTAGGCACCTAGGTGCCATTTTGAAATATTTGTGCAAAAATAAAACAATGTGAAGACACAGGTTATGCTTTATATGACAGGCATATAGGTCCAGTGCATCTTAGAATATATAATTATTGGCGATTCTGGCAGGGTGCTCATGATGCAGAGATCCTCTCATTGAGCTTTAGCCTGTCAAGCAGAAAGGAAGTTGTTTCTGAAAAAGCCATGGATAGCCAGTCATTCCTTGCATCAGGGGGCCGGGATCGAATGATCCATCTTTATGATGTCAAAAGGTTTGACTTCACAATTTTTTAGCTATTTCTAGCTTGTTGGATGTGTGTTAATAATAGACTTGTCTTCATGTCAGGAATTTTGATCTTATTGAAAGTATTGATGATCATTCAGCTGCTGTGACCTCTGTTAAGATTGTTTGCAATGGCTCTAAGATTCTCAGTTGCAGTGCTGATAGGTATGTACTCCAAGTTCTGTTTTCATACGATTACGGAAGCTTTGGAGCCATTAATTGAAAGGGTTATAAGAAAGTGCTTGAAATAAATGATATAAAGTTATTTATTTATTTATTTCTTTTTAATTGCATTAGAAACAAGCCTATGGTGTTCTTCATGGTATTTGAAATGGCTATACTTTTTTGCAAATGTATTTTTTTAATCATTTTTATGATCTCAAAAATGATGTATTTTTATTTATTTATTGTTTTATGATGATGTTCAGTTGGAATTTTATGATGCCATTCTAATTTCGTGTTTATGCTTCAATTCCGCTCTGGTGGCTAATGAAATGATTACTATCTTTTAATTTCCTACAAATCGGGGAAACAAATATATTCAAGGTGGCATCAGAATGCCTTCTTTTACGTTTATCATAATGGTTTCTCTCATACAGGTCTTTAGTGTTCCGTGATGTCGCTATAACTGATGGTGGTCATAGGATTTTGCGCCGTCATCATCAAATGGCCTCTAATGGAACTGTGTATGACATGGCTGTAGATCCAACAATGGAGACTGTTGTTACAGTTGGGCAGGTAAAATAGCAAATATAGATTTTATATTATGTTAAAATTGAATTAAAACGGTGCTAGAAGGGCTTCCCCTTTCAACTTCTAGGCAGCCAATCAAACTTGTCACATGTTAGTCATGTAAATGAAAATTCAACTGGTTAATTGGCCTCATAATATGACTGGAGATGCGTCATATTCTTTGAATGCTAGTATGTGGAATTGATGATCTGATTTTTTACTCTTAGGATAAGAAGATAAACACATTTGACATTGCTGCTGGAAAGCTAGTTAGATCATTCAGGCATGATAAAGATTTTGGAGACCCAATCAAGGTGAGATATCTCCATGGCTAGAAAGCGTTAGACCACCATCATGCCCTCATGCTGAGACCTAATGATGTTTACAGGTTACTCTGGACCCAAGCTGCAGCTACCTGGTCTGCTCCTACTCTAACAAGTCTATTTGCATATATGACTTTCTTAGTGGAGACATGGTCACACATGCCATGGGACATGGTGAAGTTATAACTGGTGTCATCTTCTTACCAGACTGCAAGCATATAGTTTCTGTGAGTTTCTGTTATGCTTAATTCATTTCTGATAAAATGAACCATGTGACTGGATACATTCTATGCTAGCTAAGTGAAGCCTTTGTACTTGGTTAGCTCAAAAGTGACCCTGCTTATTTACTCTTCATATTAATGTACATATGGGATAGGTAGGAAACTTTACATCCTATGCAAACTAGTCTCCGCATTCTTGGTTAGCTGCAAACTTTCAATTTTTCGTTCAAATGTGATCATTGGCGTTTGGCTGGTTTGTGGTCATGAGTTATGCCAAATCCATGTTGATTTGTTTGCATGTTGGAAGGAGCTTATTCAAAGACATTAAATTAAAGTGGCAAAATTTGAAGGTAATCCCCATGTGTATCATGCGGTGTACTTAGAGGGAGAAGAATGTGTAGAATTCTGATGGGTGTGAATTACCCATGTTGAGAATTTCTGTTCTTGCATTCTCTCCATGTCTGGATAGTAGTTACAAGTTGTTTCTCCTACTCAAATTTGTGGGATTTTTATTAATCTTTTAATTTTAGATTTTAGCTTTTCCTTTGGTTGTTTTTCTTGTGTACTTCTCATGTACTAGGTTGTGCTCCTTTTTACGCATTTTTTATTTAATTTATTGCTTAAAAAATTAAGATAACGGTGATACATGTTAAAAGTTCAAGACTGTTGGGCTTTCATTTTTTCCTCCATGTATGCACTTGTAACTTTACTGATGCGTTCAGGTAGGTGGTGATGGTTGTATATTTGTATGGAAAGTGCCTGTTCCTATGTCTTCTAGGATGCTGCAGAGAATGAAGGAAAATTTAGGTCCATTGAGCTTGCCTCAGCCAGTAGGTTTTAGGCAAATATGGTTTAACGAAGAGGAAGACGAGCAATTCAGAGTCAATCCTGAAGATGTACTGTTGCCAGAGAACTCCAACCAGATAAGACAAAGAATGTCTTATCAAGGTGGGCCTCGAGAGACCTTAGCATTTAAATTTAGTGTTTCCAGACTTCCAAGATGGGCACAGGCCAAAGTAACAAGCTCTAATATCCTCCCCAGTGATCTTAAGTTCAATTTATCTCAGGTACTTGTATGCATGATCAAGTCGCCAGAATTCTGATTTCTTTGAACCACCAAGCTTTTTTTCTTTTACTCATTTTTTTGTGCATTTGAGCTCTAGCAAGTTATGTATTTATTTTGTTTTGATTTTCTTCCTTCTTTTTCATGCTTCACTCTATGCTAGCAAGTAGATGCGAAGTATTTCTCTCCTTCAGTTGGTGATGGCCAAAGATATGCTTCTGTGTCCCCTGAAGTTCAAGTTCCATCTGATCACAATATGGGAGACATTGAGTCATGCATCAGTGACTTATCCAAAAGATCTTCCATTACTAACAACAGTGAGGATTCCCCAATGCCTCAAGAAACTCCTAGGTGAGCTTGCAATGGACTAAATCTGTCTGCTAAATGTTAGGACTTATGATTATTTTTCACACTCACAGTATTACAATTGCATTTCAACAGCTTTGCCATGGGCAACCGTTGGCGCTCCATTTATACCGTGTGTCTGGACCTACTTAACTCACCAGAGATGCGGACTTTAATGGACAGAAATATGTCACAGTCTTCAGCAGTTTTGAGTAAGGCCAAATCTTCATTTTCACATGATATATGTCTTTAGTAAGGCCAAACCCTTATGTTCCCATGGAATTTCGATGTTATTCTAGTTGTTCTATGATATTGACATACCGCTTTCTGATATGCCATTGCAACTTTTACTAAAAGGGAGCCAAATACCAAGTATTGGATGAAAAACATCTGCTTAAATTCAAAAGAGCTTACCACACATCATTCTCTCAACCATCTTTCAACAATTTCTTTTTGCAAATTTAATCGATCATGTGGGTCCCAAAAAAATTTAATGGTAAATTCACCTATTCACTATACGGAGATGGTTGAGAGAATGATTTTTATCATTTCTTTTAAAATAGTGAATACAACGCCGTAGATAGTTATAATGAGTCTTTTTTGCTCTTATAAATAAATACTTCTTGCAGAACAAGACAGACGTGAGATACCAAGTAATAGTCAGTGCTCTTTTGGGCATGGTGATCAACTAGGCATAGATAATACAAGTGAACGTCATGAGGCAGCTGCTTGTGATGTGGCAGCGCAGCTGCGTTCAGTTAAAACTGGAAGTGAGATGCAAGCAGACATGGATGTTAACACCTGCCACATGAAGTCTGAAGACACCGACCTGTTCAGAAAACACTTTGGCAGTTTATCAACAACAGACAAGGTTAGTGATCTTGCATGCAACGTTACTATGCTAGTCCAACCTACAGGGCTTTAGAAACTCAACACGTTTAAGGCAAACTCTCATCTTAAGCCGTTTCTTATGAACTTTGGAGAAACTTGTACAATTTTTATTTTTTATTTTTAGTTTGTAAGGGTTGAGTTTCCGCTCCGGTTCAAGAGAAAAATATTGGAAAAAGCACCTTGCAGTTGTTAGCACTAGCTTTGACTCGATTAGATCGTGCAAATAATTTAGTCAAGACACTGGCCTTTTTTTTTTTAACAGACTTCATAAACTTTTTCTTTTATATTTTCTACTAAAGGTATTGTATATGAGCAACCCATGATATCTAAAGGAAGGGCAGCCATACTTGATTATCCAATAAAACTTGGAGTCACAGAAGTCAAGAAATGCTATTTTATAAATGAAAGTGTGAATGCAATGCTATTTTATAAATGAAAGTGTGAATGCAATTTAACAGAATACATAGCTCTGGATAGAGTTGAATGGCCCAGGGAAAGAAAAAAAAAATTCATAAAGTTGACTCTGAATAATTCTAATATGAAGCTTAGAGAGTATTATATTGATGTTTAGCATGTATAATGTCTTTGGACAGATAGAGAGGAGGAAATCATCAGTGAGGAGAAGGTACTCCACAAAATATGTTGTCCATCACGATTATCTTGGAGATAGCAAGAAACTTTTTGGCACACCAGTTCGAGATTTGGCTAGTAAAACCCTGCACTACCAGGAAGAAGCTACAACTCATGCCACACTGAAAGATCCATTATTCCATGTCTCGGAAGAACAGAAAATGGTAGGTGTAAAGTGGTCTTTCTATTACTAAAATATAGACTTGGCACAGGTTTTTTTCTTGTCTTGTAACCACATATCAGGAAGAGGCTTTCTGGGAAATGCTAAAACTGGAACTAAAGATTTCATTTAGTTGATAATGGTCTATAAGATTTTAAACTATATAAAGCATGTCAAAATTTTGTCTATTTTAGATAGTTTGTTTAGTGAACTCAAAACCTTATCTATAGTCATCAGTTGGTACTAGTGACCTATAAACTATATTTATTGTTGCTAAAAAAACACAACTTTGGATCATCATGCTCAAATGTTGCTGCTATGGTGCGAACTGCAGGACCTGAAGAACTCAGCCGAAAGTTCACCGAGCGCAGATTGCACTTCCATGGAAAGTGAATTAACCGAATGCCCTGTCACAGGAAGTTCAATAAACATCGAATTGACAGAAGGCAGAGACCAGAAGGAATGTGCCCCCAAAGGAAGTGATGTCCAGGAAAGAATAATTGCATGCAAGGAAGCTTTACTCAATCTGGATGCTGCAGCCGAGAATGCAGTCCATTTATTTTCAGCATTAGGAATTGTGGGTTCTAGTGAAGAGTTCTCAGGAGAAGCAGGAGCTAAGTTATATGATGAGGCAGCTGAACTACTTAAATCAATTGCAGAGAAAGTTGACGGTGTTGCCAGATTGGTGCACTGTCGGAGCAACAATTCATGTGGAATTAGAATGGAAATTTCAGGATTTCAACCCTTAGGAATATTTGCAGAGAGTCTATCACAAAGGGTTGTCGAAATGCTGAAGGAAAACCTCAGCACTAGTTAGCCTGTTGGTTTACCTAACAGAGTAATGTACAGAGTTTTGTCAAAATAACCAATAACCCTCTAACATAGTGGCGGCGAAGAGAAAGTCTTGTAAATAAATTACGATCACCATGTAATTGCCTTGCTTTCCCTACTACTCAGGGAAGCTGGGTTGATGAGATAAGCAAGATTGCCATTCTTCGGATATTTAAATGACTTAATATTAAAATTATTCCTCACATATGTGACGTGTGGGCTGGATGAACTCTGATGATAGGATAAAATACTTTATCAAGAACTGGGTTCAACCAATTGGTAGTGTGTAAGAAACATAGAAATTGTAAGTTTTTGATAGCGGAATATGTTTGGGGTATTCTAACCTCCTACTTTAATTCATTTATAAATTCACGTAATCATATACATTTTTTTAATATAAGTCTTACGTGAACAATTATGTAATAATCTACGTTTTAGCAGTTAATGTGAAAAGTGCAATAATTAACGTGACAAATACTACATGAACTACTATGGCGGATTATAAAATTAGAAGAAACGTGTAATAAAAACTTTACTGCTCATGACACTCTACAAACATTGCAAATTAAACAGGAAAGGTTTGGCCCCATATGGTCGTGAGATAATAAAACAGATTCTTTATTCCGGGGGATTATAATAAGGATTAAGGCACGAAGGATTATATTTTGTCGTGATTAAGAATTTAAGAGTGCTTTGTTTGGACCTACAACTACATTAAGAAGCCAGACAAGGCACATGCCCTAGCCAGAAAAGCCCTCATTGGGCTCATGATTGACCCAAATTTCGACAAGGCTATGAATAAATAAGTAGCCATGGTCTTCGTCTAGCACTTGCCAGAGCAAAAACAAGCAACTTAAGAAGCACTTGAGCCAAGGAAGAAAGTGGGAAAAAAGGTCTAAGTAGCACAGAAATCAACAGGCTGAATGGGATCCATCCCTAAAAAATTTCCTAAAAAGAAAAATAAAAATTTAGATCTTTTCTTGTTAGAACACTCTTTTTTTTTGGGGGGGGGGGGGGGNTTGGGGGGGGGGGGGGGGTGGGGGGTTCATGTAGATCAGTCTCTCCATCCACTTTAGCAAAAGAGAAAAAAAAAAGAAGAAGCAAGGACCATCTTTTCTTTTTCCCATCTCTTCACCTTTAAAAGCCACTCCTACTGATGATTTTCATGCGATTCTCACATAAAATAAATAAATAAATACTAAGCTCTCTTTTTTTCTTCTGTTTTTTTGATACCTTTGAAGGCATGGCAGTGAATAATGAAGCTCTCAATAAGCATAAAATAAGCACAGAAAAGATCATGTGTTTGTTTGGAATATTTGTAAATCCCTAAGCTCCCTCTTGTATGCATGTATATATGCTATGCTTTCCCTTTGTCTTCCTTTGGTAACATGCCAAACTCTAAATCCTTTCTTGGGATTCCTTCACTCTACTTGTTCTATAAAGCCTACCCCATGCATGTAGAATTTTAGGACTGCCACTACTGGCCCATCATAGTCCCACCTCATGTGCCCTTAAATTTATCTAACTATGACCATCTTAGAGTTAAAAAAAAAAAAAAGGTTCATTTTAAACAAAAATCATGTGAAAAAAATTCATGTTTTTGCATCAACCGTCCGCTAAATCAAACAAATTAACACTAAAACCCCTTTTTGTGTTTTTTAAAGTAACCACGGAAAATTACAGGAGTAGGGTGATTGATGAATATATATGATGATTTAGTCATTAATTGGTGGGATAGCATCAAGAGAAGAAGATCATTTGGCTCAAAAGCTGCCATGTGGCGTGATTGGCGGCATATATAGTGAAAATTTACTTATTATGTCACACATGCAGTACTGAATCTTTTTCCTCGGCATGCATGATTAAAATAAAATATAAATGGTGTCAAAAATATATAATGTATCCGATGATAATGGGGGCAAGATTAGTGTGAAAGAGGTTTAACACAGCAGGCATGTTGGGTCCAAAACGGAGGCTTTGTTTAAAGTGGGCTATCATTTTATACCCTGTTTTTGAATCGAGCAAAAAAGAAAAAGCCTCTGATTTTATGTGTGTGTGTGTGTGGGGTAAAGGACTCAATTAGATTGTCCTTTTGCATTCATTTTTCTTGTGTAATGATGGCCTTTGCTTTTCCATATCCTTTTTCACACACACTTATTAATTACAATTCATTGTATTTTCTTCTGAGTTTTAATTTTTTTTAAAAAAAACAAAGAAGAAGAAGAAGAGATTATCTTAATTACAATTATGTCTCAATTGGAGAACAACTTTATGTGTGGATCATATGGTTTGTGTAATTATGGACAATAATGATATAGACGTATTATAAGACAACATTATTCGATATAATGGCTTTGGCGAGATTTGTGGAATCTTTGGTTGCGCATGTTTTATCTTTGCATTATTTAATTACCACAAGAACAAAACGACTACTAATTAATTATGTGTTCCAAACCCAACACATCTTCATAATTTCCTTATCAGCATTGTTGTTTCACCGGAAGTTTTAACGTGTGAATTATTTATTACCTTATATAGCTACTATAATATGAATTGTCATGTGACAGTTCGCATGGCAATTACTATGTTTACAAGTTGATGTAACAGTTCACGTGATACCAAGTTTCATAAAATATGAATTGTCAAGTAAACTTTAGTGTTTCTTTACCCAAACATGTGAAATGAATGTCACTTTACAAATAATGTGACTTTTAAAATTACAATTTAATCAAAATTTAACAATAAATTTTAAAAGTCTCATAATTTTTAGACCGTGTCAAATGTCATCTCTTCCCAACATAGTTTTTGACTCTAACTGTTGTTGTAAGGACTATAAGTACTACAAGGTACATTTAGAATTAGATAAAAGGAACCCATAAATTAGGACTTTTCCCCCACCTCAGCAAGGCATTCCCACTTCTGCACAAAGCTTTGTACCATCTATATATTATTGTCTACAGGGGCTCTACTATATATATAGTGCACTGTGCACCTACCACAACACTCATCAAATGTGAGTGAGTTTGTGTATTTTTTTTTTCTTTTTTTATTTTCCAGTATCCATAATAATTAACTACACAACATAATGACTCTTTTCCATCCCATAAATCCCTTCATATTAAATGGATATATTGATTTGAGCTCTCTAGCTAGCTAGCTAGCACAGTCCCAGCTAGAGTAGTCTACCAACAAAATTAATAACATAATTAGAGATAAGCTACTAATGATGTTGTATGAGGATTATGATCAAGATTCATAACATCATCGTGCAACATATATATTTTATATATATATAATTAATCATATAATATATGTGTATCCGGGTTGGTAGCATTAAACTACCATATCACTTGCTGTGATGGTATCATAATTGTCAGGATATTATTAGGGTTCTGTGTACCATATATGTTTTCCTGTTTCTAAAGACTGGAATTTCTCTTGTTCTTTTCATTGAGAAAATGACAAAAAATATAAAGAAAAGGAAGGAAAGCTCACTCTCACTGCATAAAGCTTTGGAGAGACAAAAACCATTTATTCTGACTACCGAATCTTCAGTTCTTCACAAAAGAACAGAAAACAAACCTAAAATAATGCCCCCTCAAGATCCAAAAGTGTTTCCCTCCTAATCTTTTCTTTGCATGCTTGAAGGGTAGCAATCAACTCCTTTCCATGTCATCACACACACAAAAAAAAAAAAAAATTGCTAGGCTTCAGAGAGAAGAACTCTCTATAGTACCACTAGCTTTAGTGTGAATCCTTCTCACACATGCAACAAATTATTTTACAGTGGGATCACACTCTAAGCAAATCGCATGTTCTGCACTTTAATTTTTTTATTTTTTGGATTCCAATGCAACTAATTAATGGAAGTCAAGAAAGAGTTGATGATATTGATATAATATATATAAAATAAAATAAAAAAACTTATATAATATGATTACTGGCTACACATGCTGATATGATTGATTTGAGAAAAACAGACCAAATGTCATAGAAGTCTCTAATAATGTAGATAATAAATTTGGTGGGGGCTAGGGCTAGTGGACTATCACAGTACTAAAAGATTGAATTATGCAGAAAACACAAGATATGCAGCCATGGGAAAAAGGGTAGTTTGAAAGAATGGCTAACATGTTTCTTATAATAGACAGTGGAGGGAATATTAGAGCATAAAATCATAGGATGGGGGCCACAGCTAGCCCGCAAGAGGGAGTATTTTATATAACACAAGTCTTTGTTCTGATCACCAGGCTTGCAAAACATATCCGTTTTGGATATTGGAATTATCTGATCGACCAACCAAACAATACCCTGAAAAGACAACCCTAGAGAGAGAGAGAGAGAGAGAGAGAGAGAGAGAAGAAGGCCATTACGTAGTTTAGTGTGTACCCTCCATTACCCCAAAACCCTTTTGGTTTTTGTTTAATTATCTCTCTTTGAATAGAAGAAAAAAAGAAAAAAAGAAGGTAAAGGTAGAGGACAGGAAGACACTTTACGCTTCATTCCATGCAGAAATACACTCACTATACGTTGGCTTCAATCCCCATCAGCATCACCACCACCCACCGGCCACCACCACCAACAAACAAATCTCTCTCTCTCTCGCTCTCTCTCTCTCTCTCAATCCATCCATCCATGTGAGTCAAGGGAGGGCATTTAAGGGGACCCCGTGATGTGCAACCGAAAGCGGTGGACCCAGGTAGGTGTGGCTCTCCTGAGCCGTTGGATTATCTCGTGACTCAGCGGCGGGGTCTCATCGTCCACTTTTTTGTGCCATCAATCAAGTCTGGTTTACCGATTAATTACCACCCTCCTTATTTCCAATTCCAAGAAGAACCCTGACGATATAGAAATCTCAATTTTGTACAAGAATGTGTTTTTTTTGTTTTGTTTTGTTTTTGTTTTAATGGATACAACAAGGATTGTTTTGGCTGGATTGAGTTTTGGATTACTTTGTCATTCTATGAAGTATTATCAGTCTTAATCAAGGTACGTAATGCTCATTTTTCTTGTAATATCAAATCAACTACTTCGATGAATCCAATCTCATATATCCCTTTTGAGCATTTTCATTCTGTTTCTTATTTTGGGAAGCTTTCTATTTTAAGAAGTTAAAATTTTAAAATTAATGCTTATTTTTTAGTTTGCAATACTCCCGTTTTCAAAAGGTAACTCAATCGACTAAAAATTATGTCTCATGGAATTTGAATCCTCCTCTTCCCATTCACACCCCTTGTGCAGACACATGAAAAAAAAAAAAAAAAATAGAAGTTTAACATTCTGTCTCCTTACATTTCTCTCTCCTCACAAGAGTAAATAAATTCTTAACAAAAATATTTAAATAAAAGAACAAAAGTGGATTTTATAAATCGCTTTCTCTCATCAAATTTGACATAACTCATAATTTTTTAACGAGTAAAAGTTTTTCTTCTCACTTGTTACTTATAGTCTAACATACTATTAATTTAGCAACGGTGGTGTACGATCCAACCTCCAAGGGTCTGGTAATACCCATGACTCGCAAATGTGCTTGACCAATTGATTAGCTAATAAGTGCACTCGATCAGCATGATAAACATAATGATGGCCACATCTTCTCAAACATGTATACTATCGTATGGTGCACATCATCCTACCTTAGTATCATGCTTCTTTCTTTATCTTATTGCACATAGTTTTTTTTTGTTTTTTTTTAAAAAATATGGTTCCACCTTACACATTTAAAAATATGGTTTCATTTATTAAACTTTGACATAAGCTATTTAGGCCCAACGCCATTGGCCTACTAACAAGTGCAAAGCTCGATGTAAAGTCACATCATGAGCCGCAACTTGCCAGTAAGCCATAATTCAGCACCACATTGGTATGCATGCGTCCATATATATCCCGTCAATGAACACCACATAAGGGAAGGATAGAACGATCATTTCAGCTACAATTGTGTAACCAGTCTCTCCCTTAAGATTCTAACTTTCTTAAGAGTATTTTTGACTCTTCACACTTGCTAATTTGATCGTCAAAGATCTCTTCTGCAGGTGCATTCTATAAATCTCTAATTGGATCTATTCTTCTCGCAAGTGTATGTTGTTCAAGTCTCACCGTGCAACCAACTGTATCGTCAAATTCTATTTTCATTATATACAAAAACCATGATAGTCTATTATTTTATACAACCATAATCCACGGTGTCTAAAGTATTATTCTTATAATATTCTAAATAATTTTTATTTTAACCTTCCAAAATATATAAAGAAGTAAGAGTTAAAGATATATGCTAGATTAATTGATTGTGGTTGATAGAATAATCATACAAAAAAAACATCATAATTTTGGATATATGTTACGTACGTACATGGCTTCCTAGTCCACTAACAATCTTATCTCACACGATTTGATTTAATCATTTGTTTGTTTGTTTTTTTATCCTTGTGATGCATGGTCCAATGTCGTATGATAATGAAATAAATACCTTAAATTCCAAATACGTGGTGAATTGAATGACTAGCTATTTCTGCTCTGGATCTGCTTAGTTTACAGGCCTTTGGCACACGTGGGAATACAGCTATGAGTCACGTGCATCCGGTGGGTTACAGTTACACGAGAGATTACCCTAATTAAGAAGGGTAGGGTCCAAAAACCTAATGCCTTGTGATGTGTTTGTTGGCGTACGTGCAACGTCTACGCACGTGTAAGGTATTGCCCGCTTAGGTCATCATCCAGTCTTCGAATGACTAGGATGACGTTTGCGTTTTACATTCATGCATGTAACATCGTGATCCATCCGTACGCAGACACGTGTCCACTCATAGCTTCCATTATTAATTTGTTCGAAAATTCACCACCAAACTAAATATATTCATAGCCGTACGCTGAAAACATTTATTTGCTTTTTTTTTTTTTTTTTTTTAAATTAATTTCAAAGTAATAATACAAATGATCGAGAAGCAATGAATTCGAATCATATTTTCTAAACATACTAAATGTTTGACAACTAATGGAAAATATTAAAAGTGTCTTGAATGAATATAACTATATAAATAAAAATATTAATCTTTCAAAAATATATATATTAACAAACATATTCAAATATAAAATTCTCAAAACTGATTTTATCTTTATATAAAATAAAAACACTTTTTTAAACTAAAAAAAAATAAAACCTATCATTCAAAACGCATTAGCAAACATGTTGCATTACAAGGCTTCATAGATGATTAAATTAAAAAGGGGGCATTTTCATAATATTGCTTTTGTCCTTTACATAGTCAGGTGACTCTAATTAGGTAATACTTTTAGATGAGTAATGCTAGAAGAAGTAGAATTATCGTCTTTTTTTATCCTTCATAATTCACATGATTTTTAAAATTACTATTAGATTTATGATAAATTGAGACAAAAGTCTCATTTCTAGCATTACTCCTCTTAGATCTTAGACCACGGATGCAAAGTCCATAACTCATAAGCTCGCTCAAAATTGCGACTTCGTTTGTTACAATCTTTGTTTTTTTTTTTCTCATAATAAATACATTAACAAATATTTTGAACATGAAAATATAAAAAGTTAAAAAAAAAAAAAAAAAAAAAACAAATAGAGCCGCTAGTTTCCCATATTTGAATTTTGATATGGTTTGAAGTAAATAAAGTACAAGTATGCAAGAGTATGTCACCGAGAAAAGCGTTGCATAATGCAAGCATAAAGAAAAGAAAATATGCTCCTCTGGCAGTGTACAGGGGGAGGGGGTGTTCCAGCATATTTGGCCTTTTAACTAGCCTTTGTTGCCCTTGCCTATTTTTTTTGTTTTTTTTTGGTTTCTGACAAGAATTTGATATTTCAATGCCCTTCTAACCTCGGGTTTCACCAACAACAAATTATTCAATTTTTATATATATATTAATGTTGCCAAATTATTTGCAACAAATAATATGGGAAAAACATATATATTGCAGATGATATGGGGGCTTGTCCAATTGGGGGTGAAGTGTGGTTTTTAAAGGCTAAAATTAATTAAAGAGAATCTCCCTCAACTTCAAGGATGAAGTGTTGACGACATACAAATTATAAATAAAAAAGTTATCTAAAAAGAATAAGACCCGCTTGGTTTGGTTTGGTTAATTTGTCGTCGGTCATTAGAAACCGGAGTGAATTTATTTTAAAAACGATAATATTTTGGTAATTTTGATATTCATGTTAAGAGTAAATCTTAACGAGAAAGTAGAATTAAAAAGAGTTAAAAAAGAAAAAAGAAAAAAGAAAAAGAATACCCACATCATTACAACTTTTGATAATTTGACAGTGATATTGCAAAACTTGTAATGCATTAAAGGGAAATAATAAATTGGAGCTTAATTATAAAAGTTGAGCTCATCGTCCAACAAACCAAGTTAAGTTTTGTTTAAAGTTGATTAATAAATAAACCGAAGTTGAGTTGAGTTTATATAGCATTCTTAACGTTAAACTGTATATTAACTGTTACAATATTCATTAAAAAGAAAAAAGAAAAGAAAAGAAAAAACTAGCTAGCCTAATCCAAGAGTTAAAAGCCAAAAAAGAAAAGAAGAAGGTGACAAAGGTGGGAATGCAGATGCAGTAATGTCGTCATAGGAGCCAAAAGAAATAATTGGAAGGTTGCCATTTGGATACTGAGTTTTAGGAAAAGCAGGTTCCCCTTTTGCAGTGATGGATCGGGGGAGGGAAGAGGGAACCTCTGTTTTTGAGTGCTTCTAGATTCGTGTTTAGTCTTTGTAATTGTAGGCATGCATGAGCAATGAGCCACACTCACAAAAACCATATCCATATATATTATTTATATTATATTATATATTATAAACGCAGGAGAGGAGAGGAGGAGGCCATGCAAGAAGAAGATTGAAGATTGAAGATTGAAGAAAGAAACCCGTATGTCATTTCAGCTGATTCATATTCACTTGTTCATTGCTGCAATGTCCATGGCCACCACAGATGGAAACATCAGAAAACAGAGCATTGAGGTTGAGCAAGTGGGGGAAATTATTAAACCATAGATGAAGAATTTAGGAGGTGTGTCCAGTGTCCTGTTTGAGGATGAAAAAGAAAGCCGGAAAACAAAAAGAACCCCAAAACAGGAAAAAGAAAAAGGAGGAAAAGAAAGAAAGAAAGAAAGAAAGAAAGCGAAATGAGAGAAAAGAGAGAGAGAGAGAGAGAGAGAGAGAGAGCAATCCCCTCTCTCCCCATAGTAGTGATGGCGTGATTTACTTTTGCTTTTTCTCTCGACAGGAATCTTTGAAAATCCAAAGCACCCTCCCGAAACCAAAAGAAATTTTAACAAAATTCACTTTAATTAATAATAAACAACTAAATTAATTAAAGGAGCTGGGCTTCTAATTTTGGGTGCCCTCATCCATCGTCCCATTTCTCATTTCTTTTTACTAATCTCCCTCCCAAATCCAATTCCCAGTCGGTGCCAAAACTAACTAATGCTTTGTTTAATCTTTAATTATTATTAATAAATACATCTTCTTCAGATTCAATCTCCTTATTTCAACATATGGGAATTGGGGGAGATCACTAACCACCCTCAAAAATTTGGTAAGGGTCACTGACCATCTCTTTTATCGATACTTTTTGTGTAAAAAAATGAAATTGTCGCGTAATTACCACTTTAGTAACTAAAGGTAAGGTTAGATATATTGTTGTAGCATATTTTATATTTTTGTTTTGTTTGTTTATTTGAATTTGGTGTATAAATGAATTATTATTATTATTATTATGTAAATAAAAATAAAAAGGAACTCGATCTGGAATTGAAATTGAGCCCTCCCCTGATAGAATGATAGACATAGTCAAGACTCAATAGTCATAGACATTAGTCATAATTCATAAACAAACAAAAACGTGAAGATATATATAACGAGGAAGGAAATGTCAATCACGATCGCCAAACAAGTCCTACCAGAGAAGTCCAAAAACCGACCTCGGTTAAGGATACGCCTAGACACGTAGGCGCAAAATTGTCTTTTCGCATGCGAGTGCCCCTAGACTCCAGACTCCAGAGAGAGAGATAGAGAGAGAGAGAAAGCACAACGGAAAAGCAGAGACAGGGGAGAGAGCGTGTGGGGCATCCTGAAATTCCATTTGAGAGGAGATTTTTTTGTTGTTTTTGTTTTTCTTTTGGTTTCATTTTCCCGTTGTTTGCACCATCATTTTTCCCCTTCGCTTTCCTTCGTTGTCCGTTGGAACCAAACAGTTGAGTCTCTCTCTCTCTCTATCTCCTATCTCTATCTCTCTCTCTCTCTGTCTCTCTCCCTCTCTCTGTCTCACTCTCACTACCAGACACACTCACTCTTCTTCTCTCTAAACTCTCATTCTCATGTCCGCGTAACATGAGCAGAAGCGGAAGCGGAAGCAGAACCAGAGTGTGGTTATGAATCCCAACACCACCACCGAACCAGCAGCAGCACCAGCAGCAGCACTACCACCGTTACCACCACAACCGCACAGGCCATCTACCTCCTGCGACCGCCACCCAGAAGAGCATTTTACCGGCTTCTGCCCCTCATGCCTCTGCGAGCGCCTCGCCGTCCTCGATCCCAATTCCTCTTCCGCTTCATCCTCGCGCAAACCACCCACGTCCTCTTCGTCCACTGCAGCTGCCCTTAAGGCCATCTTCAAACCCTCCTCATCCGGCGGCGGTCCCCCCGGAAACAACCGGAACAGGAATTCCAGTGCTGGGTCTTCGTTCTTTCCGGAGCTTCGGCGGACCAAGTCGTTCTCCGCATCCAAGAACGAGGGGTTCTCCGGGGTGTTTGAGCCCCAGAGAAAGTCCTGTGACGTCAGGGTCCGGAACACGCTCTGGACCCTCTTCACTCTCGACGACGAGCGCAACCCGAATAAGAAGAAGGACCAGCCTTCTACTTCGTCTACTACTTCTGCTTGGCCTGCTCCGGACGTTGAGGTCGACACCAGGCATTCGTTGCTAGCTTCTTCCAGCGTTCCACAAGGTCCCGTCTTGTTCGAGTCCAAAGAAGAGGAAGAAGACGACGACGAGGACGAGGACGTGGAGGACGACGATGACGACGAGATTAGGGTTTCCCAGGATTCAAGCATTCCAAATGTAGCCCTAGTCGAAGAAAGAGTTCAGGAAATCGTAGAGGAGGAAGAGGTAGAGGAAGAAGAAGAGCCAGTCCCAGAGCCAGAGCTAGAGCTAGAGCCTGACCCAGAACAAGAGGAGGAACTGAAAACGGAGGACCTGAAGACCATGAAGGACCACATAGATCTCGATTCGCAAACGAAGAAACCTTCTGGGAGAGACTTCAAGGAAATCGCCGGAAGCTTCTGGTCCGCCGCTTCGGTCTTCAGCAAGAAATTGCAGAAGTGGAGGCAGAAGCAGAAGCTCAAAAAGCGCAGGAACGGCGGTGGGTCCGCCACATTGCCGGTGGAGAAGCCGATTGGCAGGCAGTTCAGGGAAACCCAGTCCGAGATCGCCGACTACGGCTTCGGCCGCCGGTCCTGCGACACCGATCCGAGGTTCTCCCTCGACGCGGGTCGGATATCGTTCGATGCAAGTCGGATATCGTTGGACGATCCACGTTACTCCTTCGACGAGCCTCGGGCCTCTTGGGATGGGTACTTGATCGGCAGAACCTTCCCCAGAATGCCCACAATGGTCTCGGTGGTAGAGGACGCTCCGGTTCACGTTTTGAGGTCAGATACGCAGATTCCAGTGGAAGAAAATGCGATCAACGAGGACGAGACGTCGGTGCCGGGTGGGTCTGCGCAGACGAGGGACTATTACTCAGACTCGTCGTCGAGGCGGAGGAAAAGCCTGGACCGGTCCAACTCGATTCGGAAGACTGCCGCGGCGGTGGTGGCGGAGATCGACGAGTTGAAGTCGGTCTCGAATGCAAAGGTGTCTCCGGCCACCACCACCGGCGATTACTTCTTCCAAGGACCGAAACTGGTAGTCCCAGATAGAGAGTCGAGGGACTCGAACTCGAATTCTTTGAGGGACGATTGCTCGGAGACCTTCGAAATGGGGTTCAGAGACACAGCGTCTGTGGTGGGAAATGGGGAGCGAAAGGGGTCGTCCAAAAAGTCCAGGCGGTGGAGCAAGGCGTGGAACATTTGGGGTTTGATAAACCGGCGAGGTGGGAACAACAAAGACGAGGACGAGGATCACAGGTTCAGCAGACCAAATGGGGTGGAGCGGTCGTTTTCGGAGTCATGGCAGGAACTGAGAGGAGAACGCAATGGGGACGCCAGAGGTGCTTTCAATCGAAAGGTATTTCGAAGCAATAGCAGTGTGAGTTGGAGGAATTCCAATAACTTTGGTGGGTCTTTCGGGAGTGTGAGGAAGAATGGTTTGGAGATAAATGGGAATGGGAATGGGAATGGTAAAAAGAAGAGAGATGATCAGTTTGTGTTGGAGCGGAATCGGAGTGCAAGGTATTCGCCCAACAACATCGAAAATGGTCTGCTGCGTTTCTACTTGACGCCGATGAGAAGCAGCTGGAGAAGCGGGTCGGGGAAGAGTAGGTCCAATCACGCACATTCTATTGCCAGAAGCGTATTGCGATTGTACTGAATTTTGAAGGTGTTACTTTGGTTTGACGATATGTTAATTTTGCTGCATTTCTTGTGTGTAAAACCACACATGATGCCTCTTATGTATTCTTCTTAATGGTTGGTTGGTTGGTTGGTTGGTTGGGATAAAATCACCCTTTTGCATTGTTCATTTCCTGTGAGTAGCATGCTTCTTCAATCTCTCAAATAACAAGGATTTCAGTGTTTCTTTTTTCGTTCCTAACTATATTGTCTCTATCTATACTGTTGTCAATTGGGTTTGAATCTTTTTTTCCCTCGATTTCTATGTGAGTTTCTCTTTCTTGACAAAAAATGTTGGGACACATAGTATGGGAATATGGCTATAAATGATATCTGGTTTCCTTTTCTGTCTTTATGCAGCACCAAAGCTTGCTGATTGGTGAGGATTGCAACACTTTATACTGGAGTATGTTTTGTTTAAGTCTTTGGCATGTTATATGTTCTGCCAAAAGTGGTGATAATGTGGGCTCATGCCACCTAGGTTTGTTGCTTGTCACAATTTGTTTTTGGAACAAAACAGTAGATATGGTCGACACCTTGTTCTTCTTTGGTATCATTTAATCAAACTTTATGACATGTGACATGCTCCAGGCCTTGGTCCCCAATCAAACATCACTTTGTGTTTGAAACATGAATTATATGATTTCTCAAGGCAGGTGTAGTCAGTAGGAAACTGTGGAGTGTGCTGCTTCTTGACCCCACTCAGAATCAGATATCACTAAGAATTAGTGTTCTATCCGCATGTACAGCAAAATAGTTGTATTCTGAACTTTACACTTGGAAAGGAAAAGAAAAAAAAAAAAGGAGAGAAAAAGATCAGGATTCTATATTGTTCTGTAGTGTGTTGAGTATGGTGCTTTGTTGTGAAATTCATTTAACCTCTCCATCCAGCATCTGCACGACGACCTTAAGGTCAATGTTTCTTGGAGCTTCAGAGAATCTGTGGCTTGCTCCAAGATCGGTTTCTATATATGCATAAGGGTTGGTCCTTCAAGTTTATGAAGAATATTAATCCTGCAGATAATTTGTATAAATTGGTTAATTGACCAAAAACACAGGGAATATTATTTCCTTGTATGGACGACATCATCTGAAGCATGAAAAATTGTTACATAAGTTGTAGAAAGTAAAGCAGGTACTTCTCTTCTTTGTTCTTTCTTTCTATTTTCCTTTTTTTATCTTTTAAAACCTTTTTTCTTCTGCTTTTTTCATACTTTAGCCTGAGGTATTTGTCTTTCCTTCCAATTCTGCATAAGGTTATCTAATTTTAAGGGGTTTTTACAGTTAATTCACCCACCTTGGCAGCTGAGTTTGGGCATAAGGCCTGCTGGGGTTGCTGGAAGAATCGATAATGGGATTTTGCAGGCTTCAGGAATCTATAAATCCCTGATTAATCAGGTCCAAAGAAGATAGCGGCATCTGCAAATGCTGAACAAATTCAGAAGCCGATAGTGGCTGAAACAGTTTGAGAATCTGTGAGAATCATCACTTGGTTCTTCTTGCAGAACATATTGAACTTCCAGGCCCTGTTTTAGATGGACAGAGCGATGCAGAAATTGTACCTGTCTAGAGATTGCAGTTCAGAAAAATCAGTTCTTTATTTATAATTTATTCTAAATTTGTTAATGCAGTGCAGAATCTAAAATGATTGGCAGTCTCACTGATCATATTTTCGATATACGAATTAGACTTTTGCTCCTTTGGGTTCAGAAGTGACATCAAAAGGTAACTTTAAAACCTGGCATAGTTTAACCTTAATTCAACTCACTTAATTCAACTCATTGAATGAAATGGGTTAAACTTCTTAATTTTAACTTACTAATTTTATGTTAGGTTTGTACCAAATTTATGGGTCGTGTTAAAAATTAGTAGTCTTAAATGTATCACGTTAGGAGCATACATTAAAGACGTCTTAAGGAATCTAATAGAATAAAGCCACTGCTCGTAGACAATTTGATACTAAAGCTTGTCGGTGACTTTGATATTTTATTTCTTCAGCATTTGAAACAGGACTACAATCTCTGGAAAATAAAATAAAATAAATAAAAAAGAGAAAGGCCTATGCCATTTTATTAAATTATATATTTAATTTAGCTTTGGAGTGATTCACACATTATCTCCATCATATGGGCTATGAGATGTTCAGGAAATATTAGAGAGCCTTGCAAAATAAAATTTGACCATCAACTTCACAAAAGAAGCTCTTTAACCCTAGACACTAGGAGGCTAAACTCCCATCAGCAAAGCAGGAATCAAGCTTGGAAATGATTATTTCTCAAAGAATGAGATCTTTATCACTCCACTGGTGGCATTGAAGGAAGCAAACCAATCAATATTTTGTTCTCACTAAGTTTGAGATGATGCCTTTTTTTTTTTTTTTTTACTTTATCTATAATTTGTAAAAGCTCTATGATCAAACAAATTTGCCTCCAAAGTCAAAAAGTGGCAAGGGAAACATCCCAACATGCTTCTTCATGGAGGATAAAGAATGAATGAAAGAAAAAAGAGAAGAAAAGAGGCTCATAACCCAATGGCATGTCTAGGTTACTCCCATTAGCCTTCAATGGGAAGTGGGTGGGTAATAATTTGTTTTAAGGTAATTGAGAGCATAATTGTCAACGGTTGTGTGCTCATGCTGCTCCTCGAGGTTCTGCCAAGACTTGATGTTTTTATGTTCTCTCTATTATGGTTTCTTTTTGCCAAAATGAATTGGCAGCCAACTTTGAAAAATTTGGCACTTTCTTCGACAACTTAGCATCCTTTAGCATGTTATATGTCGTTCACATTCGATGATTTATCAATATAGTACGAGTGGATATGTTTGTTAACGTGTTTTGAAAGATATTTTTTTTATTTGATTTGAAAAAACATTTTGATGTGCATGAAGTAAAAGCGAAACATGTTTTTTTTGTTTTCAGTTATTTGTTAATGTATTTAATTAGGAGAACGGAAAACAAAAGTTTTAATAAACGCCGCATTCATCTCATTCCCGAGTCTCTTGGTTTATTGAAGTCAACAAAAGAAGGTTTGCTAGTTTTATGTGGAAAGAAGAATGTTGCAAATCACAGATTGGGAGGTGAAATTGAAACAAATCTAACGACTAATTGTACTGGGTACCGAAGATAATGGCTCTTCAAATGCCATATCAACCTACATAAATACAATTCACGTAGAAACACATCACTGTAAATACTAATATGATTCTTATTCTCAGAAATTAGGGTTCAAATTATGTCATCGAACAATCAAAGTTCAACTTTTTGTGAATGCTTAGGAAAGAATTAGTTGGTCGTAAATCGAACTTCAAATTGAGGAAGCCTGCAAAGAGAATGAGAATAAAACACAAAGAACCTTGTCAAGTGTGTTGGCAGGAGATCACTCTGATACTTAAGCCAGAATTTGATTGAAAATGGGTGTAAATAATTCAGAGACACAAAGAGAAAGAAGAAGAAAAGGAGAGGGGAGGGGTGAGCCATACTGCTAGGAGAGTGTTTTTTCGCACCTCAAGAATATCAAAACATTAGGGTTCCACATGGCATACCTATGATCCTATGTGGGTACGGTCTTTCTGATCCTGATAGACTTGTTCTTTTAAGATTGGTCGGGTCAAATTTACCCGTAGTATAAGTTCAACGTGAGCTCTATTGGGCTCACCCTGAGATGGGCCCATTACTTCCGGAAATTATTTTCGGGTACACCATATAATTTTTTAAGTAAAAAGTACACCAAGAAAATGAAAGGGGAAATTATCCTTTTTCCCAAGAACTACCACTCGATTATCATATACCTCCATCAACTATCAACTTTACATTACGACCCCATCAAACAACCATTTCGTTACCAAAACTCCCATTCTGTTAGTCAAGGTCATTAAGTCGGACGATCAACCGTGAACAATACCTATGAACAGTGTCGTGAACAATGATGGTTAACCGTCCGACTTAACGACTTTGACTAACGAAATGAGAATTTTGGTAACGAAATAGTAGTTTGATGGGAGTGTAATATAAAGTTGATAGTTGATAGGAGTATATGATAATCGAATGGTAGTTCATGCGGGAAAAATGATAATTTCCCCCCAATGAAACTACAACTTCACATTGTTGTAATGGCCAAAAACTATTTTAGTCAAAAGTTGCACTTGTGTTTGTCAACAAATCCATTTTTAACCCCCTGAAAAATTATTAGGAAAAAGCAAAGGCCAAAAGATTAGTTCTCCTTTGACTTGGTTGGAAAAGAATGATATTTTGACACATCAATGGAGAAAGTGGCATGAAATCATGTTACAATATTTACTATAACTTTTATTGATGTGGTTTTTAGTACGAACATATAACATACGATGATATACATGTTGGCTTAAATGTTATTGAGTGCTCATCTTGTTTATTGGGCTTTATGCACCTTAACAGTGTAAAAACTGTAATTATAACAAGGATTAGGAGTTTGTAAGGGATAATCTCCATTGTGTTTTCTACGCAAACTCAATCGTCTCATGGTCAAGGTTTTGATAAAGTTTGCACTTGACTCTTCGACAACCTTTTCGGTTTTGTTAGTATGATACCCCAACTAAATTAACTCAGTGAATAGAATATTCACATATTTCAATTGGTGCTATTATTTTTACTTTTGATTCACGCAGCGTAAATTGCATGTATTTTATTGGATAAAGTCTACTTAACCATCTCAAACTATCATTCTAATGACAATTTACCCTCTAAACTATTAATTACGATAATTTACCCTCTCAAACTACCAAAATAATGACAATGTACCCTCCAATGCTAACAAAATGATGAAATTATCCCTACAGAATTTTTAATAAGACAAACATACCTTTAAAATTTTGAAAAAAAAAAATTTAGTATTTTTGCTTTTATTTTAGTAAGGATAATTTCGTCATTTTAAAAAAATTGGAGGTACATTGTCATTATTTTAGTAGTTTGGAGGGTAAATTCTCGTGATTGATAGTTTAGAGGGTAAATTACTGTTGGGATAATAATTTGAGCAGGTTAAATGGACTTTACCCTATTTTATTTTATTTTTTTAAAACCGACACAAATTACTTATAGCCGCATATGACACTAATACCTAGGCTGAGATCTACAAAAGTCTAGCCAACTCTAAAAGTTAAGATCACATGCGGATCTCAAGAGTAGAAATATAAGCTTAGGTAGGGCTCCTCCTCTCCCTCTACAACTAAATCCGTAAAATTCAATAATTTTTGGGTAGAAAAAAGTTGGGTTGACAATTTTTTTAAACAATCTGGGAATAAGATACGAAGTTATATTGTTATAGTTTAGTTTAAACGAGTTCGGACCATCAATGGGTCAACCCATTTAATAAGCTGGTGAAACTGGTCAACCAACAAGTTGACCCGCATTTTTTTTTTAACAAAACAAAAAACTTAAACCTATACGATTCTCTTCTCTCACTCAATTTACCAACTGCTCTCCCAAACTCTCTCTCTCTCTCTCTTACAAGTCCAGCCCAAAATACAACGCCAAATCTTCTTTGATGTGAGTTGATGAAGAACAGTTGAGATTAGAGAACGACAATCTCTAAAACAAAGGAAATGGGGGAAGGTTCTTTGAGAACTCAACCTTGAAGGCAAAAATAAAGAGAAATGTTAGGAGTACTAACTTTTTTACTAACGAATGGGTACTAACATGATATGGAGCTTATTTATTGGTGATGATCAAAACAATTAATAAAGAAAAATGTTACGAATACCAATAAATAAGTTCCACATCATGTTAGTACCCATTTGTTAGTAAAAATGTTAATATCCCTAACATTTCTCAAAGATAAAACGGTTGGTGGTCATAGAGCATATTTCATATCATATTCACGGGCAAATATGTGTATAGAAAATAAGCATTTCTTCATCATTAATTTGTTAAGCGTATTACCCCCACTTAACCATTGAGTTTGCTAGTCGTATTACCTCCTCTCCTAGAACTGGGTTTATTAAGGGTATTACCACGACTTAACCATTGGGCTTGTTAAGTGTATTCCCCCACTAACCACTGAGTTGTTGAGTGTTTAACCACCACTCCAACGCATGGATCATGACAAAACATTTTCTCAAAATCTCTTTTCTTTCAAAATTCCTTTTTTTTTTTTTTTTTTTAAAAAAAAAAACGTAAATCTCAGTATAATATACACATGGCATAAATGAATATAATTAAATTCATTGTCATCATTAGTTTATTAAAATATGCATACAGGTCCCCAAGAGGTAGCTCAATCGACTGAGACCACGCCTAATGAAGCGGAGGTCACTAATTCGAATTCTCCTCCACTCTCTTGTGTGGACATGTCAAAAAAGTTATAATAATAATAATGCATGCAGCAATACATAATATCATCTAACATCTAAAACAATTTGATGACTATCAGTGTATCAGTAAATTTTTACTTACCACTTGCCATTCCTTCTTCAACCCTAATTAGAAAAAAAAAAAAAAAAAAAACCCTACACGTCAATTTCTAGGCTATTTCACAGTCCTACAACTTTATATATATATATATATATATGGAAAATGCTAGGGGTTCTCCCCTAGTGTTCTCCTAGCGTTCTCTCCGTCATACGTAGAACATGATTTAAGAAAAAAAATAAAATTGTAGTGGCCTCCACCACCGATTTTTTTAGGCATTAGCACTAAATTTAGGATGATCAAATTCATTTTGGGTGATATTATCCTTAAAGGGTTAACCTTTCACCCTTAGGTTTTAGTTTTGAATCTAAAAACAAGTTTTAAAGCATTAGAATCTAAATATTAACTCATAAAAATTAATTTGTTAGCAAAAAAACGGTACTAAAATTTTATTTTTTCTTAAATTATGTTCTACGTAAGACTGAGAGAACACTAGGGGGAGAACCCCTAGCAAACCCCTATATATATATATATACCAAATGAGTTTCTTTGTTGTTAACTATATATATATATATACCAAATGAGTTTCTTTGTTGTTAACTATATATATATATATATATATATATATATACCAAATGAGTTTCTTTGTTGTTGACCTCATTCTAATAGGGTCCAAATGAGATAATGACCGAGTTTCTTAGGTCTCCCTATAAAAACACCACGTCTAGCCGGGGTCCGAATGAGATATTGATTGAGCTTCACTGACTCTATTTTATCTCTCACCTCGTTCGGACTGGACTAGAAGGTCGTCTGGATGTGCATCGTGTTTGTTAGAACAATTTTTTGTCTAACAGTTTCTGGTATGATGTGAACTGGTATTTCTTCAGGGCGTCCTAGTCTGCAATACGTTCTTTATGTTCCCACAATAGCTACAAAAATAACAAGAGAAATAATATCCTTCGGCGTACAAGATTTCAGCCTACCCAATATACAATAATTGAGCCATATTTCGTATGCTTGAGTATGATAGTATGAGAGTCTGAAATTTATACCTGGTGTAGGGCCTATTTATAAACTGAGGAGTTGAGGTAAACTTGAACTGGATCTTTTTCTTCGAATTAATTTGGGATTCTTGAAAGCTAGAATTAGACTTTGATTCATACTTCAATTTAGATCTTGAGTAGGACTCTACTCTTAACCCCCAGATTCTTTCGATAGAAACCTACCTGGATTATATTTTCTTTTATTAATTAATAGCTTTGTGGGTCTGTCACTGGACCCAAGGCCCAAGATCTGATGGGCCAATTGTGTAAAATTATTCTCAACAATGTGGAAAGATACTATGCTCTATTACTCAAAAAGAATTAGTCAAGCTACAATTAGAACTTCTTAAAAATTATTTATAACGCTTAGTCTCATCTAGTAAAAAACCAATGTGTGACTTAGCACCCTAGGAGTTCCTTCATAATCCACCTACTTCATATAGACTTTATAAAAACGATATATAAATATAATTTGTAATTGTTATCAACAACGACAGCTACTGCTACAACTACTAGAACGAAACAACATTAAAAAAGTGCAACCCTAAACCCTAACAGTAAGGGTGACATTACAAAGTTTTGAAACATAACAACTTGACATTGCAACTTTTTAAATTTTTAAGCGTATGATTGTAAAAGTGTCGAAACATTAGGAAGTAGGGTAAGTGAAGTTTTGTTTAAGAAACATGACAACTAAATGGAGTTAAATTTGACAACTTTTTCTGTCTCCCTTTTGTTTTCACTTTTTAAAACAAAAGCATTAACAAAAAACCAGAAACAAAAACTATTTTTACCTTTACATCACATCAAAATACTTTTTCAAACAAAAATGCCCTTTAAAAAGCATGAACAAACAGAGCTTTAATTTTCATCTTATATTATCAATGCTTTACATCAGGTGTAAATACAAATTCTACCAAAACTTTTGATCCAAAATCACACCACACCAGCCTAATGATTAGCCTACCAAAAAGACCCTTGAGCACAACTCGAGGGATGATATCTACAGACAGGGCCAATATATGCGAGTGTAGAGTATCCGTATATGTGGGATAATCCTAGCTTTAAATCTTTTACAAAAAGTCATGTTATTCCTCAACCGGTACCTCCTCATCAGCCTGGTCGTCGTCACTGTCAAATGTTTCAAGGGAAGATTTGCTCTGCAGGCTCATACGTCTAGGAATAAACACGTTGAAGTAATAACTCAAAATGCTTTTCTTGGACTTTGATGGAAAACGCTTCAAGGCTAGCTTCCAAAAGTTGGCTTCCTTCCACAGTGGATTCACTTTCACAAGAGATTCAAATCTACTTTGTTCTTCCAATGTCCATGACTTCAAAACGGCTTCTTCTCCCATCTCATCAAACTTCCAACACCCGAAAGCAGCACCAATTTCGGATTGCAAACGGAGCCTTTCTTTATGAACGTGGCGTTTAACGCAATCAGCAGATCCAGGGGAGACACAAGAGCAAGCACCATGTCTCCCTTTCGCAACTGCTTTCACAGTGTTTTTTGTATTCCTACCTTCCATGGGCCAAATTCGGGTGCCCAACCACTTCAAATTTTCTGAATCATCATCACCACCATAAAGATTCTTCCTCTTTTCTAGGCATGTCCACTCTGGAATTTCAGCCTGAAACTTGGGACCAATGGGAACAACAGGTCTACAGAAATGATCACCGCTAGAAATCATCCTCATTGCTGAATCAATGAAATCTGCCACAGCTACAGGGTTTTGAACACTATCGATGATCCCCAGTGCTCGTTGAAATTTCGAATTTGGTTCCTCTGAGCTTGACGAATCTGAACTGTGAATCAAATCGATGAAATTCGACTGTGGTGCATCCTGGGTGGTCGAGCTCAGTTGGCTTGGACCATTAACGAATCTAAGGCAGTCTTTCTTTTTTTGGATGAATCTAGGACTGTCATTTAAAGGATAATCCTTGCTTACAGAACTGCATTTTGTTCCATCCAGAGAGGTAATATCAGTATTCACATGCTTCTCTTTTAAGCTATCCTCAGAAGTCAATGTACTGCACGAACTGTGTGAGTTAAAGACAACTTGTTGCTTATGACTTTCAGTTCTGTCACCTGAATTGAGCGAGCTTGAAACAGAAGAAAACTGGGTATTTCCCAATTTTTTGACATTTGGATTATCAGATTCCTCTGGAGCCAATGTAGAAGCAGTTGTCAACTTAGTACCTCCTATAAACTGTTCAAATCTCCTCTTTTTCTGAAGAAAAGGAGGGAAAAGGTCGTTTCCTTAGAAATGGAAAAAAAACAGGGTGGGGGAGTAGCGAGAAAAAAAAAAAACCATTTAGAATTGAAATTGACAAATCATAGAAATGAACTGGGTGCATCTCAAGTGTCTAATGCTAAAAGAAAGATATTTATAAGTTGATGATGTTGCCAGATCCAAATGGACATTTGTGGAAAAATTTTAATCAGTAACCCATGGAACAGACCATTTAGAACAACCAAATCAAGAGCTCAAAGAGCTCTGTGCCTTGAAAATGTTGTTTAGTCACCACTGCTGTCTATTACATAATACCAGATACGCAAGTGCTGCTCTGGATGTCTTAAAAGATTACATTATTAACATCTACTTCAAATCCATTCTCACCAAAATATCAACAAGCATCCTATCAACCCCTGGATTTCAATTACATCAACACATCAATGCTATTTAAACCTCAAGCTACAATTTGAACTTCAAGCAAAAATCTAAATCCTTTCTTTACTTTCATAGATCGATATATCTTTCCAGTTTTTTCAAAGCATGCATGACCTCCTGACAAGGTCTTAATTCAATTATCTGAGGTTGGTCACATCAATAATCCTGTTTCAAGTTTTATTTGCTATCAAATCCCAGGAAGTTATGTCCTTTATCACTGCCTCTCATTTTTGGTTGACGACATTTTTCTTATCCTCCTCCATCAGCATCAACTTTAACTCCCAAATGATTAATTTCCTTAAAAGTATATTTCATTGTGTATCTACTCAACTATACAAACACCATCATTTGGAGTCCACAGTATTCTACAAGACATACTGCTTTTCAATAATACTAAGGGTTAAATCCAATTTTAGCACCTGTGGTTTGTAGTTTTGTCAAAAAGCTGCCTGCATTTTAAAAAGTGGTAATTTTACCACCTGGGTTTTGCATATTTATCAAATTACTACATCCATTAGTTTTTCCGTCCAAAAAAATAACAGTCATATTGCCACGCGGGCAAATAGTCACATCATCTCCTAACAAGGTTCAGCTGGATTTCATATATTGACTGTGTCAATTTGATTTTCAAAATCCAGTCAATACCATCCAAAAGGCAAGTGCTCACCTCTAATTGTTGGTATGGCTGTGCAAAAACCCGTTGAACCCAAACTGACCTGATTCTTCAACTTCCGAAATGTGTTGGCTCGATTGTTGGTATATATTATTTTATGGTCAAGAAATTGGGTCAAAAGTTGGTAATAGGGCTTGGGTTTCTAACAGCCTAACCCGGTAGTCAATCATATAGATACCTTCTTATCAACCTTAGTTGTTTTCCTCTAAAACCCTAGTCATTTCCCCCACCGCTTAGCTCTTTGCCCTTCTCTCTTGCTCCCTTCATAGCCGTACTCAGTCTTCTCAATTAGGGTTTTGATAAAGATCTACATCACACCCCTCAATTGCAGGACCAAACGCAAGGACCATTCCTTGTGGATTTTGTAATCAGCGAAAGTACAATCATCCTGTAATTGCTTCTCGACAAAGACCTATCATTGTGGATCAAGAGGGATGCCTTCCTTGTCATGGAATTTGGCCTTAGCACTGCCATTGGTGCCGAGTAATGAGATCGGGAGGGTGATGGTCTTCCCAGTTAGGGATTTCATGAAAATCTAAATGCCACCATGGAGACAGAGGACATGATGGAGAGTCAACTCCCTTTTGCATGTTGAAGTCGGCAAAGGTGCTAGCATTAAAGACACCTTCACCAACTATTTTTCCTTGTTGAGCTCGCAAATCTTCCTGACTTTCTAACTCGATTTCAATCAAAGGATATCAATGTCTATTTGACTCAAAAACCCTCATGGGGTAGGTCGAATTGGAATAAATTCTCAATCTCGACTTCTGTCAAGTAAGTGTGGAAAGGGGGATATTTGATCCGATTTGACCAGTCCCCACCCCTAGTTGTCAGTACCTCAACATGGAATCTAAACCACTCAACAAGAACATTGGAAATTGACCAATGTCAATCAATTTTAGGTTTGTTGATTGGCCAAATCCAATGCTCACCCCAGCATAGGACTTGCAAGTCTATTATAAATTTTCCCATCAACTTACTGATCATCATGTAAAAATGCTCTAACTTTGCAGGTGACATTCTCTTCAATCTATTTCAAAGAATTGCAATCTAAGAGATTGACATTATCTCTTCACCGTCAACTTTTGCTACTCTTTGACACAGTGGAAGGTGTAGGAATATGACTTAAAACATATTAGCCCAAAGAGACCTCGAATCCACCATTAAATAAAGAACACTCTAAGAAACTAGACTAAAATATTACTGATGAATGAAGAAGAAGGGCTATGTGTGGTAACATTTTCATAAAGTGTTTTCTCTTCTCAAACACAAAAACGCACATTTCCAAAAACACTTTTCAAAAAACAAAACACAACAAACTTTTCATATCTTCTTACAGAAATATTTTATAAAAACAAGTGTCAATTTTTTCAGGAGTGGAGGCAGATTTTTTACCCAAAAAATAATAATAAAATATATAATGAAGGGTGGTCACAAGACCACCACAATGCAGGAGAGGTGTTGCTGCGCGACCACTCTATTTTTTTTTATGTTTTATAAGTAAGAAAACAGTCTCCACATTTGAAACAGCTAAAGCTACAGTTACATTTTTTTTTTTTTTTTAAGAAGAACAATGCAAGACAACAAACAAACAGGATAACAAACTACAAGAAACAAACAAAATGGGGAGGATCCTTCCCACTAGCTAGGGGAGATGATAGGAAAGGTGGTGAGGAAAAGGAAATGCTACCAGAGTAAGATCTAGCTGCGGCTCAACGTGCCACTGAGTGGGCATAGAAGTTTGCACTTCTATTAATCTTCCTACCTTCCCAAGAGGAAGCAAAAGGAATAGCATCTAAGGAATCAAAGATAATGGGAGAGATCCTCCAATCTAGAGGAGAATCTAGATGTTGGAGAGCTAAAACCACCACTTCAGAATCGCCTTCAAGGATAAATCGATCAAGAAGAAGAGAAGCCGCTAAGGAGATTGCTAGCTGAGCTGCCAAAGCTTCCCCCACATTAGGAGAACATGAAGGACTAATCTAAGAAAGCATATGAATAATCTGGCCTTCAGAATTGCAACAAACTACTGCCTGAGTTGAGAAAGAATCTTGAATAGCAGTATCAAAATTAATCTCAATCCAATTGAGCGGGGGGATCCATTTTTCCACCAGGACTTGTAATTTAGAATGCCAAGCTTGGAAATGCTCAAGAGAGATTTTATTAATATGCGCATACACACTACGAACATTGAAAGAGATTCCATCATGAAAAGCTTTGTTTCTGTAAAACCATAGGATGTCACATGCCACAGAGGCAAAATTTTGAAATTTATGGGGTTCCATTAGAGGGATACACCAAGAGAGCTACCCAGAGAATGATTAAGTTGATCCAATCCATCATAGAAGATAATTTAAAGGCTGTTGAACCTTTTCAAATGGGGAAGAATATGATTTATTGATAGACACATTAGCAAGAAAAATATAAACACCATTGTTTTTGATAACGAGAAACTTCTCCAAGGCAGGGCCACTTTGTGTACCTAAACTTGTCATGTAAACCTCGAACCTATATAAAGTGCCCTCTCCACACGAATCCGATAATACTCTGGCTTTGCCCGTGGACTGGCCCCAAGAAATGCCACTAAGACCAAGACCCTTACCATTTGAGCCAACCCCTTTGGAGTAGAAAAATATAAAGATTATAACAATCACTCTTAACTTATTTTCCTAAACAGACAAGAGTCCCTAATGAGATAAACTTGATATGAAATCAAACTCTAGAAAACTTCAAGGTTGACAAGCTCATTCATTCTAGAGAACTCTAGCAAAAATCATTAATAAAGAGTAGGTATTTGCTTAACCTTGCTTAAGACTCCTAATTTTGACAAACAAAGAACAATTATTTTAATGAAAAGATAAACCAACAATAAAATGTATGGAGCTTACCGGAGGATATTCCACATTACATGAACGCATCAATTTCCGCACTTTGAGACTCTGATTCCGTATTTTCCGAAATGAATTCTTTGATGCATGTGGATTGCAAGGGTCCAAGGCAAGTCCTTTCCACCACGCTAACATGTCCATTTGAGCAGATGAGCTGGGCAAAATGGCTTCTTCACGTCTTCTCTGCTGCTCACAGTTGCTACGACTTCGCAATCTTTCCATTCTAGCAATGTTTCTTTTTGTCATCCTCTTGAATTCGGGACTGAAATCAGGACAAGAACGCCTTAGGGTTTTGCTATGAAGAAGACCAGTCCTTCAACTGGATGAACCAAACCCTAAAAAAACCTGAAATGGGAAATCTGTTCAAAAAACAAACTTTGAACTGGCCAAGTGTCTGCTCTCACTCCTTTACGCTATTTTCACAGAAATTATCATTAAATTCAAATAAAAATTCATTTCAAATTTAATAATAATTTTAAAAGTCGTATATGATTGTTAAAAAGTATGAAAAAAAAAATATAAATAAGTGGAAGTATGTATAGCATTATTTTTTAACCGACTTGTTGAAAAACTTGCATGTTTAACTAAACACTTAAATTACTATGTAATTTAACTAAACATTCAACTGCGTATTTAAAATCGCAAAATCAAATTGATCATTGAAGACTCTACTAAGATAAAGATGGGTTGTCAGAAACGAAGAGGAGGTGGGATGAATATGGATCAAACAGAGTTGGCAGCTCCCCTACATATATGGCTGTCAATTTTTTACGTGACCCGTGAACTAGACACGAACTCGGGATAAAATTAGCAGGTTAGAGTTGAGGGGTCTTACTTGTTAAATTAAATGGGTCATGCTAGTGTTTACCTATATAGTCTTATACTCATGCCTAAACATAACCTAAACCTAACATGCGATATAAGGGCTGACAATTTTTGACATGATTTGGTACGAACCCAATAAAAATTAGCGAGTAAGGGTTGAAGAATCTAAGCCGTTTAATTAAATAAATCGTGTTAGAATTTACCTATATAATCTTATATCAATACTTGTCATCCCGGCCTATACGACCTGAACTCGACACACAAATATGATTGTCATCCCTGCCTACCATCCCTCATGCCTTGTGAAGAGAATCACTTTGGCCCTTGTGAACAGCTTGATGCCCATCTCCAACCCAAAAAAAAAAAGAGAGGAAAAGTTCACATATTCCTTCAAACTACGACCCAATTGACAATATTCACATACTCCCTCAAACTACCACCCAATTAACAATATTCTCATAAACTTTTAATTGTGACAATGTTCTCATAAACTACCAAAAAATTAACAATATCCCCAAGGCCTAGCAAAATGACAAAAATGACCTTAAATATTTTTCAGGATAAATGCATAATCAGTTCCTGTGGTTTACCTAAATTACAAAACGCTCAATGTGGTATCAAAATGAACTCAGAGGTCATTGGGGTATGCTAAAAAAATGATTTAGTCCCTGTAGTCAAATTCCGTTAAAAAATTTAACATATTTTGTTAGTTGCCACGTCAACACCAATGAAATGGTGACATGTGTTGTTCTTAGTAAAAAAATATAAAAATATTAAATATATAAACTAAAAAAAATAAGAAAATATATATATATTTTTAAAAAAAGCAAAGGAACTCGCAGCCACCCCTAGATTTGCTGAAGAAGAAAAGAAGTGGGTTTAGTTCGTGGCAATATATGAGAATTGATGAGCTAGTGATGAGCTTCAGTTGTTAGTGGTTGTATCTCGTCGTTAGCGGTGCTCAACGTCGTGGTCTTTGTTGCCGGCCGTCGGTAAGGGGAGAGGGAAGAGAGATGAAATGGGGGAAGAGACAAAGATGAAAAGGGGAGGAGAGAACGATGAAATGGGGGAAGAGAGAACACTTTGCACTTTTTGTTTTGAAACAAAAATTAATTGTTAGTTTTTTTTTTTTTTTTTTACTTTTATATATTTAATATATTTATATTTTTTTTACTAAGAGCAACACATGTCACCATTTCATTAGTGTTGAATTGGCAATTAATGGAATTTGTCCAATTTTTTAACGGAATTTGACTATATGGACTAAATCATTTTTTTGGCATACCACAAGGACTTTTAAGTTCATTTTGATACCACATGGAACATTTTGTAGTTTAAGTTAACCACAGGAGACTGATTATGCATTTATCCCATATTTTTGAATAGGACAAAAACATTACAATAAATTCAAAAACAAAAAAACAAAGAAATAAAGGGTATTTTCTTCATTTAGGGTGACATGACAATTTTTGATAGTTTGTAGTAGGGCTGGGCACGGGTCAGTTCGGGGCTGATTTGGCCTTTTTGGCCACCCTACCCGAGCCCATCGGGTTTGGAAAATTCCTAACCGCTATGTTCATTGAAAGCACTAAACCCGCCGGGTATTCGGGTAGGATGGGGCAGGTTGCACGGGGCGGTTTGGTTGGGTTTGTCAGGCGGGTCGGGTATTTTTGATTCCCATCATTTTCAATTATTAGGAATTCAAATTTCCTGGTTTTTTGTAACAAATCCAGCAACTTGACGGTCACTATGAGAGCTGAGACTTGAGAGGGATAGAGAGAGTTCACTTCTCAGAGAACGAGAGAGAGAAAGAGAAATGAGAGAGAAACCTGGGATCGGCATGACAGTGAGAGAGAGAAGAGGAGCGGTCTCCGCCGACAAGAGTGAGAGGAGTGGTGACTGGCGAGAGAGAGAGGAGCGGCGCCGGGAGAGGAGACTGAGAGATAGAGACGGTGATACTGGGAAAGGCGCTGGGTCTCTGGAGTGGCGGCTGTCTGTGTGAAAAAATGAGGAATAGAAGATAGATCTAGGGTTTTCTAACTTTTAAGCATATGGGCTAGGCGGGTCAGGTCGGGTCGGTTATCCGACGCTTTTTAAAAATTAAACCAGCTGATCGACCCGACCCGCACGAGTTGGGTATTTTACAACCTGTAATAGCAAAAAAAAATTAAAAACTGTCGGGTTTGGGCGGATCGGATTGGACGGGTTGGGCGGGGTTTTTGCCCACCCCTAGTTTGTAGGGATATTGTCTGAATTGAAAGTAAAGTTTGGAGGAACATTGTCTCAATTCAAAGTTAGTTTGGAAGGGACATTGTTAATTGAGTTGTAGTTTGAGTTGGGGCATGTAAACTTTCCATTAAAAAAAAAAAAAAGGTTATGAACAAAAGATTAGGAATAAGAAAAAGAAAGAAGGAGAGAGACAAATAAGGCCTTGTTTGGTTCACAGAATGTCTAGTCCATTGAAAAAGATTAGATATTACTAGAATAGAAGAGTGTGGAATAGACTAGCTATTCCTATTCATTTGTTTGGTTGTAACGTTGGAATAGAACACTGATTATGTATTCCTTCGTTTGGTACAAAGCAATATTTTTTTTCTATTCAAAAGGGTAGGCCGGGGAGACCAATTGTCGCTATCTTACCTAGGCGTGACCATGGTAGCACCCACCCGCTGGGAGCCGCACAAAAGGGGCCTAGACGGTGAAAACCGCAGGCACTCCCTCAAGTCAGGGCTTGACCCAGCCCCATCAGAGCGGAGCCAAGGTGGCAAATACTAATCATGCATATATGGAGATTTTTCATTACGGAGATTCAAACCCTTGCCCTAGTACATGCCCAACCACTTTTAGGATTTCCTTGGGCCATTGAACCTCCACCCTTATAATACAAAGACAATTTATATAGTTAAGGACTTTATTTCTTTATTTTTTGAAACATAAACAACTATATTATATTTTTTAAAAAAAAATTATGTCAGTGGCCTTTCTTATTTTTATTCTTTTGCAATTATGCTACAAAATTATTTATATAAAAAAAATCACATAATCATTATATCACCATTTAGAGGATGCCATAAAAAAAAAGGAACAAAAAAAGGAATTACAAAAAAAACAAAAACAAAAACAAAATTGGTACAGAAACAGAGAGAGAGGGGATGAAAAAAAATTTCTTTGTAGAGAAAGAGAGAGAAAGGTATGAAAAATTGTTTCTTTGTAGAGAAACAGAGAAAAGAGAAACATAGAGAGAGCGAATAGAGAAGAAACAGAGAGAGAGACGGCGTAGGTGTGACAGGGTGAGGTTTTTTTGTGGCAATTTACACTATTAATTTAATTCCACAGGAAAGGATTAGCTAAGTCATTGTGTATGGGATTTGTAGTCCCACGAGAATAGACTATTCCTAGGAATATAGTGTTATCAAACAGAAATAACTATACCTAGGGTTAGCTAGTCCGTTCCAATGGCTTATTCCACAAACCAAATGGGGCCTAAGGGTGCGTTTGAGATTGCGATTTTGTAAGAATAATTTACGTTTTTAAAAGATATCGCAAAATGTAAAGTTTGGTATTGCGATTTAAAAATCACTTAATCTAAAATAGGAAAAAAATCTGCAATTTTTATAAGCAGATAGAGTGTGCTTATTTGAAAAGGCGCGACTGATTTTATATAACAAATATTTGATAAAAAGAAAAAAGAAAAAAAAAAAAAGAGAACTTCTTTAACATGTTTTACCCAAAGCTTTTGCGTTTTTAAAAAGTAGTTATTTCAAAAATGCAATTTTAGATAAAACAGTGTGATCTTGCATATTAAAGTGCGAGTTTAAAAAAATCACGATTTTAAAGTTTAAATTGCTCAACTGTGTTTTAAAAAATCATGTTTTCAAATATGCAAGAAGTTTTAAAATCGCAACCTATCCATATAGTCATATGAAGGAAAAACAAAACAAGAAGTAAAAGGAGAAAAAATAAATCCTTTGTCAAACAAACTTTTTTAAGTAATTTAGAAGAATAATTGGATACTATGTTGCGATGAAGTAAAGTGAAAAGTTTGAAGAATTATTATTTTAATTTTGATCCATTTTAATTTATGAGTTGATCGTTAAATTCGCTTTTAGAAAAATTGACGTGAATTCAAATTGCATAAATTAAAAAAAAGAAAAAGAATAGATGTAAATTAAAATTGTTTTCTTGAAAAGAAACAACTAAATTCTAGTAGGGTTTGCCACTTACTTGAATGGGTTTTGAACGGCCTCAAAAGATCAAACCTTTCTGTCCTTTAAACTTTTGCTTCTTCTTTTCAACTTTGGGTGAATGTGAAGGAAAAGGTCTACATTTATAGAGAGGAACCTTAAAAGAGACTTTTACCAGGAAACAAATTCATAAAAATCCTATCATATTTTGAAAATCTTAGTAGATTTCTTCAAATCTTCAACCATTATTTTGAAATTAAATAATGAGATAAATGCAAAATTGGTCTTGGTAGTTGGCCTAAATTACAAATCACTCTATGTGGTATTAAAAATAATTTATAGGTCTCTGTAATTGGCTTAAATTACAAATCACTTTCTGTGGTATAAAAAATAGGGAAAATATATAATAACTCCTTGGGTCTGCCTTCCGAAATTTTAAAATACTTAGGTTTTTTTTTTCGAAAATTTACTCCCTGGGTGGAAGGAAACTGGAATAAAATCCCTGCCGTCACACTTTTGGTAACGGCCGTTAACAGACCCAAAACGCACCGTTTTGGACCCGAAACGCACCGTTTTGATCGATTAAAATATTAATTTTTAAAAATTTAATTTTAAATTTTTTAATCTAAAAATTTTTTTTTAAAAAAAAAAAAAAAGAAAGAAGAAGAGAACCTGGTGGCCGATCCACCNGTAAATTAAGAAAATCTGTCACTTTGACACGTCATACCCAATAAAACGCAACATATGTTATTATTAATTTATGACTTTCAAAAATAATACTTTAGATTTTTCACATCATTTTATGACACCAGCTAAGATTACACGTTAACCCTCACTACATGTCATACTGTAACAGTAAATTAACTTAATATCTTATATTCCCAAAATTTTACTCCGTGGGTAATCCTCCCTAATCTTCATCTTCCTCAACCGCTTCACAAAAGCGACTGTCAAATTCTCGCAAAATACTCTTAAATCGTGGTGAGGAGGATGAAAATGAAGGTGGGTTACACACAGAGTAAAATGTTAGGAATAGAATAAATTATGTTAATTTACTATAACAGTATAATGCGACAAAATAACATATTATGTTAAATTACTTAACATAAATTGATTTCAGGGAGTAAACTGTAAGTTTGGGATACCCTGAGGACTTACAAATTATTTTTTATACCATAAGGAGTTATTTGTAATTTAAGCTAACTACATGGACCTATAAATTATTTGTTATACCACTAGGAGTAATTTATAATGTAGGTCAACCACATGAACAAATTTTGCATTTATCACTTAAATAATTTAGGTTTTTTTTTTTTTTTTTTTTTTGACATGATTTAGGTTTTTCCATATACGCATTTATTACCATATTTTGGAAAAAATTACATTTAATTTATGAGAATAACTTTTATAAGGACTTGGCACAAATTAAGTTCTTTGTGCCTTCTATTAGGAGAATGACACATTAGCATAGAACAACAAAAGTGAGTATTAGGGAAAGAGAAGTACTAGAGAACCAAACAAATGAACCCAAAAAATTTTCAAACTGATGTGGGAATGGCTTTTAACTTTTTTTTAAAAAAAATGCAATTTTCTCTCCCTTGTTTGCCACATCAATTTGAAAATTTTTCTAGGTTCATTTGTTTGACTCTCTAACACTTCTCTTAGGGAAACACCAGATCCATCCTTTATCTACAATTTTTTTTTTTTTTTTAAAAAAAGTCGAAAGATGAAGATAAAGATTTGGTACTTTCACAACACTCACTTTTGTTGTTTCATACTCATATATCATCCTTTTAATTTGGGGAGGGGGGCAAAGTCCCTATAGAAGTTATTCTCTCAATTCATAAGTTTTCATCTTATTTGGGTTTTCAATTTCAAGAATAAAGTCATTAGATGTTACCCAAATTTCAAATATGTCTCTCTATCACATTCCCGTCAAAGTTAATAATTTTCTCATTTGGCATGTCAACACCCAATGTTAATGCATGTTAGCAAGTACCAAGTTATCCATAAAACTTGGCTTAGCCACACCCAAGGTCGGTCTGAGGGTGGCCGAACCCACCCATACGGCCTCTGGGGTGACCGAGCCACCCTCAAGGCCATTGGCTTGGCCAAAATGGGGTGGCTGGCTATCCTATGATTTTTTCAAAATTTTTTTTGAAGGTTTAGTTTTTTAATTATTATTATTTTTAGGACACGTGTTATTTTTATATGATGACACGTGTGACGGAACCTAACGGATGTACTAAGTTGATCTTTTTCCTGAAGTTAGGTACCATTTATGATATGATTTGAACCCTAAGTGGGATAAAAAATAAAAATATGTAAACCCAAGTACTAATAAAGTATTTAACCATAAAAACAAAAACCAACCGATCTATGAACCAAAAGATTTAGAAACCTATAGAGAAAATCCATGTTTTAATGGCTTTTCCATTTTAAAGATGGTTAAATCATGTCTTTAGCATTTTCAATAGACAATTTAAAGGGTTTATATTAGCTATATTAAGCTAAGAGCACTTACAATGGAATAACCAAATTTGTATGCAAATTGGCTCCTCGAAAATCACTTTATCTAGTTTAGCTAATGAATTTTTAAAGGGATGGAAGAGGGAAATAGTAGGATAAAATTTTGAGAAAAGAGAGATGTGAAAGAGAAATAGTAGGAGAAAATTTCGGGAAAAGAGAGATATGGAGAGATAAATAAAATGGCTCCCGTGAATAGTGCCACTACATGTAGCATTTTTTTTGGCTAATCGAATAAAATATTCATTTTGCATTTTTTTTGGGTAATCCAATGTGAGTTTTTTTTTTTTGTTTTGTTTTTGTTTTTGTTTTTGTTTTACAAATTTGATTAGTCAATTTAGATAAAAGTACCATTTACCTCCTCCATTGTGAGTGCTCTAATATGAGCATTTTTTGCTCTCCAATAGGTGATTCAAACTAAAATGTTTACTATTGTAAACTTTCACACATCTTTTCAATTTCAAATGAAATTAATAGTATTCATTTTATGGTTAAGATTTAAAGTTGATGCATTTAACGGTATATATAGTTTTACATTATTTAAAATTTTTAAAAGACGTGCTAACATTGACTTCGTATATAATGTTAAAGGTAATGACTTTAAATATTCATCATGAAATGATACTATCAATTTCATTTTAAATGGAAAGAATCCTTGTTCGTTTGGGTTCAAGATTAAAATGTGGGTTTGTTCTTTAGGTTTTGGTTTAATCAAGTTGGTTCTTTTGTTTTTTTTGTTTTCCCTCTGGATAACTTGATAGTTTTTGACACGGTATCGAAATTAGGCATGTTGATATGGAAACTAACATGTCAAATGACACACACGTATTAGACTTTGACGGTAAAGAGAAGAGATATCTATTTAAAATAGGACATAAATTTTCTCTAACCCATTTAAAATAGTGTCAAGTGTTTATAAACTTTTTTTTTTTTTGAAAAGATGCATACTGGTGCATTTATATTGAATACGGCAAAGCAAACATCTCTGCTTGCAATAAATCATGGATACAATCCGGTGGGTTGTAAAACCACACCATATTCAACTTTTCTTTCACAGCTAAGCCTGCTAATACATAAGCCAGTTGGTTCCCTTCTCGTCGTACATAGCATATCTGCCACCAAGGGACATCGCGCATAGTAGCACGAATGTCCTCTACTATGTGCCCACGGATGCTGTCGTCTGGTTCAGCGGCTAAAACAACCGCGATAACATTCTTTGCATCTCCTTCTAACACCGCCTTCTGTATGCCCATTGCTGACACATAATTCAGCGGCCATCACAGCAGCCAGCGCCTCTCCCGTTGTAGGATCCAAGTAACCATCACGAGTTTGGCATTTGGAGGCCCACATCTTCCCTTGCTGGTCCCGAATCACTACGCTTAAACCCATCCTCCCCTGTTTTTTGTCAAACATTTAAACATTAGTCTAAGTTAGTAAACTGCAATTAATTACATTAAGAATTTAATGTGTGTGCACTATTTTAAATGGGTTTGAGGATATTTCCTCCAGTTGGTTTTGAGAAAATTTATGTCCTTTAAAATATGGATCTTATTCTTAAAATTAAAACTCAATGACTATATCAAAATAAAGTAAAAACCTATTACCCTAAATATAATGTTTCCCCATTTACATCGTATAGACCAATGACCATCATAAATGTCTTCAAATCTTCAACCATTATTTTGAAATTAAATAATGAGATAAATGCAAAATTGATCCTGATGGTTGACCTAAATTACAAATCACTCCATGTGGTATTAAAAATAATTTATAAGTCCTCAATGTATGCCAAAATAACAGTTTACTTCTTGAAATCAACTTTCGTTAAGTAAATTAAGAAAATCTGTCACTTTGCCATGTCATACCCAATAAAACGCAACATATGTTATTATTAATTTATGACTTTCAAAAATAATACTTTGGATTTTTCACATCATTTTATGACACCTGCTAAGATAACACGTTAACCCTCACTCCACATCATACTTTTACTAGGAAACAAATTCATAAAAATCTTATCATATTTAGAAAATCTTAGTAGATTTCTTCAAATCTTCAACCATTATTTTGAAATTAAATAATGAGATCAATGCAAAATTGGTCTTGGTGGTTGGCCTAAATTACAAATCACTCAATGTGGTATAAAAAATAATTTATAGGTCCTCAATGTATGCCAAAATAATAGTTTACTTCTTGAAATCAACTTTCATTAAGTAAATTAAGGAAATGTGTCACTTTGCCACATCATACCCAATAAAACGCAACATATGTTATTATTAATTTATGACTTTCAAAAATAATACTTTGGATTTTGCACATCATTTTATGATACAAGCTAAGATTACACGTTAACCCTCACTCCACGTCATATTGTTACAATAAATTAACATAATATCTTATATCCCCAAAATTTTACTCCGTGTGTAATCCTCCCTATTCTTCATCTTCCTTAGCCGCTTCACAAAATGCGACCGTCAAATCGTGGCGAGGAGGATGAAAATGAAGGAATGTTCCACACGGAGTAAAATGTTGGGAATATAATAAATTATGTTAATTTACTATAACAGTATAATATGACAAAGTAATATTATGTTAAATTACTTAACATAAATTGATTTTAAGGAGTAAACTGTTATTTTGGCATACCCTGAGGACTTACAAATTATTTTTTATACCACATGGAGTGATTTGTAATTTAAGCTAACTACATGGACCTATAAATTATTTGTTATACCACTATGAGTAATTTATAATGTGGGTCAACCACATGAACTAATTTTGCATTTATCACTTAAATAATTTAGGTTTTTCCATATACACATTTATTACCATATTTTGGAAAAAATTACATTTAATTCATGAGAATAACTTTTATAAGGACCTGACACAAATTTAAGTTCTTTGTGCCTTCTATTGGGAGAATGACACATTAGCATAGAACAACAAAAGTGAGTATTAGGGAAAGTAAGGCTATAATCGAGCCGAGCCGAGTCGAGCTTTAGGATTTCAAGCTTGGCTCGTTTACGAAGATGCTTATTCGAGCCGAGCTCGAGTTCGAGCTGAGCTATAAAATGCGTGTTCAAGCTCGGCTTGTTTAAAATTCGGGCGAGCTCGAGCTCAAATTCAAGTTCGTTGAGAATGCTATTCGAGCCGAGCCGGGCCCAACTCGAGCTCGAGCTAAGCTATTGAATTCTTTAATGTATAATCTGAACAAAGTTTAAGCCCAAATTTTAAAACAACTTCTAAATATTTATCTGTAGTATAAATTAATATAACTAATTTTAGTAATATATATACAAGATATATGAACGAGTTAACTAACTAAGTTAGTATGTTAATTAACACATACACATATAAATATTAAATAACCTATATAACATATATTACTTAATTACTAATATACAAATTTATATAACTCTTTTCTGGGCTAACAAGCCGGACAAACTCGACTTAAACGAGTCGAACTCACGAGCCCCCATCGAGCTTTATCGAGCGAGCCGGGTATGTGTCACTAGCTAATTGAGCGAGTTTCAACAGTAACGAGAGAGCTTGTACAGTGTCGAGCTCGAGTTTGGGTCGAACTTAGCCAAGCGAGCTGTCGAGTGTGTCGGCTCATTTACAGCCCTAAGGGAAAGAGAAGTGTTAGAGAACCAAACAAATGAACCAAAAAAAATTTCAAGCTGATGTGGCAATGGCTTTTAAATTTTTTTAAAAAATGCAATTCTCTCTCCCTTGTCTGCCACTCACAGTCTGCCACATCAGTTTGAAAATTTTTTTGGGTTCATTTTTTTGACTCTTTAGCACTTCTCTTAGTGAAACACCAGATCCATCCTTTATCTACAAAAATTCAAAATTTTAAAAAATAAAAATAAAAAGTCAAAAGATGAAGATAAAGATTTGGTACTTTTACAATACTCACTTTTGTTGTTTCATACTCATATATCATCCTTTTAATGGGGGGGCACAAAAGACTTTGTTTTTGCAAAGTCCCTATAGAAGTTATTCTCTCAATTCATATGTTTTCATCTTATTTAGATTTAGTCATTTGGGTTTTCAATTTCAAGAATAAAGTCATTAGATGTTACCCAAATTTCAAATATGTCTCTCTATCACTTTCCTGTCAAAGTTAATAATTTTCTCATTTGACATGTCAGCACCCAATGTTAATGCATGTTAGCAAGTACCAAGTTATCCATAAAACTTGGCTCAGCCACACCTAAGGTCAGTCTGGGGGTGGCCGAACCCACCCTTATGGCCTCCCCTCAAGGCTTTTGGCTTGGCCAAAATGGGGTGGCTGGCCATCCTATGATTTTTTCAAAAATTTTTTTGAAGGTTTAGTTTTTTAATTATTATTATTTTTAGGACACATGTTATTTTTATATGATGACATGTGTGAGGGAACCTAATGGATGTACTAAGCTGATCTTTTTCCTGAAGTTAGGTACCATTTATGATAGGATTTGAACCCTAAGTGAGATAAAAAATAAAAATCTGTAAACCCAAGTACTAATAAAGTATTTAACCCTAAAAACAAAAACCAATCGATCTAAGAACCAAAAGATTTAGAAACCTATAAAGAAAACCCATGTTTTAATGGCTTTTCCATTTTAAAGATGGTTAAATCATGTCTTTAGCATTTTCAATAGACAATTTAAAGGGTTTATATTAGCTATATTAAGCTAAGAGCATTCACAATGGAATAACCAAATTTGTATGCAAATTGGCTCCTAAAAAATCACTTTATCTAGTTTAGCTAATGAATTTTTAAAGGGATGGGAAAGGGAAATAGTAGGATAAAATTTTGAGAAAAGAGAGATGTGGAAGAGAAATAGTAGGAAAAAATTTCGGGAAAAGAGAGATGTGGAGAGATAAATAAAATGGCTCCCGTGAATAGTGCCACTACATGTAGCATTTGCTTTGGCTAATCGAATAAAATATTCATTTTGCATTTTTTTTTTGGGTAATCCAATGTGAGGTTTTTTTTTTTTTTTTTAACAAATTTGATTATTCAATTTAGATAAAAGTACCATTTAGCTCCTCCATTGTGAGCTCTCTAATATGAGCATTTTTTGCTCTCCAACAGGTGATTCAAACTAAAATGTTTACTATTGTAAACTTTCACACATCCTTTCAATTTCAAATGAAATTAATAGTATTTATTTTATGGTTAAGATTTAAAATTGATGCATCTAACGGTATATATAGTTTTACATTATTTAAATTTTTTAAAAGACGTGCTAACATTGACTTTGTATATACTGTAACTACTGTTAAAGGTAATGACTTTAAATATTCATCATGAAATGATACTATCAATTTCATTTTAAATGGAAAGAATCCTTGTTCATTTGGGTTCAATATTAAAATGTGGGTTTGTTCTTTAGGTTTTGGTTTACGCGAGTTGGTTCTTTTGTTTTTTTGTTTTCCCTCTGGATAACTTGATAGTTTGTGACACGGTATCGACATTAGGCGTGTTGATATGGAAACTAACATGTCAAATGACACACACGTGTTAGACTTTGAAGGTAAAGAGAAGAGATATCTGTTTAAAATAGGACAAAAATTTTCTCCAACCCATTTAAAATAGTACCAAGTGTTTATAAACATTTAAACATTAGTTTAAGTTAGTAAATTGCAATTAATTACATTAAGAATTTAATGTGTGTGCACTATTTTAAATGAGTTTGAGGATATTTCCTCCAGATGGTTTTGAGAAAATTTATGTCCTTTAAAATATGGATCTTATTCTTAAAATTAAAAAACTCAATGACTAAATCAAAATAAAGTAAAAGCCTATTACCCTAAATATAATGTTTCCCCATTTACATCATATAGACCAATGACTATCATAAATGTCCCAACATGAAAAACATGGATCTACGTAAAGGTAAGGAAGGTCACTCAAAAACCTTGTTAGTGTTGTTGACTTCTGACCCATCAGTCTATGCAATGTCTTTTATAAAATTATTTCAAAGGTCCTCGCAAATGGATTGAATGTGATTTTACTGAACATAATTTCTCCGACACAAAGTGCCTTTATCAAAGGTAGGGTGATTACGGATAATGTTCTAGTCACTTATGAGACTCTTCACACAATGCACTCTCGTATGAAGGGAAAAAATGGGTATATGGCGGTGAAAATTAATATGAGCAAGGCATATGACATGGTAGAATAGAGTTTTTTGGAAGTAGTTATGGAGAGGATGGGTTTTGTTTCGAGGTAGATAAATTTGATTATGATGTGTGTTAGGTCAACACACTATGCGATTCTGGTGAATGGGGTACCAACGGGGAGGATCAATCCATCTAGGGGTATCTAGCAAGGACCTAATCTCTCTATATTTGCTCCTGATTTGTGCAGAAGTTTTGAGCTCCTTATTGGCCAGGGTAGACAATGGCGGTGTGTTAAGGGGAGGCCCTTCCTCCAGAGGGGTCCTCGCCTCAACCACCTATTTTTTGTTGACACTAGTTTATTGTTTGCATAGCAGATTTGTGCCATTGGACCAGGTTGACAAACTCAATATTTATGAGCTAGCTTTAGGGCAACGGTTGAACATGTCCAAGACGGCTATTTTCTTGAGTCGAAATACTCCATTGGAAACAAAGGCGTAGTTGCTGGAAGTGTTTGGGATCCCAAACTCTCAAATATATGATAAATACCTGGGTTTGCTAGCTATGGTGGGGAGATCGCACACAAATGAATTCAAAGGTATTATTGACAGAGTTTGGAAACGCCTTCAAGATTAGAAGTTAAAATTCATCTCCCAAGCAAGGAAGGAGATTCTACTAAAGGCGGTAATCCAAGCTATCCATACTTATTGCATGAGCGCGTTTATGCTACCTAAAGTTTTATGCTAAAAAATTAACTCGCTTATGCAAAAAATTTGGTGGGGTGAGTCTCGTATTCCTTAAATGAGTTGGAAGTAGATGGGTGTGTCAAAAGATAAAGGTGGAATGGGCTTTAGAGTTTTTTTGTGTTTTAATAAAGCATTGCTAGCCAAACAATGGTGGCGACATTGGTATGACACGGAGCCTTGTTGCAAAAATATTAAAGGTGATATACTATCTGAATAGCTCCATTCTTGAGGGTAAGACTCCATCATTTGCATGGAGGAGTATAGTTGGCTCACGTGACCTAGTGAAGGTCTATTTTGGAGGATTGGGAATGGTCGGACAACAAGAATATGAGGAGATAAATGGGTACCTATACTGGCAACATTCTCCATCCAATCTCTTCCTCGGGAACTAAATTTGGACGACACAATGTCGGAATTAATAGACAGGGACACATTATGGTGGAACAAAGGGTTATTGGACGAGTTATTCCTACCAAATGAGGTAAAGGCAATTATGTCTATACCTCTAAGCTGCACAAACCAGAATGACTGTTTGATTTGGAGGGGAACAAAAAGGTTTATCTTTTCGGTGAAAAGTGCCTATCATTTGGCCAAGGAAGGAGCAACTGTGATGCAAGCCGAATTTTCTGAAAAAGGGGAGTTTAGTGGATTGTGGAAAATTCTTTGGAAACTGCGAGTCCCTAACTTCGAAAAAAAATTTCAATGGCTCGCATGTAATGAGGTCTTGCCCACCAAAGCGAACCTTTGTCGAAGAAAGATAATGAACGACCCCAACTGTCCTATTTGTGGTTTAGCTGCTGAGACTAGCTTTTATGGGTTTTTTCAAATTTTTAAAGAAAAGTCAAATTTAAAGAGTTCAGTGAGAATGCTTTAAGAGTGATTGACCCCTTGAAGTGCCAAAGTTGTTTCTTTATTGCTTTTTATTTACAATTTATCACTATATAAGTATTGGAAAAAAGAGTGAAACTCTTTTGAAAGTCGAGAACATTGAAACTACATGGCTCATATGCATGAGTGTGCGCGAGACACCTGTGAATTAGATTGCATTTAAGAAATAGAGCTTTTAAGTTAAAAAGAGCTTTTTGGCAAAAACTTGATTTTTTAACTTTTTTCAAAAGTGTTTTTTGACTATTTTTAGACTTTTGAGACCCTTAAAAGCGCTTTTAATTTTTTTTCTAAACGACAATTTTTTTTAAACAGGTTTTTTGAGTGTTAAAAGCACTTTTAGGTATTTCAAACGCAATTTCAAACAGACCCTTAGAGTGAAACTGGATATCAAGAAGCCATTTGATTTTCTTTTCTTTTAGACTTCCCAAAACTCATGAGTGGTGAAGGTGCTTTGGAGGGTTGATTGTTTGCTTTTATATATATATATTTATCGATTGGGGGTGTTTGGCTATGGTTGTGGTGGATTGTGCAATGAGGGAGGAGAGGTGTGAGAAGACAAATAGAGGGAAATGAAATTTGTGTGGTGATTGAGGTCATGGTGTTTCCCCCTAAACACTATTTAACCAAATATTTTTTGGTTTGTTTTCATGTTTTTAGATTTTGGCTGAGGATGCGATGTAAACCCTAAAACCCGCCAAATTCACATTATTCGCCCAGTCCATCTTGCCCCGTAAAACCCAAAACCCGACAGATAAGGTTGAAGGTTCACTATAGGGGTGTTCAAGCGGAACGGTTATAACCGCCTCACCAACCGTTAACCGCTAACCACTTTATAAAGCGGTTATTAAAAACCGCTAACCGCCTAGGGCGGTTGCGGTTAGCGGTTTTAGGGGTATAAAAAGCGGTTATAACCGCTAACCACTTTTATTTATATATAATTATATAAATATATATTAATTAAATATAAAAACAAAACAAAACAAAACGATACCACATCCCCTCTCTCACTCGTTATATATTATTTATATTATATAAGTTTATAAGATGAAACCCTATCTTATTCTCTCAGACATTCACATTTCACAGAAGCCGCAACCTCTCTCTCACAAAGTCTCACTCGTTAGGTTTCATCTTAACTTTGAGTTCTCCCGAAGCCGCAACCTCTCTCTCACTCGTCTCCATCTCTGTCTCACTTTCGTCTCTCAGACTCTCAATCGTTAGGTTTTGGTTGTAGTATGTTTTGATCTTAGTTTCAGACTTTCAGTGAGTGGTTTGTAGTGTGAAATAAATCCAAAAAATATGAAAAATGAAGGCCCAAAATATAAAAAAAGTTCAAAAGCCCATTTTAAAAAAAAACGTTTAAAAAAATAGTTATAACCGCTTGTTAGCGGTTTGAATAACCGCTAACCACTAGTTATAAAATAACTGCTAACCGCCTAAGTAAAGATAATTACGGTTATTGAAAATCCGATAACCGCCTAGAGCGTTTTTGGATAGTGGGTAGGATTTTTGAAACCCACGTGGTGCAGGTCAGGTAGAAAAAGGGCGGAAATCGACCCTTGCCCACCACTACTTGTTTTGCCTGGGATAAAATTCAAAAGAATTTTGGAATAATTTTTTAAAAAAAAAATCCACGTGAAAGTATGAAAGAGTGGGATCCTCTTTACACGTGAAAGAGGGGTGCAATGTCCGAACTCCCAATAAATGTTCGGAGGCGACGCTGCCTTCCACTTTACGAACTCTCTCTCCGCCCTCGCCGGAAAATCTACAGGGTTCATAACACCGTGCCGGAACCCTAGTAAAAGCATGACATAACAATGAGCCAGAGAATTCTAAAAAATTACAGTCTCTGCCATGCCCGAGTTCCCCAAATCCCTCTCTCCGAAGCGAGTTCTGAAGCTCCTCAAGGCGGAGAGGAACCCTCACTCTGCACTCGCACTGTTTGACTCAGCGACTCGCCACCCGGGTTACGGCCACTCGGCCAGCGTGTTCCACTACATCCTCCGCCGACTCGTGGACCAGAGGCTTGTCGCCCAAGTGGGTCGGGTCGTCGAACTTATCAAAAACCAGAAATGCCAATGCTCCGAAGACGTGGCGTTGACGGTGATCAAGGCCTATGCGAAGAACTCTATGCCCGATAAAGCTTTGGATGTGTTTCAACGAATGGACGAGATTTTTGGTTGCAAACCGGGGATAAGGTCCTACAACAGTCTGCTCAATGCTTTCACTGAGTCGAACCAGTGGGACCGAGCGGAGTCGTTTTTGGCGTACTTTGAGACGGCGGGTATGTCGCCGAATGTACAAACGTATAATATATTGATCAAGATTTCGTGTAAGAAGAAGCAGTTTGAGAAGGCGAAGGGGCTGTTGGATTCGATGTGGAACAAGGGTTTGACGCCTGATGTCTTTAGCTACGGTACTTTGATCAATGCGCTAGCAAAGGGTGGGAATTTATGCGATGCATTGGAGGTGTTCGATGAAATGCCCGTGAGAGGGGTGGAACCTGATGTGATGTGTTATAATATTTTGATTGATGGGTTTTTTAAGAAAGGGGATTATGTGAAGGCTATGGAGATTTGGGAGAGCTTACTGGGAGCGTCTTTGGTGTACCCGAATGTTGTTACATATAATGTTATGATTAATGGATTGTGTAAATGCAGAAGGTTCGATGAGAGCTTGGAAATATGGAATAGGATGAAGAAAAACGAACGGCAGCGGGATTTGTTTACTTATAGTACTTTGATACATGGCTTGTGTGAAGCAGGTAATATTGATGGGGCCGAGAGAGTTTACAAAGAGATGGTTGAGAGTCGGAACTCTGCTGATGTAGTTACATATAATACAATGCTTAACGGATTTTGTCGAGCAGGGAAGGTTAAAGAGGGATTTGAGTTGTGGGAGATTATGGGAAAAGATGATTGTCGAAGTGTTGTCAGTTATAACATTTTTATTAGAGGATTGTTTGATAATGGGAAGGTTCATGAAGCAATGTCTATTTGGGAACTCTTGCAGGAAAAGGGTTGCAGTGCAGATTCCACCACTTATGGAGTGTTAATTCATGGGTTGTGTAAGAATGGATACTTGACTAAGGCTTTATGGCTTCTGAAAGAGGCCGAGAATGGGGGAGCTCATCTTGATATTTTTGCATATTCCTCGATTATTAATGGGTTATGCAAAGAAGGGAGATTAGATGAAGCAGCCGTAGTGTTGGGTCAGATGGATAAACGTGGCTGTAAACTGAATCCTCATGTTTGCAATGCACTACTTAACGGGTTTATCAGAGCTTCCAAACTTGAGAATGCAATTCACTTTTTCAGGGAAATGAGCACCAAGGGTTGCTCTCCAAATATTGTCTCCTATAACATTCTTATAAATGGTTTATGCAAATCTGAAAGATTTAATGAGGCATATTCTTTTGTGAAGGAAATGCTGGAAAAGAGGTGGAAGCCAGACATGATCACGTATAGCTTGTTGATGAACGGGTTTTTTCAAGGCAAGAAAATTGACATGGCCCTCAACTTGTGGCACCAGTTTCTCAACGAAGGTTTTAAACCTGACGTAACTATGCACAATATTATAATTCATGGGCTTTGCTCTGCTGGCAAAGTTGAAGATGCTTTGCAGTTATATTCAGAGATGAAGCAGTGGAACTGTATTCCAAATCTTGTGACCCACAATACCCTAATGGAGGGGTTCTACAAAGCCCGGGACTGTGAAAAGGCATCAGAGATCTGGGCTTGCATCTTAGAAAATGGGTTACAGCCAGATATCATCTCCTATAATATTACACTTAAGGGACTTTGCTCTTGCCTGAGGATATCAGACGCTATTGGGTACTTAAACCATGCTTTGGATCATGGGATTCTTCCAACTGCCATTACATGGAACATACTTGTAAGAGCAGTGCTTAATAATGGGACTTCGACATGATCCTTTTGGGTTTTGTAGTAGCTTCGAAGTCACTTTTAGGTCCTACCGTTTCATCACATACGCTTGCTGCTTTTGGAGTTCCTCTATATGGCAAGAAAAGCCAATTAATGTGCCATAGTATTCTTTTCAGCTTCTGACAGGGAATCGATGTTTCAACACCATATTGTGTCAACAAAGCAGATGGAACCAGTCTTTTGGCTGGTCATTACAGATACTTAATCTCTACTGATAATCCTGGGTTCAGGTGGTGGTTCCAGCATCCATTCTAAAGACGACGTATATGTCTCGGTGCTCTCCTGAATGATAGATATACACAAGGTATGAGTGGGTTTTCCTGAATTAACCTTGCTTAATTTTTCCTAGAGAGATGTTCTATTCTTAACTTCTCATTGGAAGTTGTGTGTTATGCTATTCTTGTAGTTTGGATTTAATATCTTCATGTATCCTGAACAGGACTCTATTCACCAATTCGCAAAGCGGTGGGCTCTCTAAAACCTGGATTACCAAGTTATTACACCGGATTCGATCAATTTTGCCAAAGTACAAAAACCATGGTTAACTGAGAATACAGGGAAGCATGTTTAATCATGATTTAAAAGGTGGATGTAGTTCTAGCTATAGGTTGGTGCTGGTCATCAACACTTAAATCAACGAAGGAGCATGCAACTAAATCTTTTAAATTAAATGTTTTTCCTAGCTTAACAGGATGCTGCCTTTTTGTTCTAATGTTGTCGGCTATTTCAGTGTCAAAAAAATCCTGCCTCTGGTAGAAAGCTTATTGCTTTTGCTTGCTGGTTGGTTCGGTTTTAAGGCAGAAAATCTAGCTACTTCTAATGTATCTTGTCAAGGAGTGTCAAGAAAAGAGAGGATCTAGAAATGGTTAGTCATGTAGATGTATCTGAATCTACATTCATCATACTATGAAAATGTGAAACTTTTAGCTATGTCGTTTGTATCAATTTTACAATGGGGAAGGGGAAATGTTCATAAAGCATCGGATATGGCAACTTGGTTGCTGGGTTTTGGTTATTTTAGTGAAATCACCAAGATCATATGATGATGCAAAATAGAAGTAGCATGATGTATCAGACCCAAGTTGCAAGTTTTCTCTTGGGTTTATTTTATCATGCCATATTCAGTTAATAAAACTACGGCTAAAAATTTTTATACAGAAATTTATTAGGAAAATAGCGAAAGATATTCACTTCTTTTCTTCCCCAGTCTTTTCCTTCTCTGTATTTTCTGTTTCTGATAACATCCTCTGCTCGTAGTTGAACTGAGAGAGCAAAGCCACTAGAATTCCTCCGAGAACTGCAACCTTTCGCCAATCGGATGAAGAAGACAGGAAAGAATCAGCGATGCCAATGACTATAAGGCCTATTAACGCGAGGTAAATGTTCTTCCTGGTTTTTGATCCAGCGTTGTCTTTAGTAACTTGGTTTATCTTCTCAATTTCCTCCTTGGCTTTTGGTTTTTCCGTAGGTGTCGTCCTTCTCAGGTTCTTGAAGAACATTCCCTCATTCCGGCCTTCCTCCATCTGATCTTCGAACTCTTCTAGTTTGTTTTCGTTCTGCTCAATCTCTTGTCTGTTCATCTCTGCGGCTTCCTCGAAGGCCTGCATGCGGCTCTCCATGTTCTCCATTACCTGCTAAACAGAAAATGAATATGAAGTGGGTTATCTTTGCTTCTTTCTCTAAGCATGTTGCATGATTTGCATCCACAGTTAAGAAGTTCAACAGACCCTGGCACCAGCTTCATCCAGTCCTTTGAGTGCATCTTCTCCAATCTTGTCGAACTCAGCAATGGCTTCTTCCCCAAATTGTGTCAGATAAGCTGACCTCTCATCCAAGTAGTCGGTGAGACGGACTTTCTGAGCTTGAAGCATCGCTATTCTGGCCAGCAGCTCTTGCTTCCGGGTATCTCCTTCGGGCGGAGAAGCCTCTGAATTAGAATCATTGGGCTTGCAGAGGCACAGGAAAGAACTCTTTGTGTTAAAGGGTCTTCCCATGTGGAGAAAGGCATGTTTGGTGGCAGTGAAAGAGGGCTGAATGGTTTTGAGGGCTATCATCTTCTCTCTTTCTTCTTCGTTTAAGAGAGAGAGAGAGAGAGAGAGAGAGAGAGATGTTTTATATGTACTGTGTAAATTTTTTGAACCTCTCGTTGTATGCATCATTATCTCAGCATTATCCATTTCGAGCATGATAATGAAAAATACCATGTTAATATTTCAAAAATATCTTATTATGTTGATGATGAGGTAGGATTTAGTAGTTATTGAATTTTTATTTTTAACAAGGTCAATATAATAAAATAAATATTTGTGTAGTATATAAACGTTTCTCTAAAAGTTTATTTGTTAGAAGACGGTGATGGGATAATGTCAGCTTGGGAGGAGGAACCATCATCTATATTTTGAGCTCTCATTCTTAAATCTTAATAAACATAATAATTATGTCATAAATTATTTTACAGATTTTTTACCCTAAAATATTTTATAATCGGATCCATAAGTTGGCCTTTGAAAAAAAAAAATTGATAATTTAAAAAGTGAAAAAAAATTCACGTATTTTTTTTTTTAACTAAACACTTAATTTCATTTAAAAAAAAAATTATATTTTCATTAATTAAGTTTAAAAATCACTATTTTTTCAAACTACACATTTTGAAATTGCTAAGTCAAACATACACTTCTTTCGTAAAGTTGATTTTTTATTTGGATATAGGAAGTTGAGTAAATGCCATATGTGGCAGTTACCCATTAGTATTTGAATCAATTCAACTGATAATATCATACCAACTAACCCAATGAGATTTATTCAAAAAAAAACTAACCCAATGAGATGAAAATGGGATGGGAGTAGAGTATGCATTGAAGTTGGGCTACCCATGTGCTTGTTGATGTTGAAGTTAGGGTCTTCGGCTGTGCCGGCCCATAACAAATACAGTAGACCATTCTCCTAGAATGCAACAAGAATGGGAATGTTGAGAGAAATGACATGATTTAATACATCATTCTCAACATTACCAGTGATTATTAGACCTTGAAATCAGACTAAGAGAATTCAAAGGAGAATTAACAAACACTTGAAATTTATGTCGGAATTAACAAAACAATGCCAACAATATTTACAAACACCGACACTTATCCTAGGTTTCAACTTTGGACAGTTGTTTTTCAAATTAAGTTGGAGAAAATTTTTCCAATTTAGTTTATTAAACAGATATGTGTCTAAAATATATGTGATTCTCATGTGCACTCAAATTTAATAGATAGAATCCAAGAAAGTTTCTCCAACCTAATTTAGAAGAAAACTTTGTTCAATCTCATCAGCGAACACGCCCTGTGGCCTTCTTGTATGTATACCACTTGGCAATCCAGAGATAGACCAAGAAGTTGAGCAGGCTGAGAATGGCCAAGAGCCAGTAGAAGTAATCAAGATGGCCCCTGTTCAGATTATCTGGAATCCAACCAAGCTTCCCATTCTTTGTGGTGATTTTTGTCACAATTGTCACGAGCAGAGTGCTCAAGTAATTCCCCAATGCCACAGTTGTGAGTGACAGCTGAGCACAAGCTTCTCATAGCATCAGGTGCTTGGTCATAGAAAAACTCCAACTGTCCAATGAAAGTGAATACTTCTGCACATCCGACGAGAAAATACTGTGGGACTTGCCAGAAAATTGACATGGGAATGTAGGTGAGGTCATAGTAATTGTTCCTCCTAATAATGCCGAGCCGAACAATCTCCAGAATCCCAGCAGCAATCATGGAGAAAATAGAAATGACAAGGCCAATGCCCATTCTTTGGAGCTGGGTGAAGCCCCTTTCATTGCCAGTGAATCTCCTTGCATATGGGACGATGATTTGGTCATACACAGGAGCCCAGAAGATCACGCTAAGTGTGTCAAAGAGGGAGAGCGATGCTGACGGAATTTTGAAGCTAGGACCCATGTGTGGATCCATTGTGTTGCCTTGTAAAACAAACATGGTGCTCATTTGACTGTAAACTGTCGAAAAAACTATCCCAGATGCCCACACTGGGAGCAGCCGAATAATGGCCTTGAGCTCTTCCACTTGTGTCACTGAACAAAGTCTCCATGGGTTTGTCAAGCCTTTAATTTGGTCAGCTTGGGTCTCCACTGCAGCCTTGTCAAAGAACCTGAAAATTGACAGTCTCCATTAGAAGAAATCAATCAAACATTTGAGACCAAAAACAATCAAAAACAATCTTAGCTCTAACCCACTTACCTTAACTTGTCAGTGTGTTCAAGCTTGCGACTTCCTTTGATAGTACATTCCTCATCTGCAGTCTCATAAAGAAGAGACTTATCAGTAGGTACTTCAACATTATATTTCCGAAAGGATGCGACAATAACCTGGAAAATCCTAGTAAGAGGGCTCCCTCCAGGTTTCTGAAGCCGGTACAACCGGCTGCCTGAGAAAAAAGACACAACTGCAACGGCCATTGCAACTGCTGGGATTCCGAACCCCCATCCCCAGCCCACATTCATTTGTATCCAAACCAAGACTGAGGAAGCAATAAGTGCGCCAATATTAATCGAAAAGTAAAACCAATTGAAGAAAGAGCTCTTTTTTTTCCTCTCTGTCTCATCGATTTCATCAAATTGATCGGCACCAAAAGAAGATACGCATGGCTTGATTCCACCGGTCCCAAGAGCGATCAAGTAAAGTGATATGAAACAGGCTGCAATCTGTGTTTTTGTTGGGTGGCAACCATTCTTATCACATGATGGCTCTAGTCCATGGACGGAAGCAGACAATGTTAAGAGTGTCATCCCCTGTAAGAAAAATTAGAGTTCTTCAACATTTCTGGGGAAGTCAGCCTACTAGAAAACAAGGTTTATGCAAGAATGGTCATTTTTTATACATATTTTCTACACAAAAAGGCTGTAAAATGGAAGAAATTCAATGGTATATAGAAGTTAATTTCCATAATGGCTCAGACGGAAGAGAATGGCCAAAATTGAAAAAACTTGATGTGGTTTACAAATAAATACATTGATCAACTTTAAAATAGATTTTGTTGATATTAACATTCAAATGCTCGAGCACTAAAGCTTGTCAAGTTTTCAGGTATGCGTATGAATGAGGAGAGTTCTGTCTGAAAGAAACTTACAAAAACATAGATAATTGAGAAACCAGCAATTGTCCAATATCTTCCCAAGTACGCATCAGCAAGAAAGGCTCCAATCAATGGTGTGATGTAGCAGGTCCCTGACCAATTGGTGACATTGTTGGAGGCTGTGACATTTCCCTGATTGAGACGATCCTTAAGATAATTAACCAGGTTGGTGCCCATACCATAGTATGCCAACCTCTCACAACATTCATTTCCTACGATAAAATTATACAGTGTCCAACATCTCAGACTTAGATAGAATAAAGGAATGAAAACCAGGCAATGAAAAGAATCAAAACTATACCAAGAATAAACCGGCAAGCTTTCCAATTTCCAGTCTTTCTCTTGTCAGCAGGATTCTTACGGATGTCAACAGTGCCATCCTGTGTATAGATGTCTTCCTCTGCCATGGTATGCTTATACTTTATGCCTAGTTTTACTTGGTATATTCGTCCAAAGGCTTAACTACAAAATCAATCAATCACCAAGTCAAATGCACAGTTGGACTCAAATATAGTCATTATGACTATTTATTTATTTATCCTGGTTGTAATTCATTCTATAGTCAGTGTTTTGTTTGGTAATGTAAAAAGATGAGAATAAATGCAGGAAACTGGAATTAATGCTGCAGAAGTCAGCAACCTCATAAACCCCGGATAGACAATACATTTTGTTGAAATAATGATGATGCAAAAATTATAGCGGAAGTAATATAGAAAATAAACACAAAGAATTTAACAGGTGGTTCGATGTTAAACACCTATGTCTACTACTCGGAATACCCTTAAGGGCTATATTGTACTCATTAACTTAATTTGTCTATAATACAAAGGTCCCTATTTATAGGGTAATGTCTAAATACAAGTATAATAATCAAATCCCCATTGACTTGATTACAATCTCAATATTTGATTATACAAGTATAGTAATCAACACCTGATATTATATATTTTCCGTATATTCTAACAGTTAAATCACCACTTGTCCTAAAAGTTTAAACTGATAGGAAGAGGTAAATTTAATCACTTAATCATTAGTTTAACACTCACCCCCACATGTGGGCTCAAACTCATTTTTAATAGGTGAGGCCCAACACGTGGAATATTTAATTTAAATGGAGGGTAAATTGACGAAATCAAGGTTCGATCCCATGACCTTTGGCTCTGATACCATGTTAAATCATCACTTGTCCTAAAAGCTTAAGCTGATAGGAAGTGGTAAATTTAATCACTTAATCATTAATTTAACAATTTGTACACAATCTCATTAAATTTCCCCAACTAGTTGGTAAACTAATGGAGCACATTAATATGAAATCTGCATAAAATCTCAAAAAACCAGTCATTTAGGCACATGAGTCAACCCAAACTTACCAGTCTAATCCTCAACATCTTTTCGAAATATTATCAAATGTCAAATAAGCTAATATGAACAAAATCAAAGAAGAATTGAAGTCTGCAGAAAATTTGTACTCAATAATCAAGCAGCACACTCAGGGCACCCTAAAAAATATCAAATACATATCACATGAGAAGTATCACTACCTATTATTAATTGAAGAACCACATATAATGGAGCAGTTTTTCTTTATTAGAAAAAGGATCACAAAACTCCAAGCATGATTTGAATCATAGAACTACATCATGAGTTCCACAATTGTTTAAATGATCATTGTTGATAGAATGGTTTATCCCAGTGGACCACAAAAAGGTCTTAAATACTATATAATAGCCTTCACTAATCCCTCAAAAATATTATAATAGACCCAGAAGGACCTCCAAAGTCCAAAAAGTCTCGAGATACGTTTTATTTTATAACACTTTTTTTTTTCTCCATTCAAAACAAAAAATTAACAAACAAACATGTCATGACACAAAACACTCCAAACTATATTTATTTATGTTATATTAAAACACTTTTTTAAACGAAAAATAAAAACACATAATTTAAACGGCATTAAGCCATAATTCTGATTCTTCAAAGCCCAATGAGAGAAAAAAAAAAAATGTTATCTGCTGGAAAGCACTAGGGATCAAGATAGTAGATACCATCATCAAAGAATCCATATATAAATCCAATTTGGCAATTTCAATTTTTTTTTTTTTTAAAAAAAAAGATGCCGTCGACCCAAAGCATTGTACCATGATTGTGAAAGTCCCAGCCCATTCTGAAAAAGTTGATCTAAAGAAGCCACCTTTGTATTGGATGGGGATGCCAAAGGGGATTAAAGTTGAAAGTTTGACAAGATGACGTGATTACTCCAAAAACTCATTTATAAACATAAAAAAGAAAACAAGGAAAAAGAAGAAAGAAAAGAGAAAGAAAACACAGCTTGAAGAATAACAAACAGGATATCTATCTATATACTGCAGAGTCAAGTCTACCAAACTCGTAATGGTATATTTTTTTATATGATAAAATCAGTATTATAATCGACAGATGATCAATTAAGAAGATCACTCAAGAATTTCTAATATATAAAGCTATAAACAGAACAAAAGGCAACCTTTATATAATGAAAGAACGATAAATCTGAGTTTGACTCAAGATCTATAATATCGGGTTAAAACCTCAAGAGGGTAGAAAGATTGAAGACAAGCCCACAAATGTTGTACATACCTGACATGAATCATGAATGCATGCAGATGCAGACAACTTTGTACAGAAACAGAGAGAGAGTGTGTGTGTGTGTTTTCTGACGATGTTTATTAGTTTGAGACATACCTCTGAAGCAAAACACAGAGAGCGAGAGCGAGAGAGAAAGAGAGAGTATTGGGCTTGGTGGGAGTAAATTGAAAGCAGAGAAATGGAGCAAAAGCAGGAAACGAAGGCCCTGGTTTTGTATGGCACACGGAAACAGAGGAATCAAGACTTCTAGACAGAGAAGATCTCCTCCTGCGTATTTATTGTTGATGGGGGCCTTCATAAAATATAAAACAGAATCTGAGAGATTTCAGAATTTGCATAGGTATCCCTGCACTATCTATTATTCTTTATCTCCCCTCTCCCCTTCCACCTCCTCCTTGAAAAAAGAAATCAGTATTTATTTTAGAGAAATATTTTAGTACAATATAATGCTCACATTTAACATGACAAATAGACAATTACATGAAAATGAAGGTTAAAATTTAAAATTTAAATTTCAATCCTCTTTCTCATTAAATATGAACTAATTACAAATATTATATTATATTGTAGCATATCTATAATATTTTAATCCACTAACCGTATTGCCCAGTCATGCAAAGTTTTGCCAGCCAGGCGTGGGTGTGAGTCTGTGACGTAGATCATTCTCTCAGGTGTGAATCCTAAAACAAATATCAACGATTCAATACTTTTAAAATGAATAAATAAATAAGAGTAAATACGTGTCTTTTTTCCATTAGGCATCAAAAAGTAAATAATTATAAAAAACAAACGCTATAGATTATGAAACTTTTTAAAAAAATAAAAAATAAATATTTAAGTACCATCATTTTAGGTCTCCTACAAGTTTTGTGTTTGGTGGACAGTATATTAATATTGGAAGCAATGATTGACGGGGAGAAAAGGGTTAGGAATTGTATAAAAAAAAAAAAAAAAAAGGGGGTTAGGAATTTGACATTATTTGGTGGTTTCTTTTATAAAATCTTAAACCGAAGGGGGTCATTTTAGATTTACAGCCAATAGGTGAACTGCCCAGTAAAATTGAAAAGGTTAACTCCACTAACGGAGGTCAACTTTTTGTTACTGGACTCTTTGACGGGGTAAATACACGGGAAATTACAGTTGCCAGGTAAATTAAGAGAAAGAACAGAACCAGGCTGTACTCCACGTGCAATTAAGGAGCTGGAGCATTTAACTCCCGTTTAGGCGCGTTAACAGTACGCATTAGTGGTAAGCGTAAGCAAGTTAAGCAACGAAAGGCTACTCCATCTACGCGCTAGCAATGCAGGTGTTTCTAGTATTCAACCTAAAACAACCTAGACTCGAGTTGGATCCAAGTATCCAACTGTATTCTGTTGGGATGCGGAATCTTCTGTCCGAGACATTCCTAATTTTTTTTTTTTTTTTTTAAGGAATATTGTGGATATTCATTATCTTGTGAATATTGTGGACACTCCAATTCTCATAGCTCAGTATGAATACATTCAATAATATGATCGTAGCTACTAAGATATAGACCTTCTTCTCCAATGGCTTTTATAATTTGTAAGGCATCACCTTCAAAGATGGTATTTGCATAACCCAATTTCTTGCAAAACATGACAATAAGTACAGCTGCAAGCGCCTCTGCCATAGCCGCATTTGTGTTGACATTCAAGGAAATGCACTGTGCAGCAAGACATATCCCCTGTGAGTCTCTGGCAATCAAACCAACTCCTACCCACCCTTCTTTCAAGTTTAGCCCAGCATCCCAATTCAACTTTATCATGCTGTCCGGCGGCAGTTTCCAGTGCATTACCGCTGGGTTCGTGGTTCTCTGCACCTCACTATGGCCATCCCTATGCATTCGTTGGAAATCTTCTAATGAATTATGAGCTTCACGTAACAATTGGGCTGGATTGGAAAACTGTTCACCATGGATCACTAAATTTCTTCTAAGCCAGATTCTCCTAGTCGTGACAGCAAAAAGTTCCAGGTCTTCTTTACTGCATCTACTCATAATGGCTTCAAAGACATCCGGGAACATGGTTTCAGCTAAGCCACATTTTTGCAAACTTCTTGGTCCTCCCTCCTACACATCCTTTGAAAATGGGCAGCTCCAAAGGACATGCACAACCGTCTCATCTTCTCTCCCACATATGGGGCACAATGTGTCAGTAATGATCCCTTTCTTAGCAAGGTTGGCCCTTGTCGGTAGGAGGTTGTGCAGTGCTTTCCATATGAAATGCTTTATCACATTAGGAACCTTCAAATTCCAACATTCTTTCCAATGCAGTCCCTCATCGGGATTGGATACACTCCCATGCTTATTTGTAGTGTTTTCCATTTTCCAAAAAATAAGCACTTCAAACAAAGAACAGACCATTTTTTGTCCCTCGCCAAATGATCTGATCTTCAACCAGGAGTGGGCTTAGAGGTATACTCTTGATTAATACTGCTTCGTCTTCTGAGAAAACCTCAGATAGAAGACCAACCTTCCACTAGGTCCCCATCAAAAGTCCACGGTCGGGCCTCCAAGATTCTATCTTTATCCCACCAGTTCTTAAAATCAATGACAAACAGATTCGATCACAGCACCCGAAAAGAGACACTCCCAGTCGGCTTCCAAGCACGAACCATAAGAGTCTTCAAGACCTCCTTAGTGATGGTTCTCTCCGTCAGGAGCTTTCCTACCATGCACGAACGTCCCCATTGTAATAACGGAGATACAGTCTGCGGCTTGATCACAATGCCAGGGTTCTTGTCATCTCGCAGTGTGAGTCTCCCCCATTGCCTCGTCAACTCCTCTGCCGGATTCCCCCTCATCATCTCTCGTCTTGCCTACTATCACCGTAAAGAAAGCCCCAAATGTTCTACTCCCTCTTCACCCAAAGGTTCAAGAAAAGGCTCTACCTCCAAAACCCTAGAGCGGCTTAGGAGAAGAGAACATTGGTTATGGTCAAATTGAATTATATATATATTATTAAGGAAATGCTAGGTACTATTTTGGTGTTCTCTTAGTGTCTCCGTAGTTTTAGGTGAATATTATTTTTCTAAAAATCAATTGAGAAAAATAAGGACTACTTCTTCTTCTTTTTTTTTTTTCTTTTTTTTTTAACTTTTAGAAAATAATATACACCTAGGACCAGTATAATACCAAGAGAGCACCAAACATTCTTTGAAAAAGATTTTTTTCAGTTTCACTTGAAATAAAGAGTATCAATTTACTGGATTTAGGAGGATAATATTGTCCATTTCTTTTTTGGGCAAAATATTTTAGATAAATATGCCCTCCTAATTGCACTAAATAGAGACTTTCCAGATGATTGGTTTCCACATTCCCCATACTATTATGTCATTTAACATTTTAATTATTAAATGCAATAAAACACAATCTTGATAGTAAAGTAGGTTTTTCTTCCATTTTACTTGGTGGATTAAGAAATATGAGTTTAACTTAAATAAGGATGTTCCTTAAAATCCCATGTGTATAGCCCCAATCAACAACTGACACTTAAGTAAAAACATAAAAAGTGCACAAAAATAACCTAAGTCTAAATACATTAGATTTGCTTTGAGAAATAAAAAGAAAAGAAGAAGAAGAAGAAGAAGATGAAGAAGAAGTTGGTGAAGGCCAGACCCCTTCATGTGAACCATTGTGAGTTTGGCAAGACCCACGCTGTGGGTTTGTTGTGGGTTTCGCCGACGCACATTCTCCAGCGTCGTGAGAATCTTCTCCGGCCTTTAAGGTAAAAAAATTCCTAAAGGGTTAAAGTTTCACCTCTAGATTTTAGTCTTGAATCAAAAAACGAGTTTTGAAGCATTAGAAACAAGTTTTGAGGCATTAGAAAGAGTTTTGAGGCATCCACGATTGGGTCAAGACCGACCACCAGGAGACCCAACCATGGGTCTAGCGTGACCCACGGTTGCATCACACTAGACCCACGCCATGGGTCTAGCAAGCTATGAGGTGGCCGCGTGGCTCACTGGCCACCTAGCCCATCCGGCGAGCCAGTTTTTCTTTGTTGTGCTTTTCTCACTTTGATTGGGTGCTTTTGTTCTCACTTTAATGTTTTGCATTTTTCTTAAAATGTATGAGGTGTTACATGTTGATTGGATGCTGTAAAATGCCTGATTACACCAAGACATGATAGTAGAGACTCTCAAGAAACATAGCCCTAGATGTAATTAATTAATCAATTAATTAGGTACTTATTAAAGTAATAGTTGTTTAATATTTGAAAGCAGTATTTGTTCAATAATGTAATACTGCTTTCAAATGTTAGGTACTTTTCTAGTGTTCTCTTAGTGTTCTCCCAACTGTGATGTGGTTTTTAAAATTACTAATAGATTAAAAGTCAATAATGATAATTAAAATTCAACGGTGATTTTAAAAGTCACATCACAGTTAGAAGAATACCAGGATAATTCTAGAAGAGTACCTAGCATTAATTTCCCAATAATAAATCTCACAAATAATTGATAATTATATATAAACAAAATAATACTTCTACAAACATATAGATTATAATATTTAATGAGTTTTATTAGGGAATATTAGGCAGTTTTCAAAAGTTATGAAACTAGGGTGTATCTTATCCTGTACGTTGACTGATCATTATTTGCAAAGTCAAGGGCTTTGCCACATTAACTGATTAATTAATACAGTTGTATAATATTATATTGATGTTTTAATTAGGGCTGGGTATCGGTCATATCTGTCCGGTTAATAGGGTTATCGGTTATTGACCGATAAACTATCGGTTAATCGGTCATATCAGTAATCAGTTAAACCAGCTGGTTAAACCGATTTTTGTTAACTTTTTATTGAGATTTTTACTAGTTGCTAATTGGGCAAAAAATTAGTTATTTGAGAGCTCAAATACTTTTTGTTGGGTTAAAGCCTAAAATAACTTATTAAAAATTAGTTGTTTTGGCCTTTTTGGGAGCCTAAATATATATATGGCTAAAATAGCTTATTGAATCTTTTTTTATATTGATCCACTACATCTTTTTTATATTATAAAATAAAAATCAAAAGAGTAAAAAGTATAAAATTAAAAATAATTTAAAAATTAAAAATAATTATCGGTCATATCGGTTAACCGATAATAAATTTTTGATCGACCGATAAGCTTATCGGTATAAATTTTTTAACCGATTACTGATCGATAACTATCGGTTACAGTTATATCGGTTCGGTTAATATCGCTAATCGGTCGGTTAATCGGTAACCGGTTAATTTGCTCACCCCTAATTTTAATTGTCATTAAATAGTATTTTAAAAGACCTACTATTGAGTATTGGGTAATATTCTCACGACACCAGAAAAATATGAGTTTGGATAAATATTCATAAAATCTAATTGGATCTAAGATAGGTTCAGTGTTACGTAAGGTTATTTGACTTGATTTAAATTATTTTTTTATTTTTATGAAAAATGATTGGTGTCAATAATTTGTCCATATTTTTTCTTATATTTTTCTCATAAATTTAATAAATTAACCATTAGATTTGTGAAATCTATCATTAACTTACGTAAAATCTATATAA
>CM017327.1:12647306-12803362 GCA_006937295.1 Carpinus fangiana | reverse complement strand
AAAAAAAAAAAAAAAAATTATTGAGTACCCCGTTTGCCTGGGGTGGTTCGGCCACCTGGCTGGTCTAACCCTCACCTTCTCCGACGAGCCCCTGCCCTCTCTCTCTTCTCATCGTCCCTCCCAATCGCTCAACCCATCTCTGTTTCCCTCTCTATATCACACTGTGCACGTGTTTCTTCCAGTAACTCCCAAATACTGTTGGACAGATTTAAACAAATGTGGAATTTTTTCTACCTATAAAGAATGAAACAAACTTCTTGGTAGAAAAAAAAATTGAATACTTGTTTTATTCTGCATACTCCATCAGCGTCAACTACGGCACCGTCGCCAACAACCTCCCACCACCTTCCAAAGTCGCCACCTTTCTCAAAACTCAGACCACCATCGACCGCATTAAGATATTCGACGCCAACCCCAACATCCTCCGCGCTTTCTCCAACACCGGCATCTCCATGACCGTCACCGTTGGAAACGGTGACGTTCCCTCCCTGGCCAAACTCCCCGCCGCCCAATCCTGGGTCGCCAATAACATTCTACCATTTCACCCCCAGACCAAGATCAACCGCATCGTCGTCGGTAACGAAATCCTCGCCACCTCGGACAAGAGTCTAATCACGCACCTTTTGCCAGCCATGAAGGCGTTGAAGTCAACCTTGGACTAAGCAAATGTTACCGATGTTCAGGTCTCCACGCCGCACTCCTTGGGTATATTGTCTAGCTCTAAGTCGCCGAGTTCGGGCGGTTCCGACGCGGGTACGACAAGGTCGTGTTTAGTGTGATAGAGAGAGGGAAACAGAGATGGATTGAGCGATTGGGAGGGGCAATGAGAATAGAGATAGGGAAACAGAGATGGGTTGAGTGATTGAGAGGGACAATGAGAAGAGAGAGAGGGCAGGGGCTCGCCGGAGAAGGTGAGGGTTTGGCCGGTGGGGTGGCCAAACCACCCCAGCCAAACGGGGTATTCAATATTTTTTCTTTTCTTTTTTTTTTTTTGGTTTGATTTTTTAAAAAAATATATATATATAACGTGGCACCCAAAAAATCAGGTACCATGCCACGTGGCACCTTGAAACCACATGTATGGCACCCCGTTAAAAAAACTAACAGAATCCTGACAGAAGTATCAAGTGAATTTATTTGCTAACCACATGTACCATTTATGATATTTTTGAAAATCAAGGTACCTGTTTGATTTTGGCTCAAAACATAGGTACCTTAAATGCATTTAACCCTTATTAATATCCTAATCTTTGCCCTTATTGGGCTTATACTAGGCCTGATCTTCTACCCTTAATCGGCCCATAGTAGGCCCAGTGTTTTGCCCATTGTCGGCCTAGTTGTCTGGCCACCACTGCCAGTGATCACCGCAGGTCACCATCGAGTCGCCCATATTGGCCAATCTTTGCCTGTCATGCACCGTCTGATCACCATTAACGGCCACATCTAATCTAGTCACTACTGTCCACACGAGTATTTTGCTTCACGTTGTATCTGATTCATGCCCATCTGAGCTCACGTCCAACCTCCAAGTCCAGCCTTTCGATAGCACCCGATCCCCACCTGCTTTATCAATGCATCTTAAGGTCGAGCTCACGCTCATATATTCTTCCTATCCCACCCCACACCACGCCCCCCCACCAAAACAGATCCTCTTTTTTTTTTCTTCTTTTTTTATTTTTTTTTATTTTTTTTTAACAAAAAAGAAAAAGTTGTCTGAATAAAAGGTAAATTATTTTTCTTCTCCATATTAGGTTCTAGAGATTTTCCTTCTTAAAATATCTTCTTAAAATATTTACCATTATATGTGTGATTGTAATAAAATCACAAAAAAGGGTTTTAGCGACGACAAAAAGCTGTTATTAATAACTATTAGCAACGTCAAAAGTGATTGTTAGAGTCATTACTTTAATCCTATCAAGGGTGCTCATCAACGACGACTCATTGCCGATAATTATTATTAGTGACGACAAAAGTATTTACTAATAGTATTTCATATCATCGCTAAAATGTGAGTCGAAATGTTTTCGTTGATCATATTAGTCTTGTCTGCGACAACATAGGTAATCATTGATACGCGTAATGCTAAATATCGTTCTCATGTTTTTTCTTGTGTCTTTTAAAAATTGACGTGTCTTTTAAAATTATCATTGGATTAAAATTTAATAGTAATCTATCACAAATCAAATGATGATTTTGGAGTTGCCCACCCCTGCGAAAAAACCTCTCTAGGTTTTCATCGCTTCAGCCCCCCTTCCAGAGCGAGGGATGGCCTCCGGCTGCATCCCTCCGCCCCTCATCCCTCCCGCAACAGGCTCTAGTATTTTACTTGATGCCCTTAGACCTGGTACCCCTCCCTTCCCTAGGGTCTAGCTATTTACTTGATGATCTAGCCCTGTCTGCCTTTCTTTTCCCCTTTGCTGTTTTTCTTCCCCAACCGCCCCCTTCTACCGCATTTTCTCCTTAGGGTTGGGTTTTGAGCGGGATCGGTCTGCCTTAGACTGATCCTCCGTCTCCGGCCTAGATCTGCCCACCCCCTCTCTACTGGATCCGTTGGTGCCCACCCTATCTTTTGCACTGGATCCGTTTGCTCCGCCTAGGTTTGATATCGGTTTTCTTCGGTGGTTATCTTAGTTTCTTGTCATGGCTTTGTTTTCCATTTGGTTTTTTGGTGTTTTGTTGTTTGCCCTTGTTTTGTCGCTCTGAGGGTGCTGCCTCCACGCTAGTTTTTTCGCCTAATGCAGGTCCTTTACACGTCCCCGCCGTGCCATGATTCCTCTGCCACTTGTTCAGCAGTCTCTGGTTAGCTCGCTCCCGAGAGTCCCTCCGGTTTTTTCCTTGTTTTGCTTTTGTTCCCTTGTTGTTGCGTTGTTTTCCTTTCCCTTGTAGCTGCTTTTGTTTCCCTATAGTTGCTTTTGTTTTGTTTTTGCTTGTTTTCGTTCCCTGTAGTTTTTTGCTTGTTGTTTGCTTTTTCTGCAGCTTTTCCGATCTCCTCCGCGTCTGTTTCGCTGCCCTCCGTCCACTGTCTGGCCTTTCCTCGCGCCCCCACCGCGACGAGCTTTCAATGCCCCCTCCATTGTACAGTTTCGGCTTGCACGCGATCGACTTTTATTTCCCTGTATTTCTGTTGTTTTTTGCTTGCAATAATGCTCTAGCCTCGTTGGTTCATTTGGATTTCCTTTTGGTCCTGACCTGTGTGTTGTGAATGTATATGTTACCCTGGCCCTCGGGTCGAGGAGGAAGATTGGTCCAGATTGTTGTGTCGTGGATGAATGGGTATCCTGACTTTCTGGCTGAGGAGGATGAGTTGTGGCATAAGAGGTTTTACCTCTTAGGTCGTGGAAATAACGCTTCCTATGCAACTGAATCTGTCAAAATAGATTTGTTTTTAAACTTGTTTTTTAGTCATGGGGTAGCAGATGTGTTTAGCTATGGCTGATTGGTTGTCAGTTGTTGCCTGTGTTTCTGCCTGTAACTTTGTAGCTTAGGCTGGGTTACTTCAGGGCTTGTCCTGTGATTGTAAGAGCTTTTGCTCTTGATTTTATGAATGAGAATGAGTTTGTTTTTCAAATAATAATAATAATGATGATTTTAAAACCACATCAATTTTAAATGAAAATAAAATAGACATAATAATGACATTTAGCATTACTTAGCTGATATGTAAATTATCAACAACATTTAGATTCGCATTAATAATGTTACATTAAAGACATTTTAGTACAATTCCGATTTTTTTTTTTTTTTCTAAGCATTAATAATGTTACATTAAACACATTTTAGTATAATTCAGATTTGTTTTTAGTTATTTATTTATTATTACCTTTCTTGTATTCAATTCACCAAATCTATTTCCTCTATAAATAGGGTCATTTATATTGCAAACACATTTAAGTCAGGAATAAGAGGAAAAATGCAGCTTTTAATGGCTATTTTCTTCCTTAATTTCCACATTTTAATTTCATAAGGTTCTTCTGATCATATTTATTACTTAAGGATCCATTCTCCTCCCCTTTTACGATAGCAGTGCGGTGTCTTTTCTGTATGTTCCACCGGTCTTCGTTTCTGGTGAGTTGATTTAGATCTAGTTTGTAGATCTAGATCTAGTCTCTTCAACTTTAGATCTGATCGTCTTCTTCAGTCAAAGCGTGTCTTCCGAAGGGATGTCTACGATACCGTGCTCCTCCGCTTCTGCTTGTAGGTTTTTGTTTTTGTTTTTTGTTTTTATTTTATGGTCTTGGTCGTTGGATTGAGGACGTGAATAATGCTTTTGGCTTTTGAGTCGAGAGGAAAATGTTTTGGGTGTGGATTTTTTGCTCATGCCTGGGAAATGGCTTCCTATGCCACCGGAAGGAGTCTGCGTTAGCAGATCTGTTCTATAAACTAAAGATCGGGTTGAGATAGCGGATGTTTGACGTCATAGATTGATTTTCATTGTAAGATCTGTATGTTTTCGATTTTTATGACGTGTAATCTTTTAGCTTCGGCTATGATCTTATAGAACTATATGTTCTGTGATTGTAAGAGCTTTTATGCTCTTAACCACGATTAATGAAATTAGATTAATTTTTCCTCAAAAAAAAAAAAAGGATTCGTATATATATATAAAGGGGTTTGCTAGGGGTTCTCCCCATAGTGTTCTCTTGGCGTTCTCCCTGTCTTACGTAGAACATGATTTAAGAAAAAATAAAATTGTAGTACGTTTTTTGCCAACAGATTAATTTTTATGAGTTAATAGTTAGATTCTAATGCTTTAAAACTTATTTTTTGATTCAAAACTAAAACCTAAAGATGAAAGGTTAACCCTTTAAAGATGATATCACCCAAAATAGATTTGATCATCCTAAATTTAGTGCTAATGCTTCAAATTCGGTACTAATGCTTCAAATTTAGTGCTAATGCCTAAAAAAACAGGTGGTGGTGGAGAACACTACAATTTTATTTTTTTTTAAATCATGTTTTACGTAAGACTGAGAGAACGTTAGGAGAACACTACGGAAAGAATCCATAGCATTTTTCATATATAAAAGATTCTTTTAGTAATAACAAAAATCAACAAACAAAATGTAATTAATGAAACACGTGTCTCGTTAAAGTTAAAAGAGACACGTGTATATATGTGTTGAACCTTTGATGGTTAATCTCAATTTACGCAAAAGTGAAACAATAGCTACTATATAAATGAAGAGAAAAATCCAATCATGGAAAATATATATAAAATGAAAAGGATTAGGATACAACAATTTTTATTACGACAATTGTCCATAAATTTACACGACAGGTCACATATATGGCAAAACGGGTTGGTGTGATCGATTCGTATTAACCCATTTATGACACGAATTCGTTTATATATGCCAACCCAAAGATGACAGATTTCTATAACGGGTAACACGACATGACACTTGTAACCTGTTTAATTAAACGTGTCGTGTCGGGTTGACACAACACGACCTGTGAACACGTTTAATTTAAATGTTAGTATGTTCTAACTCGACACGACCTGATCCATGAATACGTTTAAAGAAAACTCATTCATTTCTTAGAGCAAATATGAGATTAATTTTTAAAAAAAAAAATATAAATATAAATATATAAGTCAAATGTGTCAACATGTGAACCACGATTTGACACGTTTATTAAACGTGTTATAAATGGGTGACCCATTTATGACCCGGACCCGTTTTACCTAAATCCTAACCCTAAAATTACATGTCATGTTCGTGTTAGGTTTGCAGATCACGAACTAAATTGCTAGCCTTAAATTTTATATATATATATATATATATATAAAAGCTAGTGCCATGTGATGTTACACGAGTAAATAATTAAACAATAATTTTAAATGATTTTTATTTTTCTCTTTTATTATCAATTTCGGATGAAGTAACAAGTACGGTTAAAGCACGTGTACCATCAACCTTCTAGATATATAAATAATAAAAATTTAAAAAAAATATATATATATATTTAAAGAGCTAAAAATCTTTTATAGAAAATGACCATCCACCACAAGTGGCTAGCTCTAGAATATAGAAAGGTCAGAAAGATGGAACAAAACCTATGCATAGATTAGAGATCGAGTAGGTGCTGCGTCGTACTTAATCAACCTCTATATCTATATCTTTTTAGTTTTAATAATTTTAAGGAAAAATAGACATTTGTTGTTTATGTTTTTTTTCAACCTAAATATAGGTGAGAAAAACGAAAGAAGGATAAAAAACTACGGGGGGGAAAAGACAAGCAAAGAGGAAGAGGATCGGAGGGTGCAGTGGTGGTGGGTTGGTACATACCCACCGTTAGTTTAATCTTGGCTTTCAAAGAAACCATAATGTGGCTTCATGTTGGGCTACTATCTGGATGCATCACCTGAAAGCCATTTCTCAACCATTAATTATTTTGCTTGCTAAGCATCCCCCCAATAACCATTATTCTAATCGCCTCTTCTCCCTTTGACCAATACCTATTCAATACAACCTACACCACTTAGTTGTAGGGCCAAGTACTTGAAAACTACCAGGGGCCCACTTCATAAACTACATAGGCCCACGAAAGAAACAATTTATTCTTTTTTCTCCAAATATAAAGTTATTTATCATCCTTTTTCGTCCAACTTCCAATGACTTACAAATAATACTAGCCAGATAATTAAATTTATTTTGTCAAATTTTATTGCTTAATTATTTCACTCATTTTGTGCTTAGGGGGCACTCACTTGACATGATTGTCATGCCATATGAATTTGTAACGGACTTGTAGTAAAGAGTATTTGTAACATCTTAGTCCTGTATTAGGAAGATGAGGAGTACGTAGTCACTACAAAAAATCAATGATTTAGGGATGTTTTGGAATGAGGTTGTTTTGTTAAAACGACCCCTCTCAGAAGGAGGAGTTGTTTAAAACGACCCCTCTCATATTGTACAAATGAGAGGGGTCATTTGAACAGTGAGCAACGACCCCCCATACCTGAGTCTTTGGGGCTGTTACTAGGGACAGATCCAGAAGACTATATGGGGGGGACTAGCCTTTGTTCATTTTTTTATGGGGGGGACCGATATAATTTTTTTGGACCAGCCTTTGTTTTTTTTGTTTTTTTTTTTTTTCAGAATTGGGGGGGACCAAGGCTCCCCCCGGTCCCCCCCTCCTTTTGTCTCAAGTTGTTACAATAATGAACGACCCCTCACTCAGTGGGTGGTTTATAAAAATAATCATGAGTATTAAGTCTCATATTGTGTAGTTACTAGATAAAATTGGGTTTTATAAGAAATTTTAGAAAAGATCCAAATTGACTAATCTTTTTAGAGTGATAGCATAGATGTTGCTAAACATTTTTCCTATGTCATCGTTACAAATGGTATCAAAGTTAGATTATAACACCAAGTCATGTGGAGCACTAGTGTAAGGCCTGATCGGTTGGTATAATAATCTTGTTATAAATTAATTAGAATTAGCTACCTTCACAAGGAAGTTCAAGTTTCATTCATTGTAAAAGTAGGTAATGCAACTGTAAAATAATTGTAAAACTTGAAAATTTGGGTTTCTACGGACCTACTAACTGATTCAACTTACTAAGTTTGACTCGGTTAATGCTAATTAATCAATAATTAATATACGATTGTGAAATATATTTTCTTTTAACTTAATAGAAAAAAGCAATGTTTTATAAGTGTTGTGCCATTGTGAAGTATTTCTGGTACGTAATTAATTAAAGAGGTTACTTGCATTATAGTCTACCAAGCAGTCATTATCGACTGGCCTGTTAATTCTTCAAGTGGAGTGCATGCAAATGATCTGGGCCTCAGGTTAGAATAAAAGTAAAATAGAGAGAAAATATAAATAAAAATAAAAATAAAAAAGGAATTATATTATATTATATACAGATGATCCAGTCAGGGAAAAGAGAATATCCCTGAAAATGGCAGGAAGGAACTTCAACAAACATAATATCTCTAGAACTACTACATTAATTGGTCCAATATTGAAATGGAACTTTATGTAACATGCAAGATATCAAAGGGATAGAAGCCTCGGTTGTGTGTCTTGTTAATCAAGAATCCTTAGTTCACCTAACAAGGCAAAAACGACATGGGAGCAATGCCTCCATCCCCCTTTATAAGGGTGCGTTGGCCAGTCTCTCATGACTGCAACAAGCTAGAAAGCAAAAGCAACAAGGACAAAAACGAGTGAGTTATTGATCAGAGAGAAGAAGATCGAAGAAGAAGAAGAAGAACAACAACAAGTGTTGTGAGAAATGGATTCTTGGGTTCGTCTCCTGCTTCTTGTGGCTTGTCTATTTCCACCTTTGATCGAGTCCAGGGTTCGCCACTACAAGTTTAATGTAAGTACATTGATTGTTTTCATCTCCATTGTTAATCAAATTGTCTTTGTTTCGAGCTGTGGAGTCATGCCAATTGCCAACACATGTAGGCTGCCATTAAGGTGGCCTGATATAAGCTAATATCATTGTATTGAGATCGAAGAACTCTTTTTGAATAGAAAAAATGATTATGATTAGTTTAAAAAATATTTTTCGGTGAATTCTTTAAGCTCGAAAAGTAAATTTTTTTACTTAATCATTTCACTGATTATCGAGTAATAATAGTCGTAAATGATATAATTGCTGACAACACTAGATTAATGATCGATGCATGTAATTATAAGCAAAACTATAATCTAGTCATTTCACTCAAATTGAAAGTTAAAATCTAATTATCATTTAAACAATCATAAAGGAATTAAAAATCAAAAGGAGGGCGCACCCTCTAGGAAGTGGTTAATTATCAAATAATTAATTAACACTGTGCACTTGCAATTATTTCTTACAACTTTATGGAAAATTGATATATTTTGTTAATTTGGTTAACGTGTGAAGGTGGTGACGAGGAATACCACCAGACTATGTTCCACCAAACCCATTGTCACCGTTAATGGGAAGTTCCCAGGACCCACTCTCTATGCTAGGGAAGGTGACACTGTGCTTGTCAAGGTCACCAACCATGTCTCTCATAATATCTCCATCCATTGGTAAGATACTCAAACTCCGATCCATATGTAACCCGTTAAACAAAAGTGAGAGATGAACGAAAGAGATCGATAATTATTATTATTATTATTATTATTTTAATTTTGCAGGCATGGCATTAGGCAACTCCGAACGGGTTGGGCTGACGGACCGGCGTATGTTACTCAATGCCCAATCTTGACAGGACAAAGCTATGTGTACAATTTCACTATCACCGGCCAACGGGGGACACTTTTGTGGCATGCACATATCAACTGGCTAAGGTCAACGGTCCACGGTGCCATAGTCATTTTGCCTAAGCGTGGCGTGCCATATCCGTTCCCAACACCCCATAAGGAAGTTGTTGTCATATTAGGTGAGCTCCAAAAAAACAATAATACTACGTACTCATAATTATCTCAACCAACAATAATCTGTTCTTGTTAGAATTTGATTGATTAATTCCATGACATGAATTGCAGCTGAATGGTGGAAATCCGACACCGAAGCCGTGATCAACGAAGCTCTTAACTCCGGATTAGCGCCTAATGTCTCCGACGCTCATACCATTAACGGCCATCCAGGGCTGGTCCCAAATTGTTCTTCACAACGTACGTGATATATCGAGTCGGCTCGGGTCCAGTTTCAGTTGAGATCTTTGTTTTTCTGGTAATAACTTGTTTTGATCATGCACAGGTGGCTTCACATTGCCCGTCCAAAGTGGTAAGACCTACTTGCTGCGCCTGATCAACGCTGCGCTCAATGAAGAGCTCTTCTTCAAGATAGCAGGGCACACGCTGACCATTGTGGAAGTGGATGCTACCTACGTAAAACCAGTGAAGCTTGACACAATCGTGATTGCCCCCGGCCAAACCACAAACGCCCTTGTAACCGCCGAACAAAATTCCGGCAAGTACTTGGTAACCGTCTCTCCTTTCATGGATTCCCCCATTGCCGTCGACAACCTCACGGCAACTGCCACTCTGCACTATTCCGGCACGCTTGCTACCGCCCCCACAACTATCACAAGCCCACCTCCACAAAATGCCACGGCAGTTTCAAACAAATTTAACACCGCTCTCAAAAGCTTGAATTCGATCAAATACCCCGCCAATGTCCCAACAACCGTTGATCATAAGCTTTTGTTCACCGTCGGGCTGGGGATCAACCCGTGTGCTACTTGCAAAGCCGGCAATGGAAGCCGGGCGGTGGCTAGTATCAACAATGTCACATTTGTTATGCCCACCACCGCCCTGCTTCAGGCACATTTCTTCAACATCAGTGGGGTGTTCACCACTGATTTCCCCGGCAACCCACCGAATGTTTTTAACTATACCGGCGCCGGACCGTCAAGTTTGCAGACCACCAACGGGACAAAGCTTTATAGGTTGTCTTACAACTCTACTGTCGAACTTGTTCTACAAGACACCGGAATCATTGCCCCTGAAAACCATCCAGTCCATCTACATGGGTTTAATTTCTTTGCCGTTGGTAGGGGACTCGGCAACTACAATCCGAAAACAGATCCTAAAAGTTTCAACCTTGTTGATCCTGTCGAGAGGAACACCATTAGTGTGCCATCTGGTGGATGGGCAGCCATCAGATTTCGCGCAGATAATCCAGGTAATATTTATTTTTATTTTTTACTTTTTTAATGACATGTCGGGTAAATCCCGGATAACAAATCTGACCGATCTTGTGGTATTAACCAAATCGAGTTCTTGAATCTGATTTCTTTTATCTATGTTTGTGATTGTAGGGGTTTGGTTTATGCATTGTCATCTGGAGGTGCACACAACATGGGGGCTTAAGATGGCATTCTTAGTGGACAATGGAAAGGGACCCAATGAGTCAGTTATTCCTCCTCCGAGTGATCTTCCCAAATGTTGAGCCATGAGCCATGCACCCAAAATATTTATAAGTGCCATATACAGACGTAGGGAATTAATCTCCGACTCAAAAAAAGAAGAGGGAGAAACAGAGGCAAGACGAGGAAGAACAAAAGCAAATTATAGTTAATAAACAAAGCGAGTGAGCTAAGATCGATTCAATTGGTTTTTTTGAGTACATGGAAACATTTGCTCTGGGCATGTTTCAAATAATGTTGTGTGAGCATTTTAGTTGTTGTCGTTTTCTTCTTCTAATTGTTGAAATACCATAACCCTTTTCTTTTTGGAGGGAGTATATATATATTGGAATTTGCATATCTAAGCTTTTGTTATCTTATAAAGGATCGATTTTCGTTTGTGACATGCCTCGTATTTGCTTAATATGGTCTCAAGATATCAAATTTTTTGATGGTCCAATTTCCCTCAATTTTGGAATTTAATGCATGTGGAATATGCCAATATATGATATGCTCTCGGACAGACAGTTTTTGACATAACTTACAAAGTCGACACGAATCAAACACTAAATTAGCATGTTATGATTAAAGAGCCTAAGCCATTTAATTAAATAGTTAATCTACATAGTTTTATACTTATGATTCAACACGATACAAATCTAAAAGACGAACATGATCGAATTGCCACTCCAACATACTCATAATCATATAACAAGGATTTAGGTGATTTCCTCTAACTTTTTGTCCAAATTTTAGAGAACTTAAATAAAAAAATGAGGGAGAATGAGGTCTTGGAGCAAGTAGGCTCCCCAAACACAAGAATCCTCTTGTCATCATCCATCGCGTGAGGCACTAATTAAGCCATCGATGGTTAATTGATTCTCTTCGAAGTTGGGCAGCAATTATTATTATTATTATTTCACAAAATTAAGAATTAATTACAGTAAATTAATCGAATCATCACAGCAATATGGGTGTTGGATGAGAGACATGTGCTCAGAAATTGACTTTGATGAAATGCCTAGGCATGCAGTCAATGTCGACGGGATGCCCATACTCTCCGGGAATATAATATTTTTTATTGGGAGCAGTGTAGTAGTAGTATATGCTTATCATTTTAGAAAGTTATCCAAGCACAAGCACCACTCATCATATTTTATTTTATTCAAAGTGAATAAGAAGAAGGAAGAAAATATATACAGAGAAAAACGAACCAGCTCAAGGCCACAAATAATAGTTTCCAGATAAGGAAAGAATCTTTACTTATGGAAACCTCTACTTTTGTTTAATATGGCTATTGTCATTTCCAACAAACGACAGGCTAGATCAGTAAACCCTCTGAGTGGGCCGGGAGAAAATTAATAACTTCTTCTTTTTTTCTTTTCAGATTAACAAAAAGAAAAAAATTGTTCATGAATTCTCCGGCCGGGTGTAAGTGGTGGAGGATGTGGAGCCATAGATAGAGTTAAAAAATAATTATTGAAGAATATAATTAACAAAATAAATAAATAAATAATTTAACACGTAGAATTTGTAATTTATGATCAACTCGAGCGGAGGAAATACCAATTCTATTTTATTGCATGCACCATATATATATAATATATAAAAGAAAGGAAATTAATTAATACTTGTTAAAATATGAATGATTAATTTGAAATGAAATTAACTTTCTTTGTAAAATTTGGTCTATAATTCCAAGTACTTGATCGGTATTATATATATATGTTGAAGCATAATGTAATTGTAAGTCACTTCCAAAGCCCTCCAGCACCACCGGTGGTCTCTCTCTACGGAGGTAGCTTAATTAGCTAGGCATGCATATTAACCTTAAAGGGAAGTGAGGAAAAGTAGGGATAATTATGAGGCAAATGTTGGTAATGAGTACTCTATCGGTGGAAAGATTGGCCATGACTTGTTGTTTTGTGGCCCTCTCAATTATACATGCTAGGGAGAGAGATTCTGACGGAAAAAAGAGAGGAGGAGATGAAGATGAGAAGAGAGAGATAGAGACAGAGAGAGAGAGAGAGAGAGAAAAAAAAAAAAGAAAAAAAAAAAAGAGCTTTGTGGGTCTTGAAGATGAGATGAGAATCCAAAAATACATAACCTTTTGGCTCACTTTTAATGCATAATTACCAAGATTTTTATGTTAAAGTTCAACGATAGGCAGCTAAAAGGGCAGGTGTTGTGCTACGTCTAAGATTTCACTTTTGTTTTTTTTGACAAGAATCCAACCACAACTTTAGGGAGAATCCTCAAAGGTAAGGACCTAAGGTAAAGATAAGGTAATTAATCAAGAATGCTTTCAACATAGCTAGTTGTAGAGGCAAGCTAGTGATTTTGTCATCTCAAAAAGTAAAAAGACAAAAATATTCATTCACTATAACTAATTAGATATTATACTGTTTAAATAAAATGAAGAGGATCTTGAAAGGCTGAAAGTTACAGATGATCGAAAGCCAAAAATATTGTAATAGAGGAGATCGATCTTCTGATAAATGGGTTATTTATGGAAACCGTTAAATGCCTTGTTAGCGCCAATTAAATTGTTGCACGTTTAAAATTATTGCACATTTTATGTATAGTAAAAATATAATTAAAAAAAAAAACTATAGTATAATCTAAAAAAAAAAAAAACTGAAGCAGCCAATTGGCCAAACGGAGACCCGAGCCGGCCACCTGGCGTGTCCAAGTAAATAGTGGTCCAGTGGATGCTGCTTTTATGCCAACGTCAACAAATTCTGACCCCCAAAAAATAAAATTATATAATTTATTTATATATATATATAACTAAAAATTGAAAATGTCAATTATTTTTTAAAGTCATTGACTGATATATTTTACTTTTTCAACCTTTTGTGGCGTTTAAAGTAGAGAAATGGTATGTTTTGTGGTAAAATATTAATTTAAATAATTATTTTTTATTTGCTTAATTATAAAAATTGCTTGGTTAGTTTTTTTGGTTAACTTGTGTTTTGATATAATACTAGAGTAAATGTCATAAGTTCAAGGATTGTCTTCGTAATTTATTTCTCATTTCAATTCAATCTGACAGCTACCATGCTGCCGAGGCGATGAGCAAAAGCAAATCCTTCCACCCTCCCATTCTCCTCCCCCCAAAGAATAACCCTTCCAATTAAAATAGATTATAAATTATAACTAATGAGGTTATTATTAATATCCTAAAATTAAAATAGATTAATTATTTTTATTGTAAAATAAAGATATTAAAGAGAATATAAAAGTGTAGCATAGCTTCAATTTACAATTACACCAAACATGAGAGTTGGCTAATACAATTATTCGGAGCAATAGAAATATTATAAAGAATTTAGTCTTGTGGCTAACACAATTACTTTTTTATATCACTTTTTTATTTCTTTTTTTTAAAGAATGTCTTGATGTGACATAAATATTAAAGTAATTTTAGTGTTTTTTTATTGTTTGTTCATATTTTCCTTTTTTTTTTTTTTAAAAAAAAAAAGTATTAATAAAAAAAGCTAATGCAGCGGCATAGGAAACAAGAGTATAGTCAATTGAATAATGATAAAAGAGGATGAACAAAAATAGAGCAACTTCAAAAGCTATTTTGTATTAATGCATGTATTTTAGTTTGATAATACCACGTTGTTGTGTGTGAATAGCATAGTGATGTCCAGGGTGTTCTCTACCTAACCCATTACGTAATCTTAGGCAATTGTTTGAGTAATGGCAACCTTAACATTTTTTTGTTTTTTTTTTTAATTCATCCTTAATATGCTTTTGAGTGATCATAGGCCTAACTACAATGAGACATCTCCCTTTTCATAAACTAATCAATCAACCCTACTTTTTCTTCCCCATTTCATTTAGAGCTTGAGATCCCAATTTGTAACCTATTAATGCATTTTTCACATATAGGGAACCCTAGCTCAGTATCCATTGAGCGTTTACAATGAGAACATGTTTGGAGTACTACTGCTTCATTTGTTAAACTTTTATTTTTTCGCCCTTGTTAACAAACAATCTAAACTCAAAATGCTCTTAAAAATATTTTTTTTTTTAAAAAAAAAACAGTACAACCCCGGTTACAATCATCTTACAACTTACATGAAAATTTAAGTGAGTGCCACATGACACAATATGAAGACTCTTGTATGGTAAAATATATATATGCTCTTGTGTATTGAGAATGGAACTAGGCTGGTAAATAAGTCGGAGTCGGCTTAATAATAATTTCAATCCTAAATGCATCCTCAAAATTCCCGATCCATGTGGCATTAGGTTTCAATTCATTTGCTACCATGAATGGTGAAATTGTCCTTTTTTTTATGTCTGAGTACTTTAGGGTGTACTTGAGATTGCGATTTCACAAAAATAATCTGTGTTTTTAAAAGATATTGTAAAACGTAAGGTGTTTAATATTGCGATTTAAAAGACACATAATTTAAAATAATAATAATATATATCTACTTTCTACAGGCTAGGGAGTGCCGGAGTGCCTATTTGAATGCTAGAATTTAAACCAAAATCACGATTTCGCATAACAAATATTTGATAAAAAATATTTTTGAACATATTTTACCAAACACCTTTGTAATTTTAAAATATAGCAATTTCAAAAACATAATTTTTAAAATTACACTTATTGAAACCACGTACAATCTTGAACAGACCCATATTCTATTATCTATTTAAGTCCTTTGTTTATAGCTCGAGTTGATCCCCACGGTTTGCTTTGATTTTCTCAAATAGAGCCGGTCCACATTAGGGTGGACACTCCTTAGCCCGAGGACAATCTCTCAAATACACACTAAGATGTCGACCCATTAAATAAAATAACAAAATTTGATAAGTAAGTTTAATAGTTTAATGATTGACGTGATAAGTTTTACGTAGATTACCATGTCAGCCAATACAAAAATACTTATAATAAAAAATTACAGTACCTCTAATAAATTAGGAAAATGTTAGGGGTTCTTCCCGTAGGTTCTCCTGGCGTTCTCCCAGTCTTACATAAAACATGATTTAAGAAAAAATAAAATTGTAGTGGCCTCCACACCGGTTTTTTTAGGCATTAGCATCAAATTTGAGGCATTAGCACCAAATTTGTGAGGCATTAGCATCAAAATTGAGGCATTAGCACCAAATTTAGGATGATCAAATCCATTTTGGGTGATACCATCCCTAAAGGGTTAACCTTTCACCCTTAGGTTTTAGTTTTGAATAAAAAAACAAGTTTTAAAGCATTAGAACCTAACTATTAACTCATAAAAATTAATCGGTTGGCAAAAAAAGGGTACTACAATTTTATTTTTTCTTAAATCATGTTCTATGTAAGACTGTGAGAACGCCAGGAGAACACTATGGGGAGAACCCCTAGCAAATCCCAATAAATTATTAGATTAATTATGTCATTACGTGCCATTTTCGCTATTCCAAGGAACCAGCAGAAGTATATGCGATATAGACCACAGAACCATGAATATTGGGGTTCAGGAAGTAGACGAGGATAGGTGAAGAAAAATAATTTAAATTTAACTGAATGGAGTTGGCTTCGGATTGGTTAAGGTTTTCAAGTTGCATTAATGTATTAATTAAAGGAGAAAAAAGAGAATAAAATAGATGATTTTGTATCCGTACTTGTAAGATCACCTTAAATATTAAGCATTGAAAAAGTCCCACTCACTTAGATCCTCCTCCTCTTCTCTGCAATATTCAAATTAATGTTACTGTAACTGCCTTCACTCTTTTGCGCCAATAATTTTTCCTTTCTTGTTTAACTTTTGCTTTTTGCTCCCTCAATAATGTATTCCAATGATTTTTGCTACCTTTTCACTCAACTTTATGGGCAATCAAATGAAGCAATAAATCCCTCAATCATTTATATATGGATTATATTTATCACAAAATTTATAGTAAAAGCGATAATACCTTTGGGATCCTGATTTCTAGTTTATTTGAACGGAATAATATCTAGTTAGTTATATTAGAGGGTATTTTTGTTTTTTCACTTTTTGATGAGACAAAAATACCCATCCACTATAACTAACTAGAATGAATCCAAACCGACAAGAATCTTTTCCATTTCATTTGAATATGAGGAGATGTAGTTAGTTTTATTTGTAAAGGTAAAATTGTCATTGTACATTTTTTTAAAAACAATTTTACCCTTCAAAACAAACAAACTAGATCACCTCCCGTTCAAATGAACCGAAAAATATCCAAATTTCTTAGTATATTGTTCTTCACACTCACATCAGTTGATGTAGCATGTTTTAAATTGTTTTTTTATTTTTTATATTTTAAAAAAGTGGTTGACTTTAAAGCTATTTAAAACATGTCAGAGACTCATTATTGTCAGTGATCATGTTTTACTCTTGCTGAAGAAGGCTATTATTGAGTGTGGAAAGTAACATTAAGAGCCTTCTTTAGTAATCAATTACCAAGCTTCGAATGATATTTAAACAATTAAATGACTTTATCAAGCACCCTAGCAACATTCTTTTTTTGAGAAATATTATATACAAGACAATTGTCTCACGTGATATGATATTGATGAACACTGTCACAGTGAAATGGGATGTACTACATAGTATTATTTTCTTTTTATTTTTCTTTTTACTATGTTTCGTAAAAAATGTTCAAAAATAAAAGGCTTTATGTATTTTAGCTTCTAAATTATCTTTAATTTTTTAAAAAATTTGAATTTATATTCTCTCAAATTTAAAATTCAAAACGAATACTAGAAATCTTGTTTGAATTTAAATTTAAAAAATGAAAATGTTGCATAGGCTTAGGAAGTTAGGATAGTGCATGGCAGCAACCACAAAAGATCTATATAATGAGGAGGTTGATAGGGTTATAACTTATAATATATAGTTAGTAATTCTTTCAATATATATATATAATATTAGTAATTAAGATAATTAAATTATGAGCAATATAATTAATTGACTAATGCAGCTAATCACCATCGTCAAGGTCAACACCAGTATTAAGGTTGGCCCATTTTTATTTAAATTACCAAAATGCCAATAACATTGAGAGGTCGTTTTCAACACCCACGTTTGTTTTGGAGGTGATTGGGCTCTCACTCTTCCTTGTTTAGCCGCAACGCCCCCACAAGTACCATATCACCAATCACCTCTCAACAGCTTTGACCCGTCTGAGTCTGTGTCTCTGTCCTCCATTTCTATCTCTCTCTCAGTCTTCTACTCATCCCTGTTCCATAGATCGCTGTCTTCCAAATCAGTACAAAGCGCTGACATACGTGGATTCGCTTCCCCAACGCTCTAACCTCTCCTTTTGCTTTAGCCATATGAAGTTACAGGAAAAACAAAAAACAAAAAAAACAAAGGAAGCCCAACTCGCTCCCACTTGTACCACTTTCATTTCTAGAGAATCACTCTGCGTTCTCTAGTTTTTATCAACTGGTTATTCTTTCCTTTTCATGGGTTTGTGGGTTTCGTTTCTTCTACTGTTGATTGGTTGGGAGTTCTAAATATCAGTCTGTGAGCTTAAAGTTTTCAAAATTATCACGTACTTTTTTTTTATTATCTAAAATTTGATTTGGGTTTTGCTTCCCTTGTCTTCCGATTGGTTCTTTTTTATGCTTCTGGATCTGATATGGAGGTCTAGGGTTTAACTAAGATCTACTGTTTTCCAAAGTTTCTCGAATTTTCCTGGGGTTTTGGAAAGTTGGGTCCTTTCTAGATTCCTCACCTTATGCTTGTGTGAAAAGCGCACTCAGATTCCTCCCTAACGATTCTCGATTAGTGCCTCTTTGGCCTTAAAAACCTCAACTTCTCTGCATTTCATATCTGGGGTTTCTGTGTCTTTGTGAGGGAACTCTCACACAGAGAGGTAGAAATACTTCATGCATAATTGTCTTTTGGCAGGATTGGTATAGTGATTGAATTGTACAGTTTGACTATCTACAACTATGAATCGGAGAGTTGAAATTCTGTCTCCAACCTCCTATATGCAGAATTCTAGCTGGTTGTTTCAGGACAGCAAGGCAACCAAATGGACACCTGAAGAGAATAAGCTGTTTGAGAACGCCCTTGCTGTATACGTGGATGAAACCCCAGATCGATGGATTCATATTGCAGCTATGATTCCTGGCAAAACTGTAGGCGATGTGATCAGACAGTACGAGGAATTGGTAGAAGATGTTTTTGACATAGAGTCAGGGCTGATTCAAATTCCTCCTTGTTATGGTAGAGAAGCTTTCACATTGGAGTTGGTGAACCGTGATCATTTGAAAAAAGTCTGTTGTGTTGGTGGAAAGAGGGGCACCTCGACTCGGCATCCTGAGCAGGAAAGGAAGAAAGGTGTGCCATGGACAGAAGAAGAGCACAGGTATTAATTATTTGCCTTGGGATTATGATTTGTATAAGATATGCACCCTGACAATTATGAATTGTGAATGAGATATGATTGGGAAAGCCTGTGCTTAATTTGAATTTTGATATAATCAAACCTATTGTGAGATATGTTCGATTGTTCATTTTTATTATCCATAAGTGGTTAAATTCATTAATTGAGATGTTGAAATTAATTCGTTTCATAGATCTGGCTAATTGGTGCTTAGATGAACTATAGTCTATATATATTCATATTTGGTTTAAAAGCCTGGTCTTCAATATTTTAGTGCCCACTTGCAGTTTTTTAATGTAATATTATTTCATCATCAAAACACAGGCTATTTCTGATGGGTCTTAAGAAGCATGGTAAAGGTGACTGGAGAAATATCTCTCGTAATTTTGTGACCACTAGGACCCCTACTCAGGTGGCCAGTCATGCTCAGAAGTACTTTATCAGGCTGGCTGCAGGAGGGAAAGATAAGAGGAGATCTAGCATCCATGATATCACCATTATCAACCTTCAAGACACTAAACCTCCTTCACCAAAAAGTAAAAGGCCTCCATCACCAGATCACCACTCTGCTATGCTTACGCAGCCACATCAGCATCCAAAGATGGTAACTGGCATGGATAAACAGCAATATGTCTGGAAATCGCCATATGATCAGCCTACGGCCATGGTTTTCAACTCAGCAAATGGGAACATGATGATGTCACCAAATTGTGGGATTTCTTCATATGGACCTAAGCTGCCGGAACAAAATCTGTTCATTGGCACCGTCCAAGGATCTCAATTTGGATACTACAATACAATGTTTGAGATGCAACAATATCAGTGAATAAGCCGAGAGAGGAAGTTTTAGACAAAAAAACAGGGAGTTCTGAAGGTATCAAAATGCCAAACCTTAGTGGTGTTAGATCAAACCATCCATGCCATATGATAGTTCTGTGTGAATATGTTGATGAGATCTTTAGTTGGTCTTTAGTAATTAATCTAGCTATACGAACACATTTGTGAGCTCATGCTGTGTTTGTTCAAATTTGAAGCAAAGTTTATTTATGTGAAGCTTAGCTTTCATCACTTACGCTGATCTGGTTGTGCTGGGGATTTGCCGGCTCATTTTCTTTAACTTGTTGGTGCTATAAATCTTGCTCTTCATTGGTCAATAAGCATTTGACGACATTCTATGAAGCTTTACTTAATTAATTCCTGTATATAAACGTGGGTTGAGTCTCCTTTGGTGCTTTTAGTCATGAATTGAAAACATAAGAGATTGATGTCTTGGAGCTGTGTTCTTGGTGGACGTGTAGATCTTTGCATGATTACGACATTTCTGCAGTAAAATAAGAAGAATCAAGTTTATCAATTACTTTAATCTATATTTACTATTAACCCGCAGAGAAGAGGGGGTTGATGGTAATAATAATATATTCTTTTGAGAATGAAAATCAAAATTCCTGCTGTGGCTCAACGTGTGGAATATGGTTACTTTGCATGCATCTGCATTATTAGGGCCCAATTGGAAGCAGTTGGTCCTGTCATCAGATGCCCAAATCTGCTGAGAGACACAATGCATCTCCCCAAATCACATTGTTTAATCTGACTGCTTTTTTCTCTGATGCATTTTTAACACAATAGACTGAGTTTTTGACGATCGAATCTTGACCCCCAAGCCATGGCCCATGACCAAGGGCCACTAGTTTTAAGCATCGTATGCTGTAATCTTCTTTTCCTTTGTTCCTTCATGAAGATGACTCTACCTCTTTTTCCTTTCCCCGTTAGTTATTCTCCTTTTCAAGATAACATGTCGGGGTAAAAGATCTCATGAGACGTACTTGTGAATATGATTCTGTAGTGATACAATGAATAAGACAAAACAATCACACAAAAGAACGCTAAGAATTAGACGGTTTCCTCGATGTAAGGTACGTACTTACGTGTTTATAAGTAATTAAAGGTGATTCCGAAGACAGTTACCATCAAGGATGGAATACAAAATAAGGAAGAGAAAATCACACAAAATTCAAAGTCTCCATATACCTTAAACTCACCATCACACAAAATAGATTATTCTCCGCCCGAGAAAATAAAAGACAAAAATACAAACTTCTCTTTTATTGGGATAAATGACATATTTGTTTCTTTTTTATCTTTCTCACTGTCACAAGTTTTTTTTCTTTTCTTTTTTTTCTTGTTTTTTTATTTTGTTGTGTCACTTCTCTCATGCAATTTCAAAGGCTGGTATTTGAGTGCCTTTTATAATGACTCCAAGTCTATGCATGCTCACAATAACAAACATTGGAGAAAGAAAGAAAAGTTGGAGTTGGCCACCAAAACCCAAGACAATTTTATTTTCTTTTACAGTGGGACAGACCAAGACATGACCTGATGGGTGACAAGTGACTCTACCTTAACAAAATCTCCATCTTGACTTGAATTACATCAAGTCTAACAATATGAATTTTCTCAAATGCCTTCACCAAAGCACCAAATGAGCACAGCATCACAATTCACTAGTGTTACTCAAGTCCAAGCATATCTTGAACTTGAGATGCTTTTTTTTTTATTTACATATAACACGATGATTTTCTACCAGTTTCGTTGGCGACAAAGCTTTCTCAGCTAAATTTATTTTAATTCACTTGGGCAATTCTACCAACTCTCAAGTTTTACTTGTATGTAATGACTCCATCTCCCCGTTTATTTTCGACCCAATAGGTGTTCTACCACCGAGGAATGACCCTCAAAAAGACCGTCTGTCAATGGCCCCACCGTATAAGCATCAAACTGGGATGTGGGTCGATGGTTCTACTTCTACCTTTGGTCAATGTACCCATATGGGCCATATATGGTAAGCTAGCCTTAATAGGCAAGTTATTAACTACTTTGCCCAATATAAGGGGGAAGATCCATCAAGAATATAACGGCCGGAAAGGAAGGGAATCCCAATAATCATCCACTTTTTTCATGGAGCCTCTTTCTCTCTGTATTTTCTTTGTTGAGCAGACGGAGGAATAGGGGGGCCGGTACGGTATAGGCCATGGCCCCCCCCAATTCACAAGGAAAAAAAAAATGTCTCTGAGATCTTGAGTGACATATTTCGTAGAAACAATAGATTGATTAATTATTATTTTTTTTTAAAAAAAGAAAGAAATGTTTTTTTTTTTTTTTTTTTTCAAATAAGGATAAGGATAGGGCATAAGGAATAAAAAAACTTTTTTTTAGCAAATAATGATAAGGATAGGGCATAAGGAATAAAAAAACTGAAAAAAAATCACTACAAAACAAAATTGCTCATTAGCTTTGTTGTCACTAAAAGTCTAATAGTCGATGCCATTAATTAATAGCGGCGACATGTTAGCGCTAATTATCATCAATAGCATCAACAAATGTTGCCCATTGATAATATTTTTATGTCGACGCTAAAGGGTTTCAAACCGATACAATATGTCGACTTTAATGGTCCGTCATTAGAGAAACAAAAAGGTTTTGCTGCAAAAATATTTCTTTTGAGTCTGTAATATCGTTGCAAATTATAGAAAACTTACATAGATTATTCCATACCTTCTTTGCCACTTGGGTGGCTTCGACCAGTAGCCTCCTTCCAGGCTTCCATAGCGGAAGCTTAATTAACACAATTGAAACGTAGACTCTGCTGTGATCTGCAAGAATCAGAGTCTCCAACTTGCAAACCTATCAAATGGAAAAGGAATTTCATTTACAAACCACATTAATCACAGTAATTTCCACCACAATTCACATAATTTTACTCAGAACTCTTCTAAACAGAGCAATTTACCATAACTACATGCATATTAACTTAAAAATTATTTAAATAATCAATATGTTGGAGTTAAAATGAAACAACAAGACGCAGATCATGAGTGAGTTAAAAAACTTCAATACGATCATCACTCACCCACGCTCTGTAGTTTGCATAAAAGAAAATTGGACAACCATGTTAAAATATTTTCAAAATAAATATATATATACATATTATTTTCTGTCTTGGGGAATATTTTAAATAAAAGGTTTTAAAGAGCATTGAATGAAAGTGTCTCACATTAGAAATAGTGAAGATTTTGTTGGCATTTATAAGTTCCAACAAATTTAAGATATTAAATGAGCTATGCTAGTGTATACCCTAAGAGGTTTGCTAGGGGTTCTCCCCATAGTGTTCTCCTGGCGTTCTTCCAGTCTTACGTAGAACATGATTTAAAAAAAAAAAAAATTGTAATACCATTTTTTTGCTAATAGATTAATTTTTATTAGTTAATATTTAAGTTCTAATGCTTTAAAACTTGTTTTTGGATTCAAAACTAAAACCTAAAGGTGAAAGGTTAACCCTTTAGGGATTGTATCACCCAAAATGAATTTGATCATCCTAAATTTGATGCTAATGCCTCAATTTTGGTGCTAATGCCTCATAAATTTGGTGCTAATGCCTCAAATTTGATGCTAATGCCTAAAAAAACAGTAGTAGAGGCCACTACAATTTTATTTTTTCTTAAATCATGTTTTACGTGTGGCTGGGAGAACACCAGGAGAACCTACGGGGAGAACCCCTAGCATTTTCCATACCCTAATGCATGTTTTAGTACGGTACGAGGCACCGGACGCCTACAATGGCGTACCATTTCAAACCATACGATGCATTTTAAGTAGATCTACTAGATTGTTGATCTGACCGGTCAAGATTGTTCGACCATCTCAAACCATATGATGCTTCTGAAGTAGATCTACTAGATTGTTGATCTAATATGGTCAGATTTAAGTATCAGTTGGATTAGTAGTTTTTTTTTTTTTTTTTTTTTTTTTTTCGAAATTCAAAACTGCAGTTTAATTTTGAAATTCAAAATTATCTACAGATAATTTTTTTATGACAATTCAATTTGCTTTAATAACCTTATTTGAATTTTTAAAAATTAGTATTATACTTTCTTTTTTGGTCTCTGATTATAATAGAAAATCTGAGGGTATTTTCAGGTTTTAATTTCGTTTGTGCAGAATACAGTCAAAATACAGAAGTTTCTGAGCTCCATTGTATCCTGAGAAATTTGTTATAACCATGTTGCATATCAATTTTGGTGGGACAAATATTTTCTTAAGGAAAATGACAGTGTAACACCCCTTAGGAGCATATTTTCGTTTTATGTAATTTTCCTTTATTTTTATAACAAACCATTCGGTCCTAAGCTTAACAGCCCATCAGGAATCAAACCATCCCCAATCAGAACCAACTCTAAAATCAACCGGGAAGATTTTTACCTTTATGGAACCGGTTGCTACAACTGGTCAACACTCAACAGCACCACCGCGAAAAAAATATCTACCAGGTTGTTAATTAATTAGTACGACATATCAGCTTCAACGCTGATATCAATATTATTTTTCTCGCCGCTAATAATGTCAACGTTGATCTCTGTTTCATGAAACGTGTTACACAATCGACTTAACTACCTCTTGAAAATGTTACAATTTTTTTAAGTGGTTATATGAAGGCTAAAAGACATGATAGACATCATTATTCACGCAAAATGGTGACTAATTAGCACGGGACAGTTCTTTGTTAGGGATTGGTTTTGTTTTGTTTGATAATATATTTTGGCAGTCAAGAATGGCACTTTAATTAATTTGGCAGCCGGCCACGTCGATGACATGAGCAACTAGCCGCCGCCTTGCAATTGGCAGCTTCTTGGTTGATCGATCACCACTATCCGCTAGTGACATTTTTCCGCCCACAAGATCGATCAAGAAGATGGAAGAAGAAAACATGTACCCTATGTGGTTTCCTGTACGTGATGAATTGGCATGGAGTTGGATAAGACCTCAAGAGACCTTATCCGATTAATATTAGGGCAGAGAAAAACAAAAGGAGGCATTATTATTAATCCACGTGGTTTTGGAGCTTCTTCTTTTATTTTTGTGTTAATTTCCACATGTAATTCTCCTATTTGTCTAGATTCATTGGGTGGATTTACACTCCGATGTATCTGAATGGACATCAGATCAAGTGGTAGGAGAAAAGTGTTTTGACCGACCAACTTAATGCCATTCACAATGATTGCCAAATTGCTTATGAAAATTAGATTTTGTTTCTTTGCATGTGTAAGAAAAAGATGCACATATAGTATCTAATTGAGAGATTAAAATCTCTCTCTTCCCCCTCTTTTTTAAAGCTTCTTTGTTATCTTGTTAGATCTTTCTGGCACATATCCTTTTCTCTCTTACTTTTCTTTTCTTTTCATTTTTCTTTTATTATTTTTGTCTTTTTCCTCCATCCATCACGGCGACTCACGCACCCGTCCACTATCTCCTCGACCACTTCTCCGTATGGGGTTTTACTCTTGTGATGAATGTATGTGTCTAACACCAAACCACTCTTATATAACCATCGCCTAATTAACGGTACTAGTGTTTGATCCCAAATGTTCTAGTGTGATTGAAATTGGATGGGAATGAAAGAGAAATGGTTCGAATTCAAGATCTATACTAACTCTAATACCATGTATTAAACAACTACGTACTTATCTATAAAAAAAAATGATAAATTTAATTATTTAATTACTATTGCTAGACATTGTGGACTCTTTCTTTCTTTTTCTCATTTTTATGGCAAAATATTGTCTTGTTCTCCATATATAGTCCAAAAAGTTTTGCAGATCTTCTCACCATCGCATTCGAAGCACCTAAACTTTTTCAAAAAGTCTTTTGGACGAGAAAGCGAGAATGCCAAAGCAAATGATCCATGAGATCAAGGATTTCCTAGCTTGTTACTGCAAGAAGAAAGAAATGACGCACGCAGTGTCAAAATCAAGAGCAGCAAGGATGCAGTGAATTCCCTAGCTCCTTGTGTACGTGTACTTTTTCATGTGTTTTTCGTTTCAATAAAACTTATCTATAAAAATAAAAAAATAAAGGGGGAAAGAAAAACATGTACATTGTATTCATTTGGCTTGTCTATCAAATTGTCTAGGGCCTCCTCATTATTTGCCAACTTGTAAGCTAGGGCTACCCATCTAGTGAAGGGTGAGCTCCCTAGTTGTCCTCATCCAAAGTAACTCATCCAAGCTAATTATGGCCACACACACATATATATATATACACACATATTATACATATATATATTATATATATATATAGATGCAGGCGACATATATATATATATAAGGGGGGGTGGGGGATATGCCAGCTTGTTAATTATTAGCTAGCTATTTGGGGGAGAGGGTGGGGCTTTGTCGGTAGCTAGCTTATTGTCAATCACCGAATTGCAGAAATGGCGAATTATTTCCAATATTTTCCATATTTCCATACAAAACTTTCCAAGCACTAAACCAGCTTACTGAGAAATAAAGGTGGTTGTCGATCAAAACAACACTCGTCCCTACATATCACAAAACGGTAGCCAAAATAAATTCTTGTAGTCTACTAACTAACATGGCATATACACATATAAGACACGTTCCACTCGTTTATAGGTTTGACGTGGCCCGTTGTTAAACTTTTTTGGACGCAAAATCCGCATGTTTTCTCAACGAGAGGTTCTAATTTCTTCCATCTTTTTTCAGTGCCTATATAATTTGAAGAGCGTTTCCGTATCCTATTATTTGTACCAATGGATTATAAGAATATAAACAACCACAGCATGGAATCATCATGGCTGGTAGCCCCTGCATAAAGAATCTTAAGAGGAAAAAAAAAAATGGATAGCAGCGGTGATCCCTCCAACAAACCCCATGAATATCAAGTACAAAAGTATGTAATATTTGATCAAACTCCAAATTAATAAGTAACAGATTCTGAATTTTTCTACCTGTTGGTGCATCATTATGTTCATGAACCATGGACAAACAATCATTCGCTTTCCAATAATAATTAACTTGTTATTACCAAAATAATGAAACCACCAAGACCACTATTAGTGGCCGGTAGTAGTTCACCTTGTCAAAAGCTAGCACAACTAACAAACATCATCATCCTTTTTCTTTTTGGAAAACCATTTATTTATTTATGTGCAACTCCCAATATCTTTTGTCTTTTCTTCTCAGATTGAGATCTATTATCTTTAGTTGTCTAAATTGCTAACAATTTCATATGCCTATTAGTAAGTACTACTTAAAAAATGACCTAACAATTTCATCTGCCGGTTGGTAAGTACTACTTAAAAAAAGACCGAACTCGATTGGTTCATCTTTTTCCGGTGCTTGTGTAAGATGCCACCCCCAACCCCCACACAAAAAACAAACCTTGATAACAAAGCAAGCTATTTTAAGATAATCTTTGCTATGTATTTGTTTTAAAATAAATCTCATATAATCCGTTCAAATTACTAGCAATTTGAATTGTCTTGTCCGGTCTCTTTTCTCAAGACTCATAAATAGATTTAACTAATCCCATTATATTAAACTAATTAAAGGTCCAATGATTTAGATAATCTAAGATCTATCTCTCTCTTTCTTATTGCCTTTACAAGTAGACGACAGGACAAGACCACATTCGGACATTCATCTTTTGCAAAACTATCGATCATTAGGTGTCCCCAATGGTCAAAACACAATTATATGTAAATTAAATTGTCCTACCAAGTTTTCCTACACCTATGATTTGTTAATTCTTAACCTACACATTTTATCCCTTACAAATTAATTCTTAACCTACAAATAAAATCCTATATTAGAAAGACATTATAAGAGTGAGTAACTATATAATAAGTAATACCCTCTAAAATACATTTAAAAATTCAAAAATATTTTTCTTTTTTTATATTGTTTGTCTGAAAAGTGGCACGTAGGGCCAGTAGATTTTAACCTTTTAGTGTTTGGATCGAATTACTGGCGTGAAATAGCTAGCTAGCTGGCCCGGTCCTTGTTTTAGACATACACATAGAGTCAACGGGTAATCTTTATTTCCTCAGGTACATGAACATGTTGAAAATCATTGAGAAAATTATTGGCCTCAGAAAAGGGATGAGGTTGGATGAGCTCAACCCTATTGGCCTTTCCTACGTACGCATCTGATCAGAGCCTGTGATTTCTGATCAGAAAAAAAGTCATGATTAATTGATAGTCTATTTTAATTTAACATAAATCAAACGATGCTGCCTTAATCCTGATCATCACTTCTCTTCACTTTCTACGTACCTTCTTATCCTGTCACACCAGACATGTTTTGTCGCATTAGATTGCTTAATTAGACATATATGTCTATGATGACGATTGAGTAATGCTAAACGGCAGATGTTCTTGGAATAGGAAAATAGTAGTACATAATTAATTAACTGGTGAAGGCAATTAAAATGGACAAGGATCCTCTTAGGTCCAAAATGGATTTAGAGCATTCAGTTGATGTCTATAATTTTTCCTTAAAGATTTTAAGGCCATCAACCCGTCACTTGACGTATTAAAAAAATAATAATATTTTATTATTTTACTTTTAAAAATAAATAAAAAAAACAAAACAATAAAAAATTAAAAACAAATATATATATGGGTGGCTGGCCACCCCCATCTTGGCCACAGGGGGTGGCTGGCCACCACATTTTAGGACATGGGGGTGGCCGATCCACCCCCAAAGGCCCTTGGGGGTGGTTCAGCCACCCCCAATGGCCAAAACAAAATTTTTTATTTTTTTGATTTGGCCCTTGGGGGTGAACCACCCCCAAGGGCCATGGGGGTGGCTTCGGCTACCCCCAACCGGCCCATGGGGTGGCGATGCCACCCCCAAGTCCTAAAATGTGGTGGTCGGCCACCCCCTGTGGGCCTGTGGCCAAGATGGGGTGGTCAGCCACCTTTTTTTTTTTATATTTGTTTTTAATTTTTAATTATTTTGTTATTTATTTATTTTTAAAAGTAAAATAATAAATATTTTTTTAATACGCCATGTGGTGGCCGGTTGTTGGTCTTAGGATCTCTAAGGAGATATCATAGTCATTAACTAGATGCTCTCTAGTCCATTATGGACAAGAGAAGATCCTTGTCCGATTAAAATAGTCTTCTAGTGTGTGGTGTTAAATAATTAACATTTAATTACGCCCATCTTAATTAGTAAAGGAAACATTTCTTAATTTAATGAAAATGGGCTCTGGGTACATAGATCATTATTCCTAGTCAACGACAATCATTTAACCTTGTCCCAATCAAGTTGTTTCTTTTAAGAGCAATTGCATTGAGCTTAGTAAATTTTAACTAAATAATCAGTATAAAGATAACTCAATCAACTAAAAATCATATTTTATAAAGTTGATGTTATTAGTTTAAATATTAAATTAAAATTTTTCCAAAAATTTATTACAGTAAACTTTCATATTTGAAAATTCCCTGTAACAAATGTAAGTAATATTATAATTTATTTTCTCTCTTTCTCTCCCCCCTCTCTGTCGCTCTCTTCTTCCTCTGCCCAAACAAATGCAAGCTTCCATAGACCCAACACCTCCGGCCAAAACAACTCTTTTACGGTACTTGAGAACCCACAAGAGGCGTTAACCCCGCTCTAGGGGCGAGAGGGAGACCAGAGATGGGGAATCTGGTTTTGTGTGAGAGAGAGAGATTGAGATCGGAGAGAGAGACGAGAGATGGAGAAGAAGGTGAGAGGGAGACCAGAGATGGGGAATCTGGTTTTGCTGTGAGAGAGAGAGAGAGAGAGAGACGAGAGATGGAGAAGAAAAGAAAATAATAAAAATAAAAAATAATATATATTTTTTTTTTGACATGTCCGCACAAGAGGGGAAGGGGGATTCGAACTAGTGACCTTCGCTTCATTAGGCGTGGTCCCAATCGATTGAGCTACCTTTTGAGGACAAAAAATAATAATATTTAATTAGAGTTGAGAGTTAAAATAACTATTCTGTTGGAGTGTGTTATGAAAAACTAGTAGCTAAATTTTTTTTTTTTTTTAAAAAGTGATATTTTGANACAAAAGGTTCATTTTGCCACTTTTTGAAACTTCAGGGGGGTAAACTGCCACTTTTGAAACTTTGGGGTTCAAATTGAAAATCCCCTGAAACTTCAGGGGGCTAAACTGAATTTTCCCCTTATAATTAAGTTATATAATCAGAAGAAAAACGTGGTTTGTTTTTAAATTAAGGTGGCGGTAGTGATAATCCAAGTCACTAAGCACAATAACTGATATTTTTGGCCTCCACGTAGAAGATCAGAAGGGTGAGTTGGGTGGTGGAAGAGCCTTCCGCGAAATGTAAATGGTTGTATCCCTTGAAAAACCCATGTTTTTGTCTAAGCTATGATCACCAAGTTCCCTAGTAAGTGGAACTACTCTTTTAATAATGGACTCTTTGACTCTGGTTATTATTATGATTTTCCTGTCATAGCCTTCGACATGGTAACGGGTCACCTGCAAAATAAAGAGAAAATTATAATATTGGTGTTGGCCGGCTCAGAGCCAATAAGACAGAATTTGATGGTCAAGCTAGGTCGGTATTTTACTATTTTTCTCATGAGAGAGAAAATTAAATAAAACGGAGATAATTTTTTTTATGGAGAAAAACTTATAATTACCTGAGTTTTCGGAGAGGAATCATGATCGAGTCAAGTTTTTGGAAGAACAGGCCTTAAACTTCCAACATTTGAAAATTAATTTCTAGTTGCAAAGTGGAGCTAGCAATATGCTTCTTCCCCTCTTTATAGCAGACTTTTCTCCAACAAGAGAGTAGAAAGAACCTTTGCCTGGCCTGTTAAATTAGAATAAATAGTAGTTTAATATCTATAATATCATCATATTCAAGTTTTGAATTCGAACATTATCTCCATAATTTGCATCTTATTTTAAATATTAAATATTTGACCGCATCTTATTCTTTAAAAGAGTGTTTATTTATCGACTATTTAAAAGAGTTTTCCCCACCACTAGAAATGTGTTGTAATTGGAGCCCAAAGCAATAATTTGGCATATATTAAGCATTATTTTCATTTTCTAATCGAGAAGGCAGCCATCATATATATGATTATTGGAGAAGAACACAAAATAAAGGGGTCGAATAACTTCCATAAATAGCATTCCAAAACCAAAACAGAACAAAAACGAGGTCGTTCAATTTTATGGTTGTCCTTGTCCTATTGTAAACGTGACTTTGACCAAAAATATCCAATATGTTTTTCATGTTTAACATGGTAATCTATTTATTTTGGTCAAATAAATGGGCTCATCAATATTGGAACTTTATTGGTTACGCCGAAACTTACAACAAATGTTAATTTCCCCGAAGAAGCGGGATTTTATAGCACATGCAACGTATGTATAATTGTATAGCCACTAGCCGGTTAGAGCATTTTTAGTCGAAATAGGCAAAATATTTATCTAAAAAGTACAAATTTTTCATTAAGCCACTTATTTTTTATATGAGGTACTTCAGTAGATTCTTTATTTTACTATTTATTTTTTTAAAAATATTATTTTATGTGAGATCAGAGTGAAAGAAAGTGAAAGAGAGAACACAAATTATAATAAATAAAGTTTATAGTGTGAATAGTAAATATGCTAATCATCCTATTTATTATTCATACTATTAGGGGTGTCAACCCGGTCCAATTTCTCAATTTTTGGTCAAAATCAGGAAACGGAACAGGGGTACCCGGTTCTTGGTTTTGGAAAACCGAAACCAAAAATCGAGTCCTGGTTACCAGCCAGTTCCGATTTGTACCCGGTCCAGTAACCGATTTTTTAAGAAAATGATTTCTTTTAACCGGTTTAATATATATATAAGAAAATCGGCAACAAAAAATATTAAAATATATTATTTTATATATATATACACCCAGTTCTGGTTTTCCGGTTATAACTAGGTGCCAAAAACTGAGACCGAAACTGGGGTCTCTGATATTTTATTTTTTGCAACTGGAACCATTCCGGTTCCCTGGTAATTTTTGACACTCCTACATACTATAAGGAAAAATTGCAAAATAACTATTCTAGTGGATAGGAAAAAAGATTAATAATAGCCAAACCTAATTATTATGAAAGATTTACCTATTCTCTTGTAGATGGTCTTACCCATACAATGGTGGTATCTCTTATCTATATATATATATATATATATATAGGGGTTTGCTAGGGATTTTCCCCATAATGTTCTCACAGACTTACATAAAACATAATTTAAAAAAAAAAAAATTTGTAGTACCGTTTTTTTGCCAACAAATTAATTTTTATGAGTTAATATTTAGGTTCTAATACTTTAAAACTTGTTTTTGGATTCAAAACTAAAACCTAAGGATGGAAGGTTAACCTTTTAGGGATGATATCACCCAAAATGGATTTGATCATCATAAATTTAGTGCTAATGCCTTAATTTTGGTGCTAAAGCCTCAAATTTGGTGCTAATGCCTAAAAAAACTAGTGGTGGAAGCTACTACAGTTTTATTTTTTCTTAAATCATGTTTTACGTAAGTCTAGGAGAACACTATGGGGAGAACCCCTACCATTTTCCATATATATAAGAGATACCACCATTTGTCCAACCCACTCCTCATTTCTCCATATAACCATTTGTGTAAGCAAGTGCCGTTAAAATATAATTTAAATAATTAAATATATTATATTTTATTGGTTTAAATTTTTAAAATAAGTGATAAATTAAATAGTTTACATGTTGAGCACCCAAGCTCATAATATCCTCCTTCATTATTTATCTAAATGTTGTAGAATTCAAATAGAGAGTTTTCTGGAGATCCCGATCTTAAAAGAAAGATATGTATGGGTGTTATGATAATGATAGGATCCATGCGTTGGCGCGTGGTGTCCTTCTCCGATCTTCGAATCTACCGCTCTCATCCACTGATGTAACTGTTTACATGGATTTTGTTGTTTTGCAGTTGTATTTCTTTTTTCTTTTTTTTTTTTTGGTAGCATGTTTGTTGTTTTTATGTTTTGTGGATCTCCTACCTTTTTATTTGTTTGATCCTTTAGTGTAGGGCTGGGCACGGGTGGGTTCAGGCGGATTTTGACCCGTTCGGCCACCTGACCCGTGCCCATCAAGTTTGGAGTTTTCCAACAAGCAATAATCAATGAAAAGTGTAAAATCGCCAGGTATTCGGGTAGGACGGGTCAAGTTGGCCGGGCGGGTGGGTCAAGTTGGTCAAGTGGGTAGGTTAGGTATTTTTATACAATGCTGCGTTGGGAATTTTATCTTCTTAAGACGAAAGAACACAAAATGAGAAACTTTTTGCAGTATTTTTTGAAACCCCTCTCCATCAACATCTTGCCTAACATGTTTCCTTTGTTAACCGTAAGAGAAGTGAAGTGTGAATGAAATCGTAAAAGGCCCATTTTCTTAAACCTTCATAAAGTTTTTTCATTTTAGTCTTACAGAGAATCCTTAAAAAAATGCTTAACAAAATAAAACCCTAACAAGAAAATCAAACCTTAATAAGAAGCAGAGAGGAGCCGCCGGCAGTGACAGAGAGATGAGTGGCGAGAGAGAGAGGAGCGAAGACAGTGAGCCGTGACTCGTGAGGACTGAGGAAAGAGGAGAGGCGAGTCGGCGACAGTGAGAGAGAACTCAGAGAGAGAGATCGAGAGTGAAATGAGAGAGAGACTCCGACAGTGAGAGGTGACGGTGACTGAGAATGAGAGATCGAGAGTGAGAGGTTGAGAACTCGAGAGTGAGATGAGAGAGGGTGATTGTGAGGTGCATGTGCGGTTGTTGAATCTTGAAAGTGAGGGTGATTGGGTGAGGTTCTAGGGTTTCTATGTTTTAGGAGGTTGAGTCATAAGTGCGGGTAGAAGAGGGGCGGGTTGGGTACTCGCATAGGAAAAAATTGGAAAACCTGAAACCCGTCCCGACCTGAACGGGTTTGGGGATTTCCAACCCAAACCCGCTTAAATAAGTACAAAAACTGGGCGGGGGGGGGGGGGCGGTTTGGATCGGGTCTTCGGGTTGGGCGGGTTTTTGTCCACCCCTACTTTAGTGGAGACTTTTGTAATTAGATTTGTGTTGTTGTCTCTCTCTCCCACAGTCCCAAATCCGAACTCTAACTCGCTTTAGCCTCCTTCTAGTGATTGTCACCGTCTACGTAAAGACTTAAATAAGTTTACCTTAATCGGTGTTCATTTTACTTCTGTAATTGCCTTAGACGACTCTTCGAGAGAATCATATTACTTTTGACTTATTTATTACCTATTGTATTTATTTTCGTACTGTTTTAATTTGTTTTAACTATGTTGTCGGGGAATCTACTACATTTTCATTTATAAGATGACCACTCATTCTTCCTTTAATATTATAGTTTTTTCTTTCTTTCTTTCTTTCTTTTTTTTTTTAAAAAAAATACTGGTTTGACGTCGGAGCACGGGTTTTACCTTGTTGTACTTTGTCCTTCTTGAATATTAAAAAGAAAAAGAAAATAAAATAAAAAGCGAGATGGTGAGATAAGAAAGATTTGAGGAGGCAGGCACGCAGCAGCCACGAAACTAACTACTATGCTGAAGCCTGAAGTGCATGAATCCAAATCTCAACCTCTTCTATTTAAACCCTCACCACCTCTCCCTTCTCTCTCACAAAACTGATCGCCCTGATCACCGCCTAGCTAGCCAGCCCCAGAATCAAATCCCATTCAAAAATGCCTTCTTCGTCTTCAGTTACTCTGGTTTCCAAATGCACGATATACCCAGAACAAAAATCAGACATGAAACCCTTAAAGCTCTCCGTCTCCGACCTCCCCATGCTCTCTTGCCAGTACATCCAAAAGGGTGTCCTTCTCACCCGCCCACCCTACTCCATCGACCAACTCCTCTGCTCTCTCAAACACTCTCTATCCCTCACTCTCAACCACTTCCCTGCCCTCGCCGGCCGTTTCTTCACCGACCCAGATGACGCCCATGTTTACATCGTTTGTAACGACCAAGGCGTCGACTTTGTCCAAGCCAAAGCCAAGCACCTCTCAATTCACACGCTCCTCTTGCCTGACCTCGACGTTCCCGTCTGCTTCAAAGAGTTCTTCGCCTTCGACAGGCCTCTCAGCTATTTGGGCCACTTCAAGCCCTTGGCCGCCGTCCAGGTCACCGAGCTAAACGACGGCGTTTTCATCGGCTGCACCGTCAACCACGCCGTCGCTGACGGGACCTCCTTCTGGCACTTCTTCAACACATTCGCCGAGATTTGCAGTGGCGCCAAGAAGATATCTAAAGCTCCGGATTTTCACCGCGACACTGTGTTCAACTCCCCGGCGGTGCTCCGATTCCCCCCCGGCGGTCCCAAGGTGACTTTTACCGGAGACAAGCCGTTGCGCGAGCGAATCTTTCACTTCTCTAAGGAAGCGATTCTGAAGCTGAAACTCAGAGCCAATAACTGTAATCAGCTGCAGAAAGTAACGAACAACGGTCTAGCTGACCAGTCAGCGGTGGAGATACTTGGAAAACAGTGTAACGACAGTTGGAAAACCGTTAACGGCGGTAACGGAGTTTCCAACGGTAAGATAACGTCCGTCTTGGAGGGTATTCATATACTGAAGAAAAACGTGGCCAAAGGGACGGCGGAAATCTCGTCGTTCCAGTCGCTCAGCGCTCAGCTGTGGCGCGCGGTCACACGTGCGAGGAGGTTGGAGGCGAGCAAAGCGACGACGTTTAGGATGGCGGTTAACTGCCGCCACCGGCTGGAGCCGCGGATGGACCCTTACTACTTCGGCAACGCGATCCAGAGCATCCCGACCATCGCGACGGTCGGCGAGGTCCTGTCTCGGGATCTACGCTGGTGCGCCGATCTGCTCCACCGCAACGTGGTGGCGCACGAAGACGCCACTGTGCGGCGTGGAGTGGCGGATTGGGAGAGGGCGCCGAGGCTATTCCCGCTGGGCAACTTTGACGGCGCGTCGATCACCATGGGAAGCTCGCCGCGATTCCCGATGTACGACAACGACTTCGGGTGGGGCCGGCCATTGGCTGTCCGGAGTGGAGCCGCGAACAAATTCGACGGAAAGATCTCAGCATTTCCGGGGAGAGAAGGCAACGGGAGCGTCGACTTGGAGGTGGTGTTGGCGCCGGAGACGATGGCGGAGCTGGAGACTGATTCGGAGTTCATGCAGTACGTATCGGCGAGCGTGTGAGTGTGGAAAGTGGAAACCGGGCAGGGGTTACTTGGACGGTTGTACTATTTTTTCTTGTTTTTATTCAGAACAATTTATGCGTGGTAAAACAGCGACGTTTTGGTTGTTTCCGCGAAAAGTGTGTAGGGTGTGGTAGGGCCTAGTGTTTCCTTCGTACGCTTTCTGTATATTGCCTTTCATTTTCCATGTAAGGCAGAAATCAGAAATGGGAAGATCTCTTTGATCAACAAACAATTTACGTCTTTTTCTTCTTCTTCTTCTCCTTCTTCCATGAGCGAATGCATGTGCTGAATATGATGGATCGACTGGTACTAATTAAATCGGATCGACTTGACTCACTCACTGTCAACGCTAGTGTCTCGGTGCGGTGCATGCTCTCGCTGACACCAACCCGACCCATCCCCACTACCATGGTCCATGGTCCCCACTCCCCATCCAAGTCACCATCAAACACTCCCCCTTTTCCAAAAATTGGAACTTCATATATTCATATACATACATAATATAAATTGTTCGTCCAAATTACTAGTATTGTTGATAGATAATATGAGAGACATCATATGAATACAAACCATTCAAATTGCTAGTAATTCAAACAAGTGATTTTTTTGTAGGTCCTCATTTTATGGGGAACTCCATGGACCAAGCATATAGGCCTTTTTATCTTATAGGTTGGTTGGTTGATTGAATGCATGAACCTGGAGGAGGAGCTGAGAACGACAACGTGGACCATTCCAAATCCAGGCTATATAGATTGCGGTAGGTCGGTGACTTTTGACATGTACGTACACTGAACTTGATACATGATATTTAGAGCTGACAACTTGATACATGATATTTAGAACTGACAATTTTACAAATAACTCGCAAACCGAACTGAAACAAACTCAACACAAAATTAACGAATTAAAAACTTAAGTTAAAAGGGTCTAAATGAGTCGAGCTAGAATTGATTTATAATCTAACATGCTCATGCATCAATATGACCCAAACCCAACCCAACACATAAATCAAACATACGATAAAAGTTAGTTATCAAAGAAAGAGCCACAATTCTACACTGCTAAAAACATGTTACACTTGTTGATGACTGAAATGAATGGCTGATAGTGCTTTTCCAGCCAAATTGTCCCCTAAATAGGCAATAAAGAGGGCGACCAGTTCTCTATGTGGCTTTTATCTGGTTGAAATGCTGCATCATAGTACAAGAGAATTGATATGCTTGGAAAGTTTATGGCTAGGGCTGTTAAGTGAGCAAAGCATCTCACAAGCAAGCTCGGGCTTGACTTGCATAAGCTCAGTTCGTGTTCAACTCGAATATTAAATGAAGCGTTTCGTGAACACAAATCTTTGCTCAAATATTAAATGAAGCAAGCTTGGCACGACTTGGCTAAGTTTGTGAATCAGCTCGTATATATATGGAAAATGCTGGACGTTCTTCCCATAGTATTCTTCTAGCGTTCTCCCAGACTTAGATAAAACATGATTTAAGAAAAAATAAAATTGTAGTGGCCTCTACCACCAGTTTTTTTAGGCATTAGCATCAAATTTGAGGCATTAGCACCAAAATTGAGGCATTAGCACTAAATTTATGATGATCAAATCTATTTTGGGTGATACAATCCCTAAAGGGTTAACCTTTTACCCTTAGGTTTTAGTTTTGAATCCAAAAACAAATTTTAAAGCATTAGACCTAAATATTAACTCATAAAAATTAATTTGTTGGCAAAAAAAGGATACTATAATTTTATTTTTTTCTTAAATCATGTTCTAGTAAGACTAGGAGAATGCCAAGAAAACACTACGGGGATAACCCATAGCAAACCCCTATATATATATATAGGAAAATGCTAGGGGTTCTCCCCATAATGTTCTCCTAACGATCTCTCAGCGTTCTCCCAAACTTAAGTAAAACATGATTTAAGAAAAAAATAAAATTGTAGTGGCCTCCACCATCGGTTTTTTTAGGCATTAGCACCAAATTTGAAAATTTGAGGCATTAGCACCAAATTTGAAAATTTGAGGCATTAGCATCAAATTTGAGGCATTAGCACCAAAATTGAGGCATTAGCACTAAATTTAGGATGATCAAATCCATTTTGGGTGATACAATCCCTAAAGGATTAATCTTCCACCCTTAGGTTTTAGTTTTGAATCCAAAAACAAGTTTTAAAGCATTAGAACCTAAATATTAACTCATAAAAATTAATCTGTTGGCAAAAAAATGGTACTATAATTTTATTTTTTTCTTAAATCATGTTCTAGTAAGACTAGGAGAACGCCAGGAGAACACTACGAGGAGAACCCCTAGCAAACCACATATATATATATTAGGGAAAAGTATAAAATGGCCCCCCAAACTACTAGTCATTTGTAATTTAGCCCCATAAAGTTTTAATTGGTATAAAATAGCCACCCAAACTATCAATCCCTTATAAAATGGCCCCCTCCGTTAGTTGAAACTGTGAAAATGGATGAAAAACCCAAAACGACGTCGTTTTGGAATGCAAAGTTACTAAAATGCCCTTGTTAAAATAAAAAATAAAATTAAAAAAATCCCTCATAAAATAGTGTTGTTTTGCCTTCCTCAACATTAACCGTCTTCCCCTTTAGGTGGAATCGAACTCGACGCTCTGGAAAGATAAGAAATGAAGATTTTTACAGGGTCAAGAAACAGGGGAAGTAAAAAAGAAAGAAATAGAGGATTCTTTCTTCTTTTTATTATTATTATTATTATTTTTGGTTCTTTTCTTTTCTTTTCATGGGATTTTCCTACATGGGTTCTTGCAAAGAGAAAAGGGAAGAACCAGCGAAGCGTGTGTGGGTTAATGGGCCTATTATTATAGGTGCTGGACCATCTGGTCTAGCTGCCTCTGCTAGCCTCTCTGAACATGGAGTACCTTCTATGATTCTTGAGGGAAGCAACTGCATAGCTTCTCTATGGCAACACAAACCTACGACCGCCTCAAACTCCACCTTCCCAAACAATTCTGCGCCCTTCCATTACTAGGCTTCCCATAAAATTTCCCGAAATACCCAACAAAAGACCAGTTCATTTCATACATGGAGTCCTACGCTTCCCACTTCTCAATCCACCCCCGGTTCAACTAGGCCGTCTAGAGCGCTGAGTTCGATTCCACATGAAGGGGAAGAAGGATTATGTTGAGGGAAGGCAAAACGACGCTGTTTTATGGGGTTTTTTTAATTTTATTTTTAATTTTAATAAGGGTATTTTAGTAACTCTGCATCTCAAAACGACGTCGTTTTGGATTTTTCATTCATTTTCACAGTTTCAACTAACGGAGGGGGCCATTTTATAAGGGATTGGTAGTTTAGGGGGCTACTTTATACCAATTGAAACTTTGGGGGGTTAAATTACAAATGACTAGTAGTTTAGAGGGCCATTTTATACTTTTCCCTATATATTAAGAATTGCAATAATTAATTGATTATATGTCGAACCCATTTGATAGCCCAGCCCAAACACTTAGGCTTGGTTTTATACTTGCACTTCTCTCTAATTGAATTAGAAATGCTCAACCTGTTTGATAGCCCAGCCCATAATTTTATTCATTTAAATTTGGTAGAGTTACTAAAATTATGTTGTTTTGTTGGTTGTAAATGAAAAATGGCCAATTAGCTAAGCCCACTTAGTAGTCCGAATAAGACTTAAGGCAAATCCTTAGTTTAATGGCCTCTACGGCTAAGGCCCAATTTAGCTAAGGCTTACTTTTATGACTTTGTCCAACATTTTCAAAAAAAAAAAGTGCAAATCCTTGTCCCACATCGAAAAGACTAAGCTAACTCCCTCCCAAGGGCAGACCTGCTTGAAGGGTTGGGGGGAAAATATATATTTTTCATAATTTTGTCCCCCCAAATAATATTTATGTCCCTCTTCTAGCATGTAAAACTGAAAATATCCCCCAAAAACTTTTAAAATCCTTCCTAAAGTATACATTTTTTATAATTTTGTCCCCAAAATATTATTTTTTGCAGCCTAAGGGTTACATTTATAGAAAACTAATTGAAATTGTATAAGGAATGTAATCAATATTATTGACTTGTTAATTCATAATTGCCTTATATAGGGAAATAACCATTGTGAATCTTTTATTGTTGGGATACAATTATTGATTAGATTGTTGTCTTTCCATGTTTATTATCCAACCTCCATATTATAAGGACAAAGTTTTCCTCCAAACTGGGTTGGAGGAATTTCCTTCAACCTAATCTATAAAAATGACATGTGTCTATTTTTTTTTTTTTTGACATGTGTCTATTTTTTTAATAGCATGTGAGATGCACATGAGTTTTTAATAAAATTTATTCAAATTTTGTCCTTACTATTAAAAAAAAAAAACATGTGCATCTTACATGTTTAAGGGACACATGTCATTTTTATAGACTAAGTTGAAGAAAATTCCTCCAACCCAATTTGGAGGAAAACTTTGTCCTTAAGAATTCATAACGCGGAAATAGTAAAGCAGAATAATAAGATAGAGATGACACAGAGATATACGTCGTTCGGTTTATGACTTACATGCACAAGATCAAGTCCTGAGGCTGCATTAAGCTCTTATTTCTCTGAGTAGTATTTACAATATAACATGCTCCTATTTATAGGAGAATTATGTTAAATACAAATAGACTTCTACTTTAACTAGGTTAGCTATGTGATAATTTTTAACTATTCACCGATAACTACAGTGATAGTCTTCAAATGTAATTCAGTAATATTCTTCAACTGTAAGTCAGTAATAGTCTTATACTATGACTATTATTCTTGAAGTCTATGATTTACTCTAACATTTTCCCTCAAACTCAAATGCAGTGATAGTCTTCAAATGTAATTCAGTAATATTCTTCAACTGTAAGTCAATAATAGTCTTATACTATGACTATTATTCTTGAACTCTGTGATTTACTCTAACATTTTCCCTCAAACTCAAGGTGTAAACTTGTGAAAATTTGAGTTTGCTCTTTGGTTGGCAATAGAGGCCGAGAAGGTGACCGGAAACTTGTTGGTGTTGGTGGCGGCCAAGGTAGTTGAGTGGAGTTGATGGCACCAGATTTGAAACATTGGCTGTTCTTGAACTTGAACTTTGGCAATTGTGGCCGGCATCGGCTACTATGGCCGGTATGAGCCAACTGTGGGCTAAAATGAGCTTGAATTTTAAACAATACCATAAATGCCAAGAGAATCGGGCCAACAAAGGGCTAAAGGTAGGTCTAGGTCAACAAAAGACCAACAAATGACCAAATAACTGTGCCAACAAAGGGCAAAAATATGAGCAACTTGGCCTTTCTTTTTTTTTTTTTTTTACGAAGGCCGAGATCATTGGTGGATTTTGAACGTCGGCAACTTTTGGCCGGAATGGGCATGGGCAATATCACAAATGTCAAATTATAATAAATGGGCCAATGGCCAAATATGAAAGAAAAATGGGCAACTTGGGCCTCTTTTGGTTGGGCAACTTAGGCCTCTTTTCTTTTTCTTTTCTTTCTTCTTCTTTTTTTTTTTTGAAATGGACTCTATTCTTAGATTACATAAGCTGGGATAAGAATAATCTTATTCCCGTAACCAAACAGCTCCAAATATAACAACTAAACGAGAATATCGTATTCCTAAACTAGAATAGGAATAACTTTGCACTTAAGTGAAGATAACTCACACATGTAGCCAAACATACTCCTTCAATTTCTTCTAGCACTCCCCTGCAAACTGATGGTAGGAACTACTGTCAGTTTGATAAGCAAAACAAATAATTGGCTGTTTGTCAGATGAATCTTGACATAAACCACCATGGGCGATCAGATCACGTCGTAAAAACACCAAGGGGCGGTCGGATCTTACTGTGAAACATCATTGGGCAGTCAGATCTTGCTGCAAATTACTAAGGGACGATCGGATCTCGTCGTAAATACCAAGGGCCGGTCAAATCTCGCCGCAAAACCACTAATGGATGGTCAGATTTCACCGCAAACTACTGAAAAACGAAAAATACCAGATATATGATTTTGATTTTTGATTTTTGATTTTTGAGTTGGGTTGGAGATGAAGGTGAGAGAGAGAAAAAATGGGAAGACTAAGAGAGACCAGCGGGCAAGGTGTTTGAAGAAATCACTCAGAGGGACAGTGAAAAAGGAACAAGAACGATGTTTGTCGATTTAGGCTCTAATACCATATAAGAATTTATAACGCGGAAATAATAAAGCGGAATAATAAGATAAAAATGACACAGAGATATATGTGGTTTGGTCTATGACCTACATCCACAAGATCAAGCCCTAAGGTTGCATTAAGCTCTTATTTCTCTAAGTAATATTTACAATATAACATGCTCTTATTTATAGGAGAATTATGTTGGATATAAATAGACTTCTACTCTAACTAGGTTAGCTATGTGATAATCTTTAACTATTCACCAGTAACTACACCGATAGTCTTCAAATGTAACTCAGTAATATTCTTCAACTGTAAGTCAATAATAGTCTTATACTATGACTATTATTCTTAAACTCCATGATATACTCTAACACATATATGATGTCCTTCATTACCTATCTTTCCATGTTTATTATTCTATCTCCATAGCTCCATATATGCTGCCCCTCATTACCGCTTGCCTTAGGAAATTTTAAAATTTTCCTTCCCTTTTGGTAATCTCAAACAAACAAAAAAATTTCGTCCCCCCACACTAAAAGTTATAGTTCCACCCCTACTCCCTCCCATCGTTGTCTATAAATAGGATTCACATCTTAATGGCAAAGAAACAAGCGACCCTCACCACATCAGTGAGTAAAGCGCTAGCTAATACTTGGCTAAGTGCAACTCAAGTGCAAGCGGGCTAATTTAGTTGTTTTATATTATTTAAAGTTTAAATTTTATAAAAAAAATAAAAAAAAATTATGTATTCAAGCTTATGTCGAGCTGGCTTGGGCTCGGCTCAGTTAGTATAAGAACCAAGTTTGAACACAGTTTTGGGGCTCGGCCTTGAGCTCAGCTCGAGTAAAAGTTTAACGAGCCGAGCTTGAACAGGCAAAGCTCGTTCAAGCTTAAGCTCGTTTACACCCCTATTTATGACAATGTTAGACGCAGACAGCACAGAGACAGAACTCGGAAACTTCCCTTGTTATAACAAACTGACATCTACGTCAATTGATCATGCCACAAAATACAGCACATCTGACCATGTTGTATGGTCCATTATATACAGCAAATGAATGTATGGCAATCACTCACTCGTACATCCCATAAGGTCATTTGAAGTCCAGAGCAAAGCTGACAAACAAGTAAAGAAACTCCAAAAGAAACTTTTGCAACCTATCACCTATATAACTTCTGGGGATGGGAAAAGGCGTTTTGCCAGCCACTGAAGAGGTCTCAATAATTGTGCTCTCTTCTTGCGCCAGAACCAGATGGCAGCATTATATTGTTCATTGCGTATCGTTCGTGTGGCTGCCTTCCAGTCATACTTCTCCATTTCTACGCGTGAGGCTTTCCCCATGGTTTCTCTCAATTCCGCATTATGCAACAAAGGCTCCAATTTGCTCAAGCAGTCCTCAAGATCACCGGGATTGTAAAGATAACCAGTTTTGCCCTCCTGATCTGGAGGGATTATATCTGGGATTCCTCCTGCACGAACTCCCACCACGGGAATTCCTGAAGACATGGCCTCCAGAACAACTAGCCCAAGTGTCTCAGATTCTGAAGGCATAACAAAAACATCCCCACTGGCATAAGCCTGTGAAAGCTCTTCACCTCCTAGCATCCCTGTAAATACTGCAGGCATGCCAGTAAACATTTTTTCCAGCTCCTCTCTGCCAAGAAAGGTGTTTTTAGTAAAATGAAGTGCAGGTGATGTGAACTCCAATTAGATTAACATTCATATATTGTAGGATACATGAGCTCATTTGACAGAAACCATATCCAGGAATTGGTCAGGTCAGACTATATAATTCACCATTTTGGAATCTCTTTTTCCTAATGTTGTCATCTCTCTCCAAGGGTGGAAATTGGTAGTCATGATGGCATTTGACATAAGACTACTGAAATTGTCTCAGAATGGCATTCAACAATATTAAAAGATCAACTCATGAAGTGTCAAAGAGTAGATTACCTATATGGGCCGTCTCCAATAAAAGCAATTCGTGCTTCTGGAAGCCTATCCATAACGCTGTTAAACCATGTGTTTCAAATGTCAATAATAGGTTAATAAAGGGGGGAAAGTATGAAAAACATCACAAAAAAATGGGCCACCAAATTGAGACTACAACTATGACAGTAATAGAGATATTCAAGTCCAATGATCAAACATAATAAGCACATCCCTCCCCGTGCTATATTTTGAACAAAAAGATTTGGTACCTAGAAAACTCTGTTACTGCATTAGTTTTTTCCAACTAGTTATAGAAAGGACTAAAGAGGAAGAAAACACCAGCCATTCATTTTCAATTTGTGTGATTGAATAACACTACCTCTTGAGGAAATCCAGGCTCTTCTCAACTCCAAGTCGTCCAACATGAACTATCAACGGTTTCTCAGGTTCGCCATTACTGCATAGGGAAAAAAAATATAGCATTATGTGAAACTCCTAGTACGGGGAATAAGAAGGTAGAAAAAAGCAATGGATTAGAGGATTGTCCTACCTTAGTCTGAACCGCATTTCATGAGAGCGGAAACGAGGGTTGAAACTTTCAGAATCAACACCCTTATTCCAAAGACGAATCTTGTTAGCTGAAAACAATGTAAGAAAGCAAGTCTGTTAGGATACAGCTGCCTGGGAATAGATACCCGGTGTTTAGTCAACACTTTCACAAAGGGCATTATACTTTGAGCGGAAAAAATTTTTTAAAAAAGGAAAGATTACAGAATATGAGTTTGGTGTATAATTATATGCATCAAACCGGCAATGATTAAGATCATTACATAATGGCATCTAACTAGGTACAGGAGGGTTTATGCTCACCAGCTGTCACCCTAGCTGCTTCAAGATCCCTGCCAATGGCAGCTGAGGGAACCAATGTAAGATCAGCTGCTCTGTGTAGAAACTCTGAAATTGAAAGACCAAAAAGGTTAACTAAACGATCCAGTATCGATAGTTAAAAAGGAGAAAAGAAGAAAGATTGAAAAAAGGGTTTACATACTTATGACCAACCACATGGGTTTCACCAGCCAACTGAAGGTGTATCTTGGGATGTATCTGCAAATGAAAACAAGATCAGCTTCTGCCTTCAGCACTAATTGAAATATTATGTTAAAAATTCAGCATCATATTAGTGAAAAAGTACACACTGGGGGCTTGGAACATTACTATAACTATTAGATAAGAAGCCTACAAATTTGTGGGTTTTCCACTCAGGATGAGAAGTTAATTGTAATAGTGCATGATAAGAATTCCATCAATTGAAGAATTAAACTCACACTGGCACGTGTGTGTGATAAGACATCACTATGGGGACACACAATAGTTTTGCAATAGCGAGAGCACCAAAAACCTACAATACAGTCAAATAAGTGTCATCCAGCAGTAAAGCAATATCCTTTTTTAATAATAATAGAGAAATAAGAAGCAATTGAAAATTTACCATTATCCCAGGTGATGAAGCATGTATAATGTCAGGCTTAAATCGGGCAACCTCTGAAATTATTCTAGGACTAAGTGCCAGGGAAAGCGGCACTTTCTGATACCAGGGGCAGGGAAAGCTGGAAAATAATAAATAAATGAGAACATTAGGCGGATAACAATTATTCCAAACCTAGACCAGTAACCAAATCATAATATTTTGCAGGCTTGTAACTCAAACAATTCATCCAAGTGGGACTGCACAATAGTAACAGTGAAATTGAATCGTTGATTTGTTGGAAAAAGTATGCAAGACAAGATAATTAGAAGAAACAATGAAACCTAGAATAAGCAATGAATGCATTTGTAGAGAGTAGAGGTGATGCCTATTGAGAACAATGAGGAAAAACTCACTTGAAATGATCAACATATGCAACTATCTTGGATGTGCAGGTATGGATGAGTGATTTGATTTAGGATGAAGGCATGAAAAAGGACAAAAAGGAACAACCTAAAATACAAGAAATGAGGATTGGAGCTCGTGATTGACAAGGACTTAGCAATAGCTGGCTGAAAAGGATTCAAGAAATGATTTTTCTTCAGTAGCTTAGATGTGACCTAGCTATTCCAAACAGGTGGTGCGGGATCAAGAGGAGGAAAGCAAACTGATTAGAAAATATAATTTGTGGATTTTAAGAATTGAACTTAAACTTGAAAATTATGTTGAGCAAACCACAATACAGTCAAATACTTTTGGTAATAAAAAAGGGTAAACATATTTCTTATTTTTGTCTTCTAATTTGTTTGACCTGTTTATAATAACTCTCATGAACTTAGAAATATTTTCACATGGTTTTTCTTGGATTATAAAAGACTAGTAATGACCTAAATTAACACTGCTATAGAATTTGAATCCCTTAGATATTAATAAGTACATACTGCTTTATGATTTAAATGGTTTGTTTTGCCTTAATTACACTAGAAAAGTGCAAGTTCTTCATCAAAAGAAAAAAAGAATAATATTCCATGCCACAGAAGTTGAAGTAAGAGCAATTAGGTACAATGAGGATAAAGACAAAGCATTCAAATTGGGTAGTAAGCAACCTCCGTGATCCAATCAATTTTGCTCCATAAAATTCCTCGGGCACTCCTTCATGTGTGGTCACAACCATCACCTACACCATGCATCAATAAGCCAAACTTTCAGTTTATCATGTATTGACATTCTTGAATCTAAAGCAAATTTGATATTAATAACTTCAACTGGGGGTATTGTACGAGCCAATCTAATTGTCAATTTGACTGGGAATTGCTAATACAAGAACAAGCTCATCAGCAATCAAAGCTTGATCAGGATGATTTAGAGTTAGACCAGTCGTTAAAGGCTCACACATCTGACTTATTTGAGCTAACATAAATCAAAATCAGGTTGAGGAACGAACTTTTAATAAATACAACATCAGGAAACAAGATGCTCAAGTGAATTAAGCAGCATAAATTTTCAACAAAGCTCTGGTTAAGCTTACATGAGCTGACATTAAAAGGTTCAGTCAAGGACAACCTAGACAATAGAATACATGGCTGAAGAGATATAAAGAGTGTACCTCATCCCCCATTTCACGTAAGTATCTAATAAAATTCTGGAACCGGTTTTTATACCCCGACACATATCTGCAAGAGAAACAGAGAACAGATAGCTTTCAGTGAACATCCCATCTTCCAATTTAAGAAACATAATACATTTTATTGCAGCTCACCATAAGTCTCTAGACTATTTGCTAAACCCTTATTAATATTATGAAACCAGAGTCATATCTAAAATACTACTGAAAATATATGTATTTGTGTCGAGCATTATTAACACCTCCATAAAAACCATAATGCATATGAAACAATATACATATATAGTATCTAAAATGATTGGCATCCGCATCATAAGAATGTTTGAAAAGATTCTTGGGCTTATGACCAATTTTGCATCATCTGGACTCTCATCTTAAGATGTCCCAAGAAAAGAATATCGGAACTGATATGTAACACGTGCAAACTTTTAATCATAAATTCATACATATATGCAGATGAGGATAATCATTGTGATTTCTTGAAGAGCTTATATCCCTTTCATGACCTCACTGTAGCATCCCTACTTTTATCTAGGAACATATCTATTAAATTCAAGCTCAGGAAAGAAAACAGAGAGAAATAAAGAGTCCATAGGCAGCAAAAGGAAACCTAAATAATTTAAGAATGGCTTCTCCATTCTGGACTGCGATTTGATGTCTGATAGGAGTTACCAACTGATTGACATTGGATATGGGTACATGAGAAGTAATCACCAAGTACAATTTCTAGAATTTGTGCTTGTGCACAGGTTTCACAGTCTGGCACGTCTCAGAAAACCAGAGAAGTATGGACAAGTAGGTGTATAGAAATAAAAGGTCATACCTCAAGGCCTCAAACTCAACTAAACATGACTATGCAAAATACACACACACACAAAAAGAAATAATAAATAAAATAAATAAAAATGAACAAGCTTGTATAGTGAGATCCACATTTAAAACAAGTATGCCTAATAGTCACAGCATTTCAACTCATATTTTAGGCATAGACATGATACAAAAGTATCTAAGGGGTTAGTGAGGCACTGCAACAACGAAATCATCAAAGATCCACTAATACCACTACCAAAGCCATGGTATTAAGAAGAACCACATGGCGAAACACACATTAGCCCACAGCTAAATCAAAACATCCACTCGGTCACAACATGAAGCTATGAGAGAACATCACACATTCAGAAATGACAGCATCAATAATTGTAACAGCTGAATAAGCTAAAAGCATGCAAGAACACATTCTCATCTAATTTCGTCCACATTCAGAAGCAGCTAACTGATACGGTCAGCCCAAGCACGTAAACTTAAAGAATGAGATTAACAACAACACCCACAAAGTTATATCTGAATCTGGTTAGTGATAAGTCAGAGTCATTCCAATAGTCGAGAAAAGACTCAATTAGATCAAAACTTCAGCAGCCAGTTAGATCGCATAGCAAACTAGACAGTTCTTTAAAATGGCACCAAGCACTAAGTGTACTTCTTAGCCATTGACCATACCATAAAGCAAAGCCAAGTGCAGCAAAAGATTGCATAGCCCGATATCAATTACATCGAGAACAACTTACAGCTATAGCTAATAACAAAATAAAATATAAACATCTGAAAAGAAAAGGAAATAAAAAAATCAAAAGGTCACTATCTTTCCACGGTTAAACCACGCACCATTCTTACCAAACAAAATAAAAAAGAGCCCAAACCAGCAAAGTTAATTGATAAAAAAAAATGAAGTCACAAGAAAGAAACTTTTAAATCCGATGCTCAATGAGATATCCAACACCCAAAAGAAAAGGATCGCTGGGTAATGCAAACAATTGAAAATTCAACCAAAAATTGACCAAAATAAAAGCAGCAAAGCAGTAGAGAAGATGGAGGATCTCTCATGGTTGAAGATCTAATCAACTAGACGCCATTAACTCCGTTTGAGCATAACAAGTCAAGAGACTCACGCAAATGGGGAAGGCTCAACAAAGAGAGCAATGCGGCGAGGCCTTGAATTGGTCTCAGGGTCAAGCAATGGAGGTCCCTCCTCCTCCTCTTCCCTGACCTCGGTGATAGTCATATCGCTTGCTTTAATCACAAAAAGCTCTCCTCTCTGGCTCTCACCCTTTGACCTCAAAAACCGAGCTTGTTTGCGAAATAGTGAAATGGGTTTTCTTCTCTGGGAGGTAAAGCGCGAAACTTTAAGAGAATTCGAAGCGTGCAAGCAAGAAAACGAATCCGAAGAAGAAGCAGATGATAAAAAAGTGGGCAAAGCTGGAGGAGAGAGAGTGGGATTTATAGAGAGACAAGAGATGGTCATGTTACTGATGAGGATATTGATTATAATATAGACGTATATGTATTTCTGAGCGTTGTTGGGTTGGGAATTTGATTGCTAAATATTCGGGTAGCGGGTGAGAATGCTTTTGAAGAGAGAATCTGGAAGAGCATTACCATATTGGATATTCTTTTCTATGGCGGGACTGTAGGAGGTATCGAGCAAAAGGTATTTCAGGATATGCTATTGGCCAGCTCTCTCTTCCTCTTTCTTATACGCTTGCATTTATCCTCACAAGTCACAAAATGATCATATAAATACGTAAGGTTTTGGATTACTCAACAATATATTAATACAAAAATATTCTCCTGGTCGTATAGAGAATCCGGTGCTCTAAAAAGATATGTCAATTTGATTGACAAATTGTTCCAACCCGTTAGAGACATGTGAGAATCAAGTGCTCGAAGAATAAATGTAAATATAATTAACTGAGTTTGAAGAAAAACTGATTTTATGACGGTGTATTAATGATTTTAGATTAGTTTAGTTGCAGTTAAGTTAATTGTTTTTTCTACGTATCTTTCGTTCTAATATAAAGCTATGAGTTTGACCATATCAATCCACACTCTTCCTCAAACTTTAATCACATTTTTTTAAGCATTAGTAAAGCTTAAGAAATGGAGGAAGCGAAAAACAGCCCGATACTTCTGATTACGTCAACAAATGGTGGCTTGAGATAATAGAAATCCAGCAAACAAAGGGGCATAGATCAAGTGGTTTTTTTTTTTTTTTAATAAAAAAAAATGGTTAGAAGAACGGGTAAGAATAAAATAGGGGTGAAAACTAGATTAACCGAACTAACCATAACCATTAATCAATAATCGCTTTTTAAAGCGGTTAACAAAAACAGCTAACTATATATATATATATATATGAAACAATGGCCTTTTTGTGTTTAAAATTTTAAATATATATAAAAATGTATAAAAATCTAGAAACGATTATTTCCTTAGAAACGATATTGTTTTGTTTTTTAAAAAAATTATATTGAATTTTTTATTTTAAAAAGCGGTTAGTAGTTACTATAGTTATTAATCGCCTAGGCAATTAGCGAAGATGGTTAGTTGATTTTACTAACCACCTATGCAGCTACGATTAGTTGCTTTAGCCAATAACCGTTAATCATAACCGTTTTTTCACTTCTAGAATAAAATTTATTTAATTCAGTCTATTAAATTAATACTTTTTAAAGAATATAATTTTCGTGTGCATTTAATATATTTTATTAAAAATACAAATGTTGAAAGAAAACAACTCTATTTATTACAATTTTATTTTATGTTTGAGTAATGCTATAAATCATAATTTTATCTTATTGGTGAATTAGTCATTATTAAAAAAATTCATAAATTAATTAAAATTAACACATCAACTTTGTAAATTAAGAGTATGGTATCTAATGTTTCACTTTCAGTCCTTTGTTTTCTTTCCTCAAAAAAAAAAAAATAAATAAAATTTTTTTTGGGTTAAAAATGATGAATTTCAGCATTAGGTTTTCTGCTCCCATTGCCAAGGAATATAAACTACCTATGCATTAAGTTGAGTTTGTATGGAACAGATCTGTTATTACAACTGAAGACTAGTCATGCGTTAACGGATATTGATGTCATAAATAAGTCTTAAATATTAAATTATTATATATGTATCTATGACTTGTAATTTCGACTATGATTTTCTAAGAACTTTTGTTCTGTTATGTAAAAGCTTTATACTCGTAATCCTTCATCAATTAATGACACTAAAATGATTTTTTTTTTTTTTTTTTTTTTTAAAAAAAGGTTAACAATTTGTTACATCAAAACATNTTTTTTTTTAAAAAAAAAAACGTAAACAATTTGTTACATCAAAACATTTTTTTAAACCAAAAATAAAATAAAATAATCTCCCTAGAACACATAAACAAATATAACTGCATTTTCTAATGGTCATATAGATAACTGTCATTCCTCCGGGGCTGCTAGCCAACGACCACCACACAACTCCTTGTCTCATGACCACCGTTCAACCAAAATAGTAATAATCAACTGTAAGTCTGTAACAATTTTTTTTTTACCATTTTACCATCATCTTTATTGCGTTGTCCTATGCATATGGTCCTATATATATGAATGCACCTTTTCGGAATATTATTGTGTCTATGATTATTATTTTTTTTCTGAACATTTTGTACCATGAGGTTGAATGTCATAACTCTCCCTTGTCATTTCAACTTGCTTTCTGAACTTTTTTTTTTTTTTTTTTTTAGAGATTTACTTGGTGTTAAGATATAGACATGAGATTATATAAATTAATTTTAATTTGACTCATTAAATAGGTTATATTTTTTTTTAACTTTAATCCATTAATTTTATGTTGTGTTTGTGTTAGATTAGTAGGTCGTTTAAACAATTATTAGTCCTAAATATTGTGTGTCGAATTCGAATCATGTAAGTTAAGACTATAAGAGTCAATCTTGACTCGACTTATTTAACTTGTTAATTTTATATTGAGTTTGTAAATATTGTCAAAAATTATCTATAATACTTTTAACTTTTTGGATAAGGCGGCCGGTTAGGTGATAGCGACAACACATCTTTATAGGATTTAAAAAAAAAAAAAGGCAGAATAAAACAGGATAAAAATAATTCAATGATACCCAATGTAAAAGTTTTACGTAGTGTTTGTCTATGCTTTTAGGATTTATGGTGCGGATTTGGAGGTTGAAATATGAATGGCATAAGTCTCAAGTATCTTTTTAACTTTGCTTTTTGACCTTTTAACCTTTTGGATAGGATGGTCGGTTGGGGGTGGTGATTTTGTGCGATTTGGGCTGCACAGAGCTGACTGCTCAATATATATATATAAAATCAAATAAAGAAAACCAGGGCAGGAAAAAGTTACACGAGATCGAACAAACAAAGAGTGAACTTCCTAACATCAACTCAAAACTAGAAATATGAATGGCATAAGTCTCAAGTATCTTTTTAACTTTGCTTTTTGACCTTTTAACCTTTCGGATAGGATGCTCGGTTGGGGGTGGTGATTTTGTGCGATTTTGGCTGCACAGAGCTGACTACTCAATATATATATAATCAAATAAGGAAAATTAGGGCGGGAAAAAGTTACATGGGATCGAACAAACAAATGGTGGACTTCCTAACATCAAACTCAACATGAAAATTACAGTGTAAGAGAAACAAACCAAACAAACCATGCATAAGAACCCGGTCAAAAAATGACTCGATTTTCTTTGAAGGGCCGTATAAAACAGTATATAAAGCAAAATCAACAAGGGAACCCATTAGCAAGCCACTGAAACAATACTTGGATGACGGTAGAAGTTGTGCACTAAGAAAACCCGATCCAGGTAAGACCAACACTACTCAATAGTAAATCTTTAGATGGTCCCTCTCCAATTTGATCATTATATTTCTAATCAAATAGGGAAAACCAAGGCGGGAAAAAGTTACATGGGATTGAACAAACGAAGGGTAGACTTCCTAAACATCAAACTCAAAGTGAGAATTACAATGCAAGAGAAACAAACCAAACAAACCATACGTAAGAAACAGGTCAAAAAATGACTCGATTTTCTCTAAAGGGTTGCATGAAACGATATATAAAGCAAAATCAATAGGCAGACCCATTAGCAAGCCACTGAAACAATACCCAAATGACGGTAAAAGATGTGCACCGAGAAAACCCAATCCAAGTAAGACCAACACTACTCAATTAGCAAATCTTTAGATGGTCCCTCTCCAATTTGCGTAATGATCAATACTTTTTTTAAAAAAATAAATAAAAATTATTTAAAGAAACTTCTGCTCCAATTTTTCATACAGCTAACCTGATTGACATTTGGCGTATTCATGGTGGCATGGTGCTGCCTTGTTGTCACTGAAATAGATTCTTTGTCATCAATCATTTAGATCACCAATTCATTTTTTTGGCATTAAAACATATAAATGATAAATGGCAATGTAAGAAACAAACAGAATCTCAGGTCTCAATTAGTTTATGCAATGATTATTCCGTTAAGAAAATGAATAATTATTAGGTCTCATTTAGTTTGCGCAATGATTATTTTGTTAAGAAAATGAATAATTATTATTGAGAATGGAGGATGTTGAAATAAAATAATTATTCATATTCTTTAGTTTGATAGCAACACATATTTCATGAGTGGAATTGAACTAAAATTATTTAAAAACCTATATGATTTCTTATTTTTCCAAAACTCAAATTTAAAAAAGTAATAAAAAAATGTTGAACGTGTGGATAGTTGGCCATGCATAGCAAACCTTGGGGGTGGCCCCATGGCAGTGAGCTGGCCTTGGCCACCCGGAGTAAGAATCCAGAGTGGTCACAACCACCCCAGGAGGACTATGGGGGTGGTTGCGGCCACCCCATGGTGTTGTCTTTGTTTTGTAAGTTTAAAAGAAATTATTTAAAAAAAAAAAAATTGATTTTTTTGGAAAATCATGTCTATTCCCTCAAGATTAATTATTTTTCTAAAAAAAATGAGAGGAATAACTATTTCTTTTTGCAAGGGAATTGACCCTTACTAAATGAAAGAATTAACTATTTTATAGGAATAATAATTTCATTCATGAGGTCTATTCTACAAACCAAACGAAACCTTAATTTCTTACGCATTAGTTAGTTATTTTGGTACTATCAATTTTTTCTTATGGAAAGTACCAAAGTAACGGTCAATGCGAGCCTTTTATGTTATAATTAGGGTTATAGGACTTTGGAAGATCCAAGAGTTAAGTAGAAAAGGAATGGGAATACATCACCGGAAACAAGAGACTTCCCATGATAAGTTAGGTAGCATTTTTTTTTTTTTTTAGTAATGTTATTTAGTAGACTATTATATATTTGAAATGACATAACATTGAAAATTAGCTCTTTATTTTGTTTAATTGTTGATTCAAAAGCTAATTTTCACTCTACATTATCAAGTTGTATAACAGTTGAATAATATTCAACTAAACCACATTATTTTTTTTAAAAAAAAAAATCTTTTTCATTATACCTCGGGAGTAAGTTCAAATGGATTTCTTGGTGAGTGTTGTAAAGTCAATCTATAGATCATTGAAGCATAAAAATCTGAGAATCATAAGATATTCCAAGTGGATATCCTCCTAAACCAATTTTAGTATTGGGTCATAAGTCATTATTAGATTGAGACCTTTTTTTATTACGTAATATAATTTGTATGGCACATGCATTCAATGTGACGATTGAAAGCCACATCAAGTCTAGTTGTGTTTGGCTTTTTCTTTTTTGTTTCCAGTCCTTTTCCTTTCTGTCGAAGAAAAGACCATGAAATAACCTATTGTTTCTTTCTTCCACCTCTTGTGAAGTTGAAGACATGGGAAGATCACTAAAAGTTAGTTTTTGGGTGTATTCCAAACATAGGAAATTCACACGAGTAATTAACGTCTTCTTATTAATCAAGAAAAATGATTAAACTAACTAATGGGTCTTTCTTGAGAAATGATGTTAACTACTGTATTTGGGTTAGTGTTTTGTGTTTTTTATTTGAAAAAAATTGTTTGATGTGACATGAAGGTGAGTAACAGGGGCGGCTTAATGAAAATTAAGGCCAAAAAGAAAAAGGTTAAATTGGGGTATTTTTTATTTAAAAATAATAATAAAATACTTTTGTAGATTTAATATGAAATATTTAAAAAATTAATTTGAAAATCATTCTTGAATTAAAATTTTATATTCAAGTTTTGTTAATATATTATTAAGAATAAATAATATGACTAATCCATTTGGTATTTATTGTGACATAATTGATCTTGTTAATTTTAGTTTTGAAAAACCTTTTTTTTTTTTTCAATAAATTTAAGTTAATAAGAAGAAGTAAATTTAATCATTAATCGTTATTTTAACACTCCCCTTCACGTCCTCAAGAGGTAGCTCAATCGCACTGGAACCACGCCTAATGAAGCGGAGGTCACTAGTTCCCATTTCCTCTCTTATGCAGACATGCAAAAAAAAAAACACTCCCCCTCATGGTGTGGAGTATTTAATTTCAATGAGGGGTAAATTGACGAAGTCAAGATTCGATCTTAGGACTTTTGACTTTGATACTATGTTAAATCACAATTTTTCTCATAAATTTAAGCTGATAGAAAAATGTAAATCTAATAATTATAATTATTTTAACAAAATGTTACACACACTCTCATTCATACACTCCTAAATGCATATTCCTTGACATGGTACTAAAAATTACAGTAGAATCCAAAAAAATAGTAATCCATTTAAGATCCAACGGTCATTTATAGTGTCATGTGAGGAAGTATGCATTTCGGAGTGTGTGTCGTGTAGCTTAGTATTTCAATTTCAGTATTTATTTCATTTTTTTTCTCTCTTATAAGCCCTTGTAGCATGCCAAAATGGCTTAAACTCTTTTATTATTATTACAGCTTAGAACGGGATTATTCATTATAATTTAATTTTAAAACTTTAAACACATCTCCATTGTATTTTTTATTATAGGTCAAAAAAGTTGTGTAAACAAATCTATCATGCCTATTTAAATAAATAAAAAATACTAAAGATTATTCAATAGTATATTGTTAAACATAATGACACAATTACACATAAGTTTGCCTGAATATATAAATCACATAAAAATATACTATCATAAGAACCATATATAATTTTAGTTTTAATCCATATAAATTAAAACATATTAAAAAAAATTCCCATATATGTAATTTAAAATGGAAAGAAGTGTAAAGAAAAAAGAAAACAGCAAGAACATAAACAGTGGCGAATCTAGGAATTTATTTTACCAGGGACACTAATAAAATAATAAAATATAATAATAAAATATATTTTTTCTCTTTATATATTATATTTGTATTATAATATGGTAAATACAATGATCCAGAAAGGGCACACTCACAGCCGATCTCATTGCAAATTTAAGTAGACTTTTTTCTAATTTCTGTCCTAATTAAATTTATCGGCTGGAAATAAAACAAAAAAAGAAGAGGATGATTGTCATTGCACCAAAAAAAAAAAAAAAAAAAACTGCTGTGGGTCTTATGCTGCAATAAAAAGTAAAATACAATCCTCAATCCTCAAGGCTCAATTTTCATTCTTTCTCACTTATTTATTTATTTTTTTGTGGTGGGAGGGCAGAAGAAATCCACCACACCATTCTTCTCACTTTTGATATTTCCTAGGAGGCTAGGAACTAAATATCATAAACAATAAAAAAAAAAAAAAAAAAAAAAAAAAGCTATAAAGCAAGTTAACCATCCATATTTAGGAATTGAGAGCCCACAGGCGAACGTCAACGACTCCACTCAGCTTCTTGTGATTATTTCGGCAAGTCAAGGATAACTGGACAAGGTTGATGGAAGTATTGCAGAGGATTTGTGTTTGAAACTTTGAGCTGCAGCCTGCAAGATAGGTTAGAGTCTGGAAGAGCCGTAGAGGGGTTAGGGATTTAGGGGTAAGATTTTTTTTTTTTTTTACCGGGGGCGCCCACCCCTGGGTCGCCCCCCTTTATCTCCGCCACTGCCCATAAAACATATTAAAATATTTATTCTTATTGGAGTAGTTTTATTTCTTTCATCAAAGAAAGAGATAAAAAATCGTAGAAGAAATATTGGAACACAAAAAAAACATAATGAACAACAAAGTCAATTAAATTTACAAAAGAGCAATAAGAAATTTGAATGAAAAAAAAAATATAAATTAGAACAGAAACTAAGAAAAAAAGGAAAAACAAAATAACATGAAATAAATATCTCTTTCTTTATATTTTCCTTAGTTCCAATGTAATTCAGAGTTAATAGGAAAAAGTACATCAACATAATCTAAAAATTTATACCTCATACCTCATACCACATTTTCATTATCATTTCTTTGAATTAAACGTAAAATTTACAAAAGAAAAATAATAAATTTGAATAAAAAAATTATATAAATTATAACAAAATATAAGGGAAAAAAGAAAAACAAATAATGAAATAACATAACAACATATATAACATAAAAATGAACTACTTTTAGTACACATAGGAAAAACAACTACTCAATAAAAAAGCAAACGCCAAGCAAACCTTGAAAATTACACAATATCTTTCTCTATATTTTTCTACAGTATACATTTTCCGATTCTAATGAAACCTTGAAAACTAATGTCATTCATTAATTAAGCATGTAAACTGAAAAAAGAATTACTCAATAAACAACGCAAACTAAAAAACTGTCAACTAAAAATAACGATAGAGAACTATCTCTCACTATCATTTTCTAAATTTAATGTAAAATTTACATAAGAAAAGTAATCAATTTGAATAAATGTAAAAATTAGAAAGAGAAATATATATATATATATATATATATAAAAGTCAAATAAAAACACAATATAACCTTCCATTAGCACAGTATAATAGGTATTTATGTAATACTTATTATATTTCAATACAAATAAAACTCATAAAATTCTGAACATTTAAAAAATAATACAAAGAAAAATAACAAATATTTTTTTTTAATGGATACAAAAATAACAAAATATTTCACTCAATATTTAATGCAATCAAATAAATCATTTCAATCTTCCCTTAATCTAAAAAATAAATTAAAACAATCTAAATTCGTTCACATATGTGTAGACAAAAAGAAAAAAGCACGAAAACTAATAGAAAATTAGAAGAAAAGAAGAAGAAGAAGAAGCAAGAATTTTGATTATCAAAGTATTAATATAAAATTAGCATAAAATTTAATATTTTTGGTGTAATACCTATTATATTTTAGTACAAATAAAACTCATAATTCTGAACATTCAAAGAAGCAAATAAAAAAAAAGAAGAAGAAGAAGCTGAACAAAAAATTTCACAAAACAAAACGGAAACATATTCATCTCTACCTAATCTCTAATTTAAAACGGTGTTTGGTACAAAAAAATCCTCAAGAAACAATCTCAAGATAATAAATTCAAAATGGCTAAAAATTTATACATAAAATTAAAGCACAAAGATATATTCATCTCGAATATCTCATACCTTAAATCATAGTTCGAAGTCACATATATTTCTATGAAACTGATCAAATAAACTTTGTGCAACTGTCAACTTCTGTCAAAAAGAAAAAAACACGAAAACTAATAGAAAATTAGAAAAAAGAAGAAGAAGAAGAAGCAAGAATTTTGATTATCAAAGTATTAATATAAAATTAGCATAAAATTTAATATTTTTGGTGTAATACCTATTATATTTTAATACAAATAAAACTCATAATTCTGAACATTCAAAGAAGCAAATGAAAAAAAAAAGAAAAAAAAGAAAAAAAAAAAGAAGAAGAAGAAGAAGCTAAACAAAAAATTTCACAAAACAAAACGGAAACATATTCATCTCTACCTAATCTCTAATTTAAAACGGTGTTTGGTACAACAAAATCCTCAAGAAACAATCTCAAGATAATAAATTCAAAATGGCTAAAAATTTATACATAAAATTAAAGCACAAAGATATATTCATCTTGAATATCTCATACCTTAAATCATAGTTCGAAGTCACATATATTTCTATGAAACCGATCAAATAAACTTTGTGCAACCGTCAACTTCTGTAAAAAAGAGTTTTGAAATGTTGTTGCCGTAGAAGGAGAGACGTGAGTTTAGAGTGATTTAGGGTGAGAGAGATAAACGTGAGATAATAGAATATTAGGGTTTAGGGTTTTTTGAGAATCCTATTAATATACATATTAAATTGACTAACTTAATACATAATAATTCCATTTTTGTATGTCAAAACTCGACTTATATATATATATATATATATATGATAAAAATGTTGAACCTGCAAATCTTTTAATAAATTAATGATACAAAATAAAGTAAAGAAACTATATAAATAAAATTTAAGAATTTTATTTTTGAACTTAATAAAATCACATATAAGGAAATTTATTGAAATATAATTAAATTCCTTTAATTAATTGAATTTAAAAAGCCATATGTTGCAATTCTAGACATTCTCTAATAGGACACGTGTCGTAATTTTAAGCATTCTTTACGTCAAAACTCGACTTTTATATATAATAATATATGATTATTATTATTATTATTATTTTTTAAAGGGCCATTACGGCCTTTATGAAATTAGGGCCTTAGGCGGGGCCTCACTCAGCCACCCATTGAGCCGGCCCTAAGATAAAGAGTTAATATTTTCCTTATTCATCCTTTTAAAATAGAACAGAAAAAAATAAAAAGAGAGTCAATATCAACTTGAAGATAAACCATGGTCAGAGAGTTCTGAAGCAGCCCGCAAGATCAGATATTAAAGGCGACAATGATGTTAATATATATATATCCGCTACTTCCACTTCCATTATTATGTGAGTGAGAGATCTCTGCCGGTTAAAGGCTTAAAGTTCAAGTTGTTCAACTATCAACTTGGAAAGGGCTAGCTAGCTAGTTGGTGAAGGCCTAAAAGAAAAGGCCTATGTGGGCCTGCCCGTTCTCATCTCTATGCAATAATGCAGGCCTTTGACTATTCTGACCTTTTTCCCATGTTGCTCTTTTGGTGGTTAGGCTTCTGCTAGTGGCCGCTCTTCGTTGTTCATCGGAGGTGACTCTTTGGTTTTACGGTCCTAACTACTACCAATGACTCTCATCTTTATTGTGATTGGATATCTAATATCGGCTGCTGAAAGCTTTGAAAAATTTTAGATGTCATATCATGTAGCTAGATGGACAGCTTCTCATAATGTGTATGAAAGCCTATTTGTTTTTCTATTCTTTCTTCTTATCTTATTAATTAGGAGTGACAAAGACTCACTAATGAAAGACGTACAACTAATTTTATTATTATTTTTTTTCTCTTAGTCCATAGACCATTCAACGGGCATTTTTTTCAATGGCGCATGCAATAGAATCTTCTTGATAAAAGTCCAAAGTTCGAAGTGTGGTCCTTGAAGTGTTAATAAATGCAGAGGATGAAAAAACAAAACTTGGTAATTCAACATTTTGATTCAAAGACGGGAAGTCTAAACCCAAATCAATGGTTTGAATTTTTTTCTTTGGAAGGGAAATTAAAGAATGTATGGATGGGTATACATGTATGTTTAGACGCATGCAAGCACATAATACATACATAAACATGTGAAAAAGAAATATACTTTGTCTGATCCAATAAATAGAAGTTTAGTTCATTTTCATACGCAATTTGATAGACCAAATATGCACTTGACCAGTCTGAGTTGGAGAAAATGGACCCGAGAGCCTAGGATTCGAGTCAGGATGATAAAGCTCAAACCGCAAGTCCCAACCAGACCACAAAGGATAACACAAAAGAGTGGAACAAAGACCGAGCAATAGGACTCATCAAGAAGGAAAAATCCAAATAGCTCAACTGGCCGTGTCAACATAATAGCAACTTAAACGTCAAGATACAGTAACCACTGAATGCCAAGACTGTAGCATTGAAGAAAACTACTACATGAATTTGACTAGTCCAATTACTCCGTGTAGAGACCAACGCAGGCTAAGGTCTAACTCACTAATGCACGCACGCGCTACGTAAAGGAAGGTCAAGTCTCCATTCCAAGTACATTCATTCCCATACTTGATATGAAAAAACCCCGGCTCTCATTTTGAGCGTTATATAATTTCATTTGTTAATTTAAGCATCGAAAAGTACTTTTCATATCAATAAGCCTTGACAAGTCTTCGACCATTCCTAGTTTCTCAAGTGTCCATTAATTGAATTTGACCGTGCGATCAACTGCTTCATCACAATTAAAATTTAAATTTGGGCTTGAAAGTAATTAATCCAGTTTCATGAGCTAGCTACAGGCATAGGTTGGAAAAATTGTAAAGTATTATCATTAGAGCACGCTGGCCACTTTTATTGGTTTCTTGTTGTATGACTTCCTTGTTCTTGAGAATGAATGCAGTACTCCATAGGGAACTGGGGGCCTTTTAACTCCCAGTCAAAAAAACCAAGCTACCAAACAGACTTTTCAACAGGAATTTCTTCTGAGAGAAAAAGAGGATGATATAGATATTAATTAAACAAAAGAAAAAGATATAGCTAGATAGGTTTCCTAATTTTCATGCGAAGACCACAACCCTAGCTCCTATATTCAAACAGATTCCCTCTCTTTCCCTCTCTTTCTCTCTTCTGGGCCATGATTTTTAGAATTCTGATTCTGATGAACAGAATCAAGATGGCAAACAAAAGGAAAGGATAGGCCCCTGAGAAAGCACCTAAAAAGCACCGCTGATAAGAAGAGTATCAAGTGGTTCCCTCTCTTGACGGCTCCACCACTCCATTCTTTTCTTTGACCAAAACCCTACTCTTTCTCTTCTTCTTCTTGTTAAATTCTTGTATACATATATATGCACCCAACACTTCCTGCTGCATGTAATTCATACTAGCTCGTCCCTACATATTATTAAATACCCACAAAAAAGTTGGTAGCTAGCTAGCTAGCTAGAGAAATGCCATGTCAAAAGGATTTAGGGATATATATATATATATATACATATATCAAATGCATGGCTCACGGAATGCATGCACGTATCATATATATATAGATATGATTAGTCTTACAGTCAACCAAACCGAACCTCTTTGAACAAACATATGTTTAGTATTTTCTCATTTCAGTGAGAAGCCAATTCTCTCTTTATCTTTTTCTTCTCTATATATTCTCTTTTACTTTTTCTCTTTTTTCATCAATAAATACTCCCTTCAACCCAACCAATTGTCCCCTCTGCTCACTGATTTCCCCCCTCCCCCTTCTTCTCTCTCTCTCTCTCTCTCTCTGTGAAACAGGAGGAGCTAAGCTAGCCATAATATATATATTTTTTCAATCTGGGATTTCTATCAAATGTCGAGAAAGGCAAGCAAAAGAGTGAGTTTCAGTCCGGATGTGAATGATAAGCCGACCATGTTTCTCAAACATGGAGGAGGAACCAGAGTCTCCGGAGGCAGGAAAAGGGTCATCGGAATATGGACTTTCCGGCTGCCGAAAGAATCAGAATTAATCTCTCCCGTCAAATTTCTACAAAGCCTGCGGGCAAAGGTGGTCACAGCCATCCGATTTATTTCCATGAGAAGAAGGTCTTCACGTAAGGTTTCCTCGTCTTTGGTCAGGTCCCGCTCCGTCTCAGATCCCATAATCGACTCCCATCGAGCTGAAGCCATAGAGGATTGCATCGAGTTCTTGAATTCTTCTTCCTCTTTGCCAAGATCAAACTCAGCGTCTACAAGTTCTTGCTAGAATTCCGGCTCCATCGGCTTCCGAAAATTAAAGATGTATATGAAAAAGTCCCATGATTTATTGAACCAACATAAACAAAGAGTGTATGATTAATTATTATTTTCTTCTCTTTTTTCTTTTTCTGAGCGTGTGTATGATTCATTGATTATAATCAGTTCATGATATGTGTAGAAGAAAAACAAACATTATATATGCAGATTACTGCATTAGCATTGAGCTCATGTACGTACGGTTCTGTAATAGTTATCTAACATTTGAAGTATAAATATTTCTTCCCTGGAAGAAGAATTTGTGATGACAATGCAATTTACAGCCTCCTAGCTGGATTTCAACTAAGTGTAATGGAGTGGGTGAGATCGAGCATTGGTCCAAGCTCAAATCATAATTCCAAAAGAGAAAAAAAGAAAAAAAAAAAAAGAAAAAAAAAGAAAAAAAAAAAAGGAAAAAAAGAAAAAGAAAAGATAAATGGCATATAATAAAACTGGGCTGAAAGTCACAGTATGATGTTTCACCACCACCCAGCTCAGAGACATGGACCATTGATTCTGAGGACGTATCATATCATCATCTAATATTCAAAGGAAAAGTCATTGTCAGGACCACAAACTTGAAAATCAGCGAATATCCCACTTGATATCTGCTTTTATCTCAATCTTTTGACCTAACACTAACAGTAGAGACAATTTTGCTCAGGGAATCCCATGGTAGCAGACAATCCTTACAAACACCCACTGAATGCTTTCCACCATTGTCTCCTCTGTCGGACCATTATATTTATGTCTGATTACAACATACATCTGTCTCACTAAATGCATTTTACCGTTTTCACCTCCAAATTTAATTTCTTTTGTTCCCATTTTAGCATCCCCACTACTCAAAATAACATTTTGCTAACCCAATAAGAATGTTCTTATCTTGCACACATATTGCATATAGATTCAAGTGTGTTATCAAAGATCCATTGACAAGTTGTTGGACAAGTAAACCAGCAAGAAGAATATTGGTGCTGAAATAAAACAGTATAACAAAGTTTGCTATATTTTTTATAAGAAAGAAATCAAACTAAGGAGGAGGGGATCCCTCCCAACATCTTGCCAAATGGACAGGCGTAAAGGGAGGTGAAGATAGAAATGCTTCCTTAAAAGAATTGGGAGGCAGCCCATTTTGTCACATTGTGGGTGCAAAAGTTTATACTTACGTTAACTTTCTTAATCTTCCAAAATGAGGAGACAGGGATAATGTTAAAGATATCCTAAAACATCAGGTCTACAGAGAGATCACATGGATGATCGAGAACAAGAACGAACACGGAGAGAGTCCTTTCTAGGATGAATCTAGAGATGCTGCAACAAATTTGGCCATTTGATGAATTCGTTGGTCTGTGTATACATAAATAAATGTAATGCATTATAATCAAGAATCCAAGGAGAGCTTTTCAAGCTCTTGGATTCCATGACTGGATGCTTTCTTCAATTCAAGTGCTCTCTTATACGGAGGGGCAATTGGGGGCTGTACAGGATCCAAGCTCTTGTAAATTCCATCGGCAACTTTAGGTAACGGATATGAACGGTCAGAATCATATCCAGAGAGATCCCCGCAAGCTAGAAATGGGATATACACCTTATTTGGCCCTTCTAACCACCCACTACTGCAATCTGTTAGCCAACATAATATCATTACTGCCACGTGAAATAAGAAAAATCATGATAGAATTGGCCCCATCAAAATCAGAACCCATGATTCACCCAAAATCCCAAAAAGAAGACAAAAGCTTGGGGGATTTTCTATCCAAACCATGATTGTGCAAATTGTCCAAGATCAAGACTAAATCCATCAAGCAAGAATGCAATTCTAACTATGTCTAATCAATATAATATTGGTATGACAATTCGTGTTTGCATGTTGGATTTAAGTCGTGTTAAGCCATAAATATAAGATTCTATAAATTAATCCTAACCTGATCCATTTAATTAAATGGGTTTTCTCAACCTTGATCCGCTAATTTCGTATTAAATTCGCAGGTTGTATAAAAAATTGTTAATCTTAAATATTGCATGTTGGTTCAAGTCGTGTCAAATTATCCACCCTAATATAATAATATATACCATACATAACAGGTACAATCATATGTAATGTCACATTACCTAGATCATCTCCTCCAGATGGGCTCCCCACCATTTCTAATAGGCGATGCAAATCTTTCGGATTAAATCCTGCTGGAGGGGAATAATTTTCACAAACTGCAAATGCCTCTGCACAAACAAAAGATAAAGAATTAGCTTTGGCTACAAATTATATAAATTGACCAAGATGACTACTCCCAGGTTTAACTCAGGAAATAGAGATGACCAAGATGATTACTCTTATGTCATGGACGATTTTCCTTAATTTGATCATAAAGAATTTCAAAAGCATGAAGTTTCTCCAAGAGAAAAAGTGGAAATAAAAGTGTTACCTATGCTGGAATTTCTGCTGCTTTTTGGCTTTGCAAAAGTTACCAAAGGGAAAAATAATTTCAGCTGCAACAAAGAAGCAAAAAATTAAGGATATTCCAGGTAGGCCTGGTTCTTGTCATTGCACAAATAAGGCAAAAACAGACAAACTCTAATGCCCAAAGATGACAATAACATAGAAGAAAGAAAGATCTCCTAACATTTCTAGATTCAGCTTACACGATTAAATGTTTGGCTACTAATGTGCTAACAAAATCACTTAACGATAACCATGGGTAGAAAGAGACATTGTACCACAAGTAGATAAGCTCAACTGAAATTCCTCAAGTCTCCCCGTAAGTGGTACCCACTGGTTGAAAGGTTATTTAATAGGCCACTTCCAGATTATCCTTGATCAATCTATAAAATCAATTTAAGAATAGCACCCACATTTTTTTTTTTTAACTTCTTTTGCCACAGTGAGAGAAGGAACTGGTTGAGGAACATGAGTGAGAAAAACAGTTGCATTCTCCTAAAGGTCATTATTCTCAACTTTTGTTCAAAAATTCAGTGAGCATGATCTATCATTACTGTAAACACTTGGCAAGGCCTTGTGTTATGACTTAATATTTAACAAGGAGGCTAAATTGGATGGACAAAGGATTACACAGACTTTGCCCTTGAACATCACGTATAATAGACAGCTGATCATATCTCAAGAAACAGATTTCTGATATTGGAAGTTTTAACAAGCATTAGATTTACCTGACAATACAGAAGACTAGTATCTTTCCCGCGAAATATTTTTGCAATAAACTTTCCGCCTTCTCTAAGTACATGGGTAACTATTGTTAAACCCTGCAACAAAGATGGCTCATATGCTATCAAATGCAAACGTAAAAAAAAAATCAAGTACATTGTTGAAATCAACTGCATCCCGAAAATAGTAAGCAATCAATTATACAGTCAAAAGAGAAGAATTGTGTGCAAAATATCAAGGATTCAAGGAATAGCAAACGTTCAAATTTCAGTTGCACAATTGTGTAACTACATTTTACTTGCAACATTAATCTCTCTCAAAAAAAAAAAAACAAAACAAAACCAAAACCAAAAAAAAACCTCAGCAAGAAATTTAAAATAGAAATTTATTTTTCATTAATTTCTTTCAACATTTTCAGTTTATATAAGTTGCCAAGAACTCTCTTACAAATTCTCCACATAAACTTAAGCTACAGTTTGTTCCCTAACTTTCACCTTATTTTAAAATTGAATTGCTCCTACTGGTACAAAGTTAACATGGATATATAAATGTTCGTACACAGACAAATCAGGAGAATATAAGATACAACACATGCAAGTTGCAAAGACCATCAACTGAAACCAGGAGGATGATCTATAAAAAAAAAAATTAAAAAAAAAAAAAAAAAACCCAGGAGGATGAACTTCATAATAATCTATGCTCCAGTTTTTGACATTAACATAGATTTTTTTGATAAGTAGACATTAACATAGATGAATGTGCAGAAACTGAATAATGAGGGATAGTAACAAGGAGACTCACATGTATTTTTGTTTCTTTGGAAAAAGGTAATTATCATCCTAAACTACCCACAATTGTAAGTCACTCCCAAGAAAGACATTGTGTTAGGATTTAAGTGTGTTGGCAAATTCATTTGTCAAAACATGGTATTTGGGTTGTAATTTTTAGGTTTTGAGTAGGGTTGAGTTGGTGCAAAATTCGGTCCAAGTCATGAAGAATTCAAGACTTTGATCAATGCACAATCAACTCCCACTTGATCGAACTAGTGTGACGTGTTCATTCAAATCCCCAAGAGTTTGATCGACACTTCGATTGAGCGAAGTACTGCATTGAAGATGATACATAAACCTGAGTTCAATCGATCCCAGGATCAATGCTTGACTGATTGAATGTGTGCATCATGTCATACTCAAACCTGAGAGTTCATTGGCACTTCAATCAAGCAAACCTGCAATAGCCCTTTTTTTTTCTTCAGCCGACTTACCTTATTAAACCCAGTATTTACCCTACCTATTTAAGCCTCAATATATATGATTTTTCCTGGAGAGGTGTATGGCTATTCAAACCTTTTGGAGAGTGTTTTTAACCTTCCTAAGACTACAGTATCAAAAACAACCTCTCCTTGTTAATTATCTTTTTTACCCTTTGACCATCAGAGTTCCAAGTTGCAAAGAGCAAATTCACACGTAGAGAAGATTCAGTAGAAGAAGACCAGAGTTCTTGAGCCACTGTAGTCAGAGGCAAGCGGGTCATCTGCTGGGGTTGCACGCTTGTGTCTAGGTTACAAAGGATTTGTAAGTGGACTAGTTGTAACATATTTCTTCTATAGTTGAATTCCTTTGGAGTTCATCGGCTCCCAAACTAGTTTTTCTTTTTAAGAATTCTTCAAAAGTTTGCACTTTGTCACCAAAATTAGTTTTCTTTATGCTTTATATTCTTGCACAATATGTGATTTTTGGTGACATAATTTGTGGCGTTTGGATTGAAATTTGACAACGTTGATAATCTGAATTCTTTTTTTTATAAGTAATTTTTGACTCCACCCTTAGGGAGGAGGAGGAAAAGGAAATTCGAACTAATGATATCTACTTAATTAGGTGTAGTTTCCAGCTAATTAAACTACCCCGTAGGGTTGACAATATTGATAATCTGAATTCTGTTTTAAATTGAGATATTCTCTGAATTGTTCAAGATTGGGGTCAATCACGTATTTTTCACACTGGAAGGAGTACAAGGAACCATAATTTACCGCTAGTATGAGCTGGGACTGAACAAATTCGTCCATGTCATGAAGACCAGTTACTGCAAAATAGAACGGCATAAAGCAAGACCAAAAAGATTGTAAAATATCAGCAAAAACAATAATGGACCAAAAAAAAAACAGAGCCAAAACCATCTTTACCATCAGGAGCACCATCACACACAACCAGGTCAGCCTTGCAACCATCAAAATGTCTAATGACCTGAAAATAAAAGGGGGGAACTAAAACAGGATAAACAATGGGTGACAATACATTGTGTTTTTTTTAATGCAACGAGCAATTCGTGGTCAAAATAGTAAACATGAATTACAACGAAGAAGCCCACAATCTGGGAATCATTATATTAGTCATCCGTATTTGACTAACCAACTGGCACAAGAAAAAGGTGAGTTTTGAGTACAGACTGGAATTATTTGGGTATCATGAACCGAATATGTAGACTGAAGTTGAAGGGATTACATAGTTACTGTCCAAAAACAAGACTTATTTAGTAATGTTACGGACTCAAATCCTGACATAGTCATCCCAAATAAACCAAGACGATGGAAATTGCATGGAAAGGCACACCAAGCCTCGCTCAATTAGTTATGGTTGGCTAGATATATGTGCAGTCACTCTAATCCATTTGATTTCATTATCTTCCAAATCAATCACAACCTCTCATTTCATTCCTCAATGTTAACCCAAATTCCTTTTGGCATTTTAATTGTCCTTTCATAGCATTCCATTCAAACCATGTCACCCAATCCAAGAATGAGATGTCCGGAGAATATTGATGTAGGTGTACTGAATATCAAACAGACAAATGAATTATGTAACAATAATAAAACTTTTCTTTCTTTCGATAAATGTAACCAACAATAATAAAACCTTTTTTGGTAGGTAATCAGAGAAACATTTGTAAAATTCTTCAACACTAATACCTCCCAAATCCTAATGCTTTTTTACTTATAAGATATGTAAAAACAGTCAGTCAAAATGATTAATTTGAATTAAAGGAACTTGAAAGGCAAATTTTAGATGCTGAAGAACACACAAAATTGTTCTGAAATTCTACTAGAACACCAGCATAATGAATTCAAGTAGGTTATATAATTGTAAAAAGCGCCAATGTAATTAGTATTCATACAGTCAAATGAAAAACATGCAACTCAGACTTGAAGCCTTCCTCACCACTTCAGCTGTTCGAGCATTTGTTATGTCACCCTGCACCTGAATAACACCTTCAATTGGAGCCATGGGCTGCAAATCAATGGCTACAATAAGAGGAAGATCGCTATCCCTGCACATTATGTTAAAAGTAGGGAGTTATGGTCTTCGTAGGGAAGTAGTAAAAGGGAACTCCAAAACCTGATGTTTATGGCGTGGTTTAAAGTATCATCATAACTCAAGTCCGCATATTTTCACTCATGAGATCCAAAAAAAAAAAAAAAAACATGGAATCTAATTTAGCTCTCTAGAATTAGAAACATGCCTTGGCCATATATATCTCCAAATTACAGAAGATTTTATCCTAGAGAAATCAGAACGAAGACATCTTTGTTAGACTAGAAGATCTCTAATCCAGCAACATAATTAGTTCATTGGAAAGGTTACGTATAATACCTTCATCAAAAAGCCATCATCTTTTTTGGGTAATAGAGAATCCCAATTGCCATGAAGAAAAATTACGGACATCAACATTCAATCATAGTGGTAATTTTGTGTAAAACCTCTGAAACCTTACAAAGGCTTGGTGGTAGTTCACCAACACCACAAAAGTTATCTCGTCTCATTAGATCTAATTATAAAGAAACCCAAATGATTGAAAACCATGGCTTATGACAGTATAAATGCAAACTCAAGTTTAACAATTTTGATTCCTATGGATATGTTTTAACCTTTTCTGTTTATTAAGGGTAAAGTACACTCTATCCCCCCTCCCACCCAAACTACTACTCCATTGACCTCCCAATTTCAAATTGCTACAATTAACCTCCCAGTTGTAGCGATTTAAAAGGTTGAATGGGAGATTGAGAACAGAGTGTTAATTTGAGGAAGGGGCACAAAGTCTAATTTACCCATCACTAATTATCAGGCAGCTACAATACCCAATCTAGGGAGAATTTAAACCTCATAGTTCATTGTAAATAGAAAATACTAATTTGACAAAGGAGCTGATAGCAAACTTGGGAAAAATAGAATAAGCAAAAAAATTTCAAGGAAAGCTTGATATAAGCAAGGTAACCTACCTCAAATCTGGTGAAAGCTTTGCTGGCAGATACAATTGACGACTCAAAACCTATACATAAGAACTAGGTATCAAAAAACACTCAAAATGCTTTGCATATTGCTATCCCTAATAGATTGTTCACAAGGTAAATCTAGAGTATGGAAGCCTCCAGTGACCATTGGTGATCAATCATCATATATCCTGCCTCCAGCACTAAAGAATGCAGTAAACATGTTTAACATGTCCAAAACTGTGGCGTAAAATGTCATTTGTAAGTAGAAAAATAATGTATCCTCATCTCAAATACTTATACTTGGACTACAATTTACAGCAGAGTTATCTAAAGATAAGATGCTAAGAAAAAATTGATAATATAAATTAGATTCTTTCTATGATAGTTAATGTGAATGACAAATTTACATAATCTGAAACAGTAACATTTTCCATAAAACTTGTGACAAGCCCACTTGAGACACAAACAAATACCAGAAGGAGAATAATCGATTAATATGTATAAGATACACTTTCACAAAATAGTTCAAAAAGCATGTAAGATAATCATTCCGATAACAAATACCTGGCTCCAGCTACCAGGGGCAGCGCATAAATCCACCACACGCTTTACTCCTGTAAATCAAATTGTAAATAAGCAGCCGAAGGTTAGATACTTACATAAATCCATAAATATAAAATCTATTCAACAAATAAATAAAAAATCAACAACTTCACTTTATTTCCAAAATCATAGTGCATATATATCTGGGATGGTATGTAATGGCCTAAGGAAAACGCTAGTAACATCTACATTATCACTCCAAAAGAACTAGTCAATTTGGAGTTTTCTTAATCACTTATAACCCTTAGTCTTGCATAGTAAGGAATTAATGTGGGACTTAACACCCATGAATATCTTTATAAACCACATACTCTATGCGGATTATTCATTTCCCAATGTGGGACTGTGGGATTCAAGTGTTACAATCCCCCCCCCTTTTAAATCTCCGATGTTATCGTCAAGGTTATGTTATATATGACATGGTGTTATTAGGTTGTTTTGATACCATTTGTAACGACTCAAGAAAAGCATTAGCCACATCTACGCTATCACTACAAAATGACTAATCAACATGTAACTTTTTTAGAATCACTTATTAAACATAGTCTTACCAATTAAGGAACCAATGTGAAACTTACTACCTACGAGTCTTTATAAATCACTTACTCTATGTGAGCAACTTATCTTACCAATGTTGGACTAGAGTGTTATATGGTAGGTTATCCGAAGAGTTACACCATTTCTAGGTATTTGGTCTATAATTTTCATTTTCAGCTTCAGAATGTAGAAAATCTTTCTTCTCTTATTAGATATAATAAAAAATGAATTAATGATATCAAAGAGATAATAATGTCAGCAATCATAAAAGATACCTGAAGATGACAAGCCCTTTAACACTATTTTTATTGGTATTCTCAATTATTATTCAGTTTCATAGAAAAAATCATCAATCCCTTAAAGATCATCATCTTCAGTGCAATAGGACAAACTAGACAAATTAGTGCAATATAGTTCATTTAATCACTTCCATCTGACTTCTGTTAATCAATCAAATGAACAGAATTTTGTGCAGAATGTTCCACCTTTCACTTTGAGCTCCATTTTAACCTGATTTTTCCTCACAGAGATGCTGAAACATTTCAACTTAGAGAGAGAGAGAGAACACCCCATAGTAACACACCTTCAAAAATATTGAATTCCTCATCTATTTGAAGGAGCTTGAAGGCACTTCGAGCACGCCAACCTTCTTCTTTTGCTTTTCTGTAGTATATATCCTGCAAATCATTCAACTTGTAACCGAAAGCTGGAAAATAAATGTAGAAAAGAAATTTTGACGAAATAGGTCAGCTACCCTCTTATCCCTCGAAGCTTTGCCCATGTTTTAAACACCTGGTACTTCTGTAGGCAGTAACACTTGAAAAACAAAGCTCCTGCTACCAGGGTTAGTTCCAAAATGAGAACAGGATTAATGCACGTATGATTTGTGATTTATCTCTTCCTTTCTAAATATTAGTTCCAAAATCCAAGAACAGCCCAAAGTTTGAAAACAATTCAATACAGGAACATTTAATGAAGAAGTTTAAGAGCAAGAATATGACCATCAAAATGCATCCAAAAAAAGAACAGGACAACCATCATACACATATTACTACCTTCAGGTTCGATTTGATACAAAAAAAATCCATCTCTAAAAAAAGGTCCGTATTCTCCTTGTTTCTTAGTGTACAGAGCAAGAAATACAGCAATAGCTTTTAAAGAATCCAATTATAAATCAAACGTTCTTCAAAAACATCGTGCAAATGTTCAAAATCTGAATTGGTAACTTCCTCCAGTCCTATTTATCGACAGTCCAACATACCCATATTGGCAAAAAATTTCTTTCTAAAAGAAAACAAAGCTTCAACGAAATATAATTCACAACAATCCTTTACTAGCTAAAAGTAAGTATTTTTCTCGTTGCCGTCACCCACATATTTAAGTTAATTTAACCCACAACGAGTGGTCGGTTGAGCTAAACTCTAGACTTCCCATGGTAAAAAAACCAAAAACACGCCAACTCCTCATCAGTAATTTCTTCGAACACCTTACGTACATACCCAAATTGTCCATATTTCATACGAACACATGCAGTCCTTTCTTCAAACAACTTACGTATTTCAAGAAATAACTAGCAACTCAAACATATGTATGCTACAAAGATAAATTATATAGATACCGGGATACAATTCCTGTACAATTGTCAAATTAGGCACCAACGTGAAATAGTAAAGGAAGAAAGAAAGAAAGAAAGCCAAGCAGTAACAAGTTAACAAGAGCAGAAGAGTGGCTTGCGTCTTAAAGGGTTCGAGATTTACTAGGTTTTTGAATTCTTTGTTTTCACTGAGACGACGAAGTTTTGTTTAAGCCGCACCACCAGAGCCAGCAAACGCCTCGACGAACGTGACGAGAACGGAGAACATAAGAGAAAGTACACAGGTAAATTTGGAAACACGAAGGAAAGAGCGACGTCGTTTCTTACCTTTAGGCGAGGAGACCCATTTGAGACAAGCAATTGGGCTCAAACTATTGATCCTGTTGGGCCAAGTAAAGCCAGCTAATTGCTCGAACTGCAAAGGAGGATGTATGGGCCTTTGTTTTTCGATTTTGTGTTGTTTTCTATGTGCTTTAGCTTTCCTTTTTTTTGACATTTTCGCATAAGAGGAGAGATAAAGATTCGAACTAGTGACTTCCGTTTTATTAGGCGTGACTTCCGTTTTATTAGGCGTGATCCTAACCGAGTGAGCTACCTCTTGAGGACGGGCTTTAGTTTTCCTACTCATGTGTTGTTGTGCTGTTTTTGGATTTCTTATCATTGGTTGCTTATTTTCACCCTCTTCAAGTGCATGTACTCTTGTTGTTGTGAATTATCTCTACACTTGTTGCAGATGCTGTTTTAGGTCGTTCATTCTTGGAAACTTTACCTTTGTTAACTGTCGTTCATACTAGTTTCTGTTCTCCCAATGAGTCGGGTAATTTATTTGATCAATTCTTAATAATTTTAGGTGTTTTTACACTTTTTGTTGATTGTTCTGGCCTTTTGTTTGGGGTAAAAGAATCCTCTCCATTTTATTTTTGCCTACCCTTTCATTTGTATAGTTTATATGATTTTCTCTTTTCCTTTCCATAATTTGAATAGAAAAAAAGGGATGCATTGTTGCTATTGGATGACAAATCAACGTGGAATACTTTAAACAAAATAAACAAAAACACTATATTTTTATATTTATATTCCTCATATGGGTTAAAAGTAAAAAACGTAAAAAAAATATATTTCTCACTTTTTATTTATTCATATACCAAAATCTGTCGCTAGCTGCCGTTGGCCAGCCCAGACAACATTGGCCAACCCTCCAATTTTTGTTTTTAATTTTTAATTTTTAATTTTTTTGTTAAGCCCATGAATGCAGCAAGAAGAAACCTAAAAGCACGACCAAGGGCGGAACTAGACAACTAAGACTGGGGGGACAAAATGTAAAAACTTAGTTTTTGGGGAACATTTCATAAAAATTCATAAATTTTATGAATACAATTTTAAATTTTAAGGGTATTTTTAAAATTTTTAAGGGACATTGCCCCCTCCCCCCCTCCCAAGGACCTATATAGGTCCGCCTCTGAGCACAACCGCTGAAAGAAGCTCCAAGGCCGGTAAGATGCTCAAGTCCATTGCCAATCAGTGAATAGCATAAAGCAACAAACGTAAGGCAACCAAAAATGGTGACTTCATAAAGATAACACAAAAAAGTAGAGAAATTTTTGTTTTTGCAATACGTTATGCCCTCGGTGAGAGAGATTACCGGGGTGGAGAAGCGTTGTAGGCGACGTCTTGGCTGTCCTACATTGTTTGGGTTGGCCAATGTAGTCTGAGCTGACTAGCGTCGTGACCGGTGGCGGCCGGCAACAGGTTTGAATAGATGAATAGGAAATGTAAGAAATAAGTTTTTTACTTTTAACCGATACAAGGAATATAAATATAAAAATATAGTGTTTTTATTTATTTTGCTTAAGGCGTTTCACGTTGATTAGTTAAGCTCTCACTAGAGGGCACAATAATATTAGTTTGTGCTAAGACCTTATAGAAATTATTATCTACCGGATAATTTATTTTAACAATTTTTTAAATTGAAAATGCTTGTTCCATAATTATTGTAAACACCGAATAAGCCAAAACATGATGAATCAATTTATAATCATAAAAATATATTTAATTTATTTATCCTTGCAAAACTGCGTGACATTCTTCCTCGTGTTTCCTCTCATATATTTATTTATTTCTTAATTTTTTTTTGTCTAAAAAAAAGGTCCGAAAACGTAATCTCACAAAGCGGTTTTAGAATAGAGAAACCAAACTCGTGCTACCCAATCCGCGAATTATTTAAAGAGCTGGAGAGAGACTCTTCTCTTTATCTTTCTGTTGGACTTTGCTCTTTCTACAAGAAACTAAAAAAAAGAAAACAGAGCAAAAGTACTGAGGGCGGTAGGCGGAGATAAAAGCACCAAGAAAATATCACCCAAGGGCTCGTCGAAATATCGCCGATGGACGTGATCAAGTCCCAGCAAGTATCATCGAGGCCCATCGAGAAGGTCATCGTTCACCCACTGGTTCTGCTCAGCATCGTCGACAACTACAACCGAGTCGCCAGGGACACGCGCAAGCGAGTCGTCGGAGTCTTGCTCGGTAGCTCCTTTAAAGGCACCGTCGACGTCACCAACAGCTATGCAGGTCCGATATTTCAATTTTTCCCGTCGATTTTCTTAATTTTGTTTAGATCTAAAGGAAATTATGGATATTAACGGTTTGGAATTCATAGATTTTCTTAATTGTTTAACCTAAGTTAGGGTTAGGATTGTGAATTATGCGTTAGTGTTGGATGTTAGCACCGATACGGTTAGTTTTTGGGCTTATTTTATAGTAGCTGAAACTTTGATATTTGCCGTTAGATGCTCTGTTAGTTGTAGTTATAGTTACTATTATTGTTTTCTTCACCCAAATTTTATATGATTTGGGAATTTTGATTAGTAGGGTTTGTACTCAATTAATAGATGAATCTGGGGTTTGTAATGCGAAGATTGATTTTAAGATTATCGAAAGTGTAGCTATTGTTTTGAGGGCTTGCGTTTGTAATCATAAGTTCTAGCACTTGGTGCCTCCAGTTGTGAACTCCAGTTTGGGCAATAGAGTTAATGCTATTCAAAGTAATCAGAAGTTGAGTGATCTCGAACCACAGCAATTTTGTCAAAATGAAAGATTGCGTCTACTTCAAATGACAAAATTCCTAATTTTTTGGCTGCGATAATGTAGGCGGCAAAGTCATAGAACTTGTGGAAATTCCAAGAAGGTAAAATGGTTGGTTAGGATTAGATTACATCCCGTGTGGCCTCAAGTTGATGATGGCTGTTCTTTATGCATTGCGATATTGATATCGAGTGTGGTGTTTGGAGCAAGTGTAGTAGTTAGGAAAGAGTGGTGTAAATATTCAAAGGACGGGGATGTCAAGATATGTTAGATTTGCCTATATGTTTTATTGAAAGAAGACCCCTTGGACTTCTTTCTTCCTTAATGTTTTCAGCATTAGAATCCCCATTTTTTATATTAGTTGGGCAATTTTATGAGGCTGTAGGCTTTCTAAAAATTTTATTTCTATTCAACAACATGATTCATAGTATGATGAGAGTTCTGTTGGTAATACTTAAGTGGTAATCTTGTTATTTCAGTGCCCTTTGAAGAAGATGACAAGGATCCAAGCATATGGTTTCTTGACCACAACTATCATGAATCGATGTTTTCAATGTTCAAGAGAATCAATGGTATTCTTGTTTCAATTTAAGAGTGAATATGATGTCAGTTTAAAAGTTTTTATGGGGAATTCTAATTTTTCTCTATATGTCAATTTCTAATCATGTTTCAGCTAAGGAGCACGTGGTTGGTTGGTATAGTACAGGTCCAAAGCTGCGGGAGAATGATCTAGAGGTTCACAGATTATTCCACAAGTGAGATCATGTACCTTAATTTTAGGGGGGAAAAAGGTTTTACAGTTGGCTGTTTATGTAACTTTATCATGCGGTCGCTTTCTTTTTTCTTGGTGCTTGATGGTCAAATCTTATTGTTTTAACTAATCTAGTTTTGATGGAATCCTATATAACACTTGATTGAGGCTTTCAATTTGATAAATGTATGAATATATTCCTTCGGTGGTTTTGCAACATATTCTGTTTTTTTTTTTTTTACTCATTTGAAGTCTATTATTGTGATCAATTTCCTTGTGTTGTAGCTATGTCCCAAATCCTGTCTTGGTCATTATTGATGTCCAGCCTAAAGAGATGGGGATACCCACTAAGGCTTACTATGATGTTGAAGAAGTGAAAGAGGTAAGAAAAATTTCGTATTTTCTTATTTAATATCTTTATATAGAGATTGGATATGGTTAACTGTTGAGAATAGTTCCTATGATTTAAGAAGAGGCCAATGGAAGTCAGTCAGTTACTGTTTTTCCCAAACTAGCATTCTCCATTTGTCGTCCTTGATGTTAATTTAATGCTTGGTTATGGTCTCAGAATGCTACACAAAAAAGCCAGAAGGTTTTCGTTCACGTGCCTTCAGAAATTGCTGCTCATGAGGTTGAGGAAATTGGTAAGCTATGACATGAAAATTACATTTTTCCTTTCGGCAATTTTCACCATTTAGAAATCTGAAAGAAGATGCAATTCTGACATTATCTTTGGATTTATAATCTTTCATCTCCATTACCAATTTCATTCTCTTGTTATTCGTCAACAGGAGTGGAGCACTTGTTGAGGGACGTTAAGGATACCACCATCAGTACACTTGCAACTGAGGTTTTATTTTCCCACAAGCATTTTCTTATATTTATTTACTAAATCAATCTCTTCGATAAATTTCACAATTAAGATTTTGGATTATGTATGTTTATCCCTGAACAAAAAGATTTGGAAGTAATAGAGTTGCCTTTTGTTTTGTTCAGGTTGCTGGAAAACTTACTGCTTTAAATGGTTTGGATGCACGGCTACGAGAGATACGTGGGTACCTCGATCTTGTTATTGATGGGAAGGTTCCATTAAATCATGAGATACTTTATCATTTACAGGTATAGTTTTTGTTACTTTTTCATACATTTTAGCATCACTAGTTTCACAATTTTTTTTTTCTTCTGTTATTTACCTACATTCTATGACGTTTCAATATGACAATAATGGTATAATTGTATCCTATGTAATCCTTGCTCCTGATCCTTTTACTTCTTCGTCTATCCATGCCACATGTTTCCTCATATTTTAAAATTTCAGGATGTGTTCAACCTGCTTCCAAATCTCAACGTGGCCGAGTTAATCAAGGCATTTGCAGGTAATACAATCCATAAATTATGAACATTATATTTTCCTTCTAATTTAGGTGGGCAGACGGTACTCTGTTTGCATTTTGATAATTCTTATCTGATTCTTCCCCTGTGCAGTAAAAACAAATGATATGATGTTGGTTTTATATCTTTCCTCTCTCATCCGAAGCGTCATTGCGCTCCACAATTTGATCAATAACAAGGTGACATGCCCCCTCCTGACTGAAATAATACTGCTAATTAATTGAGTTTATGTGCGTAGATTGTTTTTCAATTTGCAAATTTTTTTATTTTTTTATTTTTTTTTCTAGATGTTAAATAAAGAACACGAGAAAGCTGAGGATGCAAAACCAGCTACTGTCCCACCTGTCAGTGGAAGCTGATTTTTTGTTTCGGCCTTTAAAGAGCTCCAGCTTTAAGGGTGGTGCGATCAAATGAGTGGAGCCTTTACAGGGCTACAGTCATTTCATGTAGACTTTGAAGCGTTTTTTTCTTAGTGCGCATGAAGTTGGTGAGTTTCCCATTGACCAATCGCAGTTAGCAATGTGGACATCGACAATGCAGGCTATGTATGATATCCAGGTCGGTTTTATTACATTCTTTAGAAACATTTTCAACTACCGGATGTTTTATTGATATGAACCGTCGTTATAGTAACATTGATCCGTTGCATTTTGGATGTAATTTCTTTGGGCCTTGAGCGGCATGCTGTTGGCAATAGGAGGGTTCTAAAAAAAGATATGGTGGATGTTTAAGTTCTTGTCTTGAGGATCTTTGATGTTACTCTTCACACACATTTCACTCACTATTTATTTATTTTTTTTCTAAGCAAAATATCAAGGGAAGAGGGGAGGGAAAATTATAACTAAGTCAACACAAAGGGGATGGGCAACCCAACAAAAAGCCCTAATACAACCATATCTATGCAGTGAACCAAATAAATGACACGACCAAGTTCTTGGCATAGGCACTAAGAGAATTGGTTGCCCTAGATGACTGTTTAAGGCAAGAGAAGGGGCACAAACTGTGACTGATCTCTCAACCCTTCAAAGGTCCATGACAAGGGGCATGAACTCTGCGAACAATATCTCAATCCGTCTTGAAACTTCACTATGAGTGTACTGTACGTTGTAGTAAATAACAAGAAGAAAGGCAATGATGGTGTTCGTATCATCGTCACAAGTGGAAGACACCAACCTAGGACACCTTAAATCCTTCTGCAACCATTTTTGAGGATCACCATAACCAAAAACAGCAACCCAACTATGGGGATACGATGTGGGAAGGAGCAGGAAGCCAAATACCACCCGAGTGCACCTCAAAATTGTATTAGTGGCGTTGGCGCGTGGTTGACTCATGAAGAGGCAGAGCCGACGAGGAGGAGCGGAAGATGCTGGAGATTGGTGTTGGTGGGTGTGTGCATGGAGGATAAGGACTGAACACAGAAGATCAGGCTCCCAAGTTGCAAAGAAAAGGAAAGAGAACGAGGAAAAAGTGCGAAAAGAAACATTGAATTAGCGGAGAATGGAGAATTAAGGAGGAAGGAGCCTCCCTCCTCTAGAGGAGGGAGAAGAGAGACTAAACTCTTTAGGAGAGAAAGAGAGCTCTCAATTCTTTAGTGTACTTATAAACTATCTAAAGTTAATCACCCATCTATGGTCTAAAGTACTTAACTATTCATGGATGATCCAGAGTTGAGGTTTATAAAATAAAATTTTAACGGAAAATGAGTATGATCTAAACTTAACTATTCCCATGGATAAATTAAAGTAAAATTTTAAAGAAAAGTTTTAAGGTGAAGCTCTAAAGTAAGGGCTTGAAATAAAGAGAGTTTGTTCATAGTTTTAAAATAGTTATTTTTTATAAAATTCCCCACCCACTATTTTATTAAAAGAGCGACTTTTTAGACAATGGGGATTGTTATTTTTTGTTTTTAAAAAAATTACTCAGACGAGTTGTTAATTAAAAAGAAGAAGAAGAATAAATTATTCTAAAGGATAATATATTGCAAAGAAAAATGATGACACGTGTTAAATGAAATAGTATTGTGGTTCATGACGTTATAGTACGTTGGCCCTTTTTTCTTTTTAATTAAAAAAGTGAGAAGGGGCAACCAGTGTAATTTTTTCCCTTGGGCTTGACCATCGGGGTTTCCACCCGCTGTGGAATGTTCGGTTTGAGCCACAGTTACTGCCTAGGAAGGCGAGTCTGTCACCAAAGCCCCACCAAAGTGCAAGTTGGTAAAGCCTCTTCTTAGTAGCATCTGGTTCGCGGACTACTACCGCAAGCGGGTTCGAACCCGTGACCACTAAGAAGAAAGGAGAAGGGGAATTGAACCCTATCCCCTACTACTTTACCAACTCGACTACCACATTGGTGGTACGTTGGCCCTTTTAAAGCATGAGTTTGTAGTTTCACGAGTTATTGTGTATTCATGTTTATAGTGCCAATTCTTACCCCAAAAAAAAAAAGTTTATAGTGCCATGCACTTCTATTTTTGTTGTGATCATATAGTACAAAAAAACTACTAATACAATAATTAAGAACCTACTCCACTCCTACCTAAAAGGGAAGCGAGAAGAAAGATCAAAATTCAACCTAGCTAGCTACTCTAATTGTTCTTTACTACAATGTGTTTCGAAAAGAAATCATTTGAAGTACCACATCAACAACAACATTGCATATCATCATTTTTGTATAAATATATAATGGACTATGTAATATGAAAGAGAGAGAGAAAGAGAGTGATGAATATCATTAGGGCTACATCTTGACTACTAAAATATAATAATTGTATTGCAATGTTCTCTACTTAATAGAAAAGTAAAGTGCGATGGATAAAAAAAAAAAATCTAAACTAAATAAGAAATAGAATATATCTACAAGGAAATATAATAAATGCCAAATATATAGAATATAAATATTCTAACAATTTTAAAGCCGGACAAATAATTGAAACTTTAGCGTTTCAATTTTGCAGAGTCGAAACAGCTGTGTAAACTGTAAAGGGCCTAACTCATTTGTGGAGAAAAAGGCTCTCGGCTTCAAAAAACCTAATGGGGGTAATGGTTGGTGCAGCCTTTGTGGTGGCGCTTACTGTGTGCCTGTAATCTGTTAGGGGAAGTCGATTGAGGTCTTCTCTAGAGGAACTGTGGTTTTTCGTCTATTGATAACGTTTTCTCGCTAGTTGTTTAGTTGATAAGGAATTGTTTTTCCAGACTTAGTCTGTGAAAGAACTGTTTTTAATTATTTTTGTGTTCTTGTTATGGCGGACGATCTTCCCACTCTATGGGGAAATCTTTCTTTGACGGAGGATGAAGATATAGAGCTTTCCTTTGAACAAGTGGATCTGGACAAGGGGGAAAATTATGGTCAGACTTGTGTCTTGGGAAAACTAATGGCTGATAGATGGGTAAGCAAAGAAACTATTCGCACATCTATGGAGCAATGGTGGAGGTCGGAAGAAAGTTTCACTTTCAAAGTTCTTGGGGACAATTTATTCTTGATTGAATTTGTTGACCCAAAAGACAAAGAAAGAGTACTAGAGGGAAGACCGTGGGTCTTTGAAGGAAGTTTATTCCTGGTTGAAGATTTTGATGGAACCAAAACGCCTTCGCAATTTACTTTTGAAAAAGCGGCTTTTTGGGTGCGGATGATTGATCTTCCATTAGCTTGTATGAGTGGAGATATTGGTCGTAAAATAGGAGCTTCAGTGGGGATAGTTGAGGCGGTTGATACCGATGCACGAGATATGGGATGGGGTGCATATCTCAGAGTCAAAATCAGTCTAGATTTGGCGAAACCTCTCCAACAGGGGAGAAAGATAAATATTGCAGGACAGCCTCATTGGATTACATTCCAATATGAACGGTTACCCAGGTTTTGTTATCAATGTGGAGCGATATGCCATGGGAAATCAGGGTGTCCAAAAAGGAGTGGTTTTCGGCAGCAGGAAGCCAACCAATATGGAGGGTGGTTGAGGGCGCCATCACCACCAAAAAGGGTGGAAAAAAGTCATAGCAGGCCCCCGGTAAAAAAGACTTACCACAGTGAGCCGAAGACTGGCCGTTTAGCTGGAGAGAAGCGTGTATGGCGCCACGATGAAGGTGAATTCTTCATCGACATCAATTTCAACAGACAACCAGTGAAGGCCGGAGAAACAAGGGGAGGTACGGGGACGACAACGAACCCTAGTTCCCAGAATAGTAAGGGCGAAAAATCTGGAGGAAATCAAGGAGAATCAAGCGGTTTCGTTTTTGGGAGTAATCTTTTCATTAAAGAAGATGCTGCTAAGAAAGGAAACGGCACGCCAGCTAGAAATAAAATCCGGAAGAATGTTAGGCATTTGAATTCAAATTTGAATGACAAAATCCCTGATAAAGGGAAGAAGACAGCTGCCAACGGGATGCATGAGTTTGGGCCCAATTCTTATGAAAGGAGTAAGGCCAACCAGCTGGGAAGCCCACTTGTAACCCCAAGATTTTCTGGCCCACTTTTTTCTGACGTGGAAAAAACACTACAAGGAGAAAATAAGGGGATGCGGGCTCGTGAGTTAACTGGAGATGGGAAAGTGGAAAAAATTGCAGCTTCATGGAAACGTAAGGCCTGCAGTGAGCCTTGTAATTTAGAGCCAAATTATAAAGAGAAGGGAAAGAAACAAAGAGAGGACTCAGATAAGGAGATAGGGGCTGTTAATGACAAGATTGATTGCGGAAAAACCATTATTGGATCGGGATTGGCGGAGGCTGTGGAACAGCCCCACCAACCGCAATGAGTCTCATCAGTTGGAACTGTCGAGGGCTTGGGAACCCTGAGACAGTTCGAGAGCTTAGCCTTTTGGTGAAGCATAAGAAACCCTCTTTGGTTTTTCTAATGGAGACCAAAGTTCGAAAATAAAAAATGGAAGTCATTCGCTCACGGTTGGGATTTTCTGGTATGTTAACGGTGGATAGCGTGGGTCGAAGTGGTGGTTTAGCTTTGTTTTGGAATGATGATTATGAGGTGTTTATCCAAAATTTTAGCCAACGCCACATTAGTGGATTGGTTAAAATGACGGATGAAGGAGAGCCGTGGTTGTTTACCGGTTTCTATGGACACCCGGACCCATCAAAACGGTATGAGGCATGGGCATTACTTTCACATTTGGGAGCTGGTATTTCAGTCCCTTGGGTCTGTTTAGGGGACTTCAATGAAATATTATATCCCTCTGAAAAATGTGGTGGGAATTGACAGTCTCTTAGTCAAATGGAAGATTTTCATGAAGCTCTTGCATGTTGTGACTTATCAGATCTTGGTTATCGAGGGACCAAATTTACATGGTGTAACTATCGGGAAGGTTCAGATTTTATAAAAGAACGTCTTGACAGGGGTGTAGCAAATCCGGGCTGGAGGGAAATTTTTCCAAAGGCCGAAATTGCAGTGGACGTGTCAACATGGTCTGATCATGCAATATTGATACTGCGACTGTCACCAAATAATTGGGGAGTCAGGGGGAGGAAATTTCGCCATGAAACTCATTGGATGATGGATGATGGGTATAATGATGTAATTAAAAAAGCCTGGACATGCAGCAATATCGGTGATAGGGGGTGGGCTGGAATTGAAAAAAAATTGGAGTATTGCCATAGGGGTCTACTATCCTGGAGAAAAAAAGTTGATGCTACTACTGGCCAAATTGCATTGCTGCATAACAGACTCCTTAATGCACAGGGGCTGGATGAAGAAGGTAGTGGAGATGAGGTGATTACCCTTCGGCGTGATCTGCGGGCACTAATGGAAAAATCGGACCAATATTGGAAACAAAGGGCGAAGACCGATTGGTTGAAGAATGGGGATAGAAATACCCGGTTTTATCATGCTTGTGCTACATCGAGGAAGAAAAAAAATTACATTTCTAGAATAATAAATGAAGGAGGGCAGCTCTGCACGTCAGAGGAGGATATCATCTCGGCTTTTACAAATTATTTTTCTGGGTTGTTCACGGCAACACCTGTGGGTGACATAACAACATGCTTACAACATGTCGGCCCACGGATAGATGATGAAATGAATGCATCTCTGCTGAAGCCGTTCTTGGAGGAGGAAGTTCAATGTGCAATTTTCCAAATGGCACCAGACAAAACACTTGGCCCGGATGGGTACCCAGCTGGCTTCTTTCAAAAAAATTGGAGCACATTGGGAGGAGACATTTGCAACACCATTTTGGGGGTCTTAAATACTGGTAGGATGCCTTATTCTCTTAATAAAACCAATATTGCACTCATTCCTAAGAATAAAAATCCTTGTAGTGTTGTGGATTTTAGGCCGATTAGCTTGTGCAATGTATTTTATAAGATCATTTCCAAGGTTTTGGCAAATCAGCTTAAAAAAATTCTAAATTACATTATCTCTCCTGTTCAAAGTGCCTTTATACCAGGGAGACTTATAACAGATAATATGGTGGTGGCATATGAAACCCTTCATACGATGCATACTCGCTTAAAAGGAAAAAAAAAAGGTTTTATGGCTGTAAAAGTGGATATGAGTAAGGCTTATGACAGGGTAGAATGGAACTTTTTGGAGAGAGTTATGGAAAAAATGGGGTTTGAAAGGAGATGGATAGAACTCACTATGATGTGTGTGAGGTCGGTGAGTTATGGGGTGATTATTAATGGAAAAGTTTGTGGGTCTATTATACCGCAAATGGGCTTAAGGCAGGGTGATCCCATCTCCCCATATCTATTTCTTTTATGCTCAGAGGTTTTGAGCTCCTTGTTAATTAAGGCAAATGAAGTGGGGACTTTGACGGGGGTCCCTTCATCTAGAAGGGGTCCTTCAATAAGCCATCTCTTTTTTGCCGATGACAGTCTATTATTTTGTAGGTCAACAATGTCACAATGGAACTCTTTAACAAGGGTGCTTAATTGCTATGAGGAAGCTTCTGGACAACGCCTTAACACTGCGAAGACTTCAATCTTTTTTAGTCAAAATACATCTCAAGGAGAAAAAAGTATGATTTTGGCGGATGCGGGAATTTCGGCAACACAATGTTTTGATAAATACTTGGGACTCCCAGCTTTGGTGGGGAGATCCCGAGTGTCGGCTTTTCGAGGTATTATTGAAAAAGTTAGAAAAAGATTGAAGGATTGGAAATTAAAATTCTTATCCCAAGCCGGAAAAGAAATCCTTCTCAAAGCAGTGGTTCAGGCGATTCCCACATATTGTATGAGCCTTTTCCTTCTACCAAAAACTCTTTGTAACGAAATCAATTCACTTATGAGGAACTTTTGGTGGGGGCAGCAAGGAAAGGAAGGGGGGATAAAATGGATGAAGTGGGAACGTATGAGCAATTCCAAGGCTTCGGGGGGGATGGGCTTTCGTGATTTTACTTGCTTCAATAATGTGTTATTGGCAAAGCAAAGTTGGAGGATATGGAGTAACCCCGATAGCTTAGTGGCACGTTTGTTGAAAGCTAAGTATTATTCGGAAGCATCTATTTTAGAAGCAAAGATTGGGAGGCGGCCATCTTTTGTGTGGAGAAGTATCTTGAGCTCTTGTGACCTGCTTAGAGAGGGATTAGTATGGAGAGTGGGGAATGGTTCAAAGATCCGTATATGGAAGGATAAATGGCTCCCAAATATGGACAATCCTAGGATCATTTCACCCCCTTTGATACTAAACCCGGACGCTATGGTTAGTGAATTATTGGATGACAATACAAAGTGGTGGAATATACAATTGCTGAATTTGATTTTTTCACCAGAAGAAGTTTTGCAGATTAGCTCTATTTCACCAAGTTGCACTAATAGAGAAGACACTTTAATCTGGAGAGTCTCAAAGAATGGAAGGTTTACTGTTAGAAGTGCATATTTTCTTCAGAAGGATCTGATGAAGAGAAGCATGGCTGAAAGCTCCAGAACGGGGGGGCACACTACTATTTGGAAGAAGGTATGGACTTTGCCAATTCCTAACACTGAAATTTTTTTTCTGTGGAGAGCTCTTAACGATATCCTTCCCACAAAGGATAATCTGAGAAGGAAAAAAATTTTGCAAGATCCTTCTTGCCCAATCTATGGGCTAGAGCCAGAAACTCTCCTGCATATATTATGGCAATGTCAATCATCAAAGGACGTGTGGAGCTTGGGAAACAGATCAGTGCAAAAGAGTAATACCTATGGTGAGAGTTTCAGGGAAGTTCTTGAAGATCTTTTCCAAAAATGCTCTCAAAAAGATATGGTGCAAGTGGCGGGTTTACTCAGGAGGATATGGCTAAGAAGAAATGAGGTGGTCTTCGGGGGTTCTTTGTCCTCACCACAGTTGATGCTACAGAGAACGGATCGAGCCATAACAGAATTCAAGCTAGCACAGGAGACGAAAGCGATACCAAGAAAGGCAGTAACCCGGCCATTTTTCTCTCACTGGACTGCTCCATCTCAAGCGTGGCTAAAAGTCAATTGGGACGCTGCTTTGTCGCAGAAGAGAAGCAGAATTGGCCTTGGGGCGGTGGTTCGAGATTGGAGGGGGAAATTGGTGATGGCTAGGTGCAAAACACAAGCGGGTTGCCCGGATCCTTCAACTTCTGAAGCCTTGTCTGCTCTAAGAGCCGTTAAGCTTTGTAAGGCCTTGGGGGCAACGATGATCCATATAGAGGGAGATGCAAAAGTAGTGATTGATGCGCTGCTCAGTGATGATGAAGATCGGAGTCACATGGGCAATGTCATTGAGGATATAAAGGAGGAATTACGAACAGTACCTCATTGGAAAGTCTCTTTTGTTAGGAGAGAAGGAAATAAGATAGCACATGTTTTAGCAAAAACAGCTTTAAATTGTAATTTGGATCAGGATTGGGTGGAGCCACCTGACTGTATCCAAGACCTATTGTTGTTGGAGCATTTAGCTCTGACGTAACATTTTTCTATATGAGAAGCTGATGATTTTATTCAAAAAAAAAAAAACTTTAGCGTTTCAAGGGCAACATAAATTTCTTCCAAACTAGTTTGAAGGAAATTTCTTTCAATAATAAATGACAAGTGTCATCTCTCACATGTTTTCTTTAATATTTTAACAGTCATTTATTGTCATTTTACTAATTTAGGAACCAAAATGTTAATTTTTTATAGGATCTGGCTTACATGTTGTTAAAAAATTGAATGGTGAAGATTTAGTTAAAATAATTAAAGGGTTCAGATCAACCCAAAAATGTTGAATGTCACTTGTCATTTATTAAATTAGATTGAAGGAAATTCCGGCCTCCAAACAATTTGTGTCCGCATTTCCATGTGAGATTTAGAAATAGAGCAAAGAAGAAGAAGAAAATTATATTTTTCTAAATGAATTTTTGTGTGTATTGAACGTTTACATTGCAATGCAACCTATTTATACACAAAAAAAGTAGGAAACAAATTCATGATGTCGTACATGAAAAAACTGGTCTGCTAGCTCTTCTCTCTTGATGTTGTATATGGGAAGAACTTGGTGCTCACTTTGCTTGTTCTTCTGTTGCATTGATTGATTTAAGGATGATACCACCATAAAAGAAATGTTGAACAGCTGCAATAAAATAATTTTTGACGATGCCTGCAATTTGGTATAAGGTGCTAGAAAATCCATCAGGTCTTTGAGAGCTATGAGGATCTGCAAGAGAACATCTTTGATTTCTGTACCAAATTGCCACTAAGATGGAGAAGACAAGATTTATGAAACTCAGAACTGCCAATGTCCAATAGTAATTATCTAAACGACTTTCGTTCAATGTTTTTTGAAACCAATTTGGTTTGACCTTACCCACTATATAAACCGAAACGACACCACCCCAAATTCCGAATCCAAATACACACTCACTAACAGTTAGCAAGTAAGAGCTTATAGAGTCGGGAACTTCACCGTTGAAGAAACAACCAATATTGCTAAAACCATGATCACGGTCACCAAGAAGGTTATTGGAAATTCCATCAAGGGCACCAAGAAGAAGAAACTGTGGAAGAAGCCAAAACATGCTAAATGGGATCTTATCTCCAGGTTTGTGAATTAACATATGTTTTTTTATCACGTCTAGCCTCCTTGTCTCCACATTTGCAGCCGTGATACAACATACCACAGAGAACAACATTGCTATTATCATTCCAATGGGGGCTGCATATTTTCTTGATCCATTTTTAGTCAACTGCTTAGTGACTGTGGCAAGCATGAATTTTACAGTGTCCTGTAAGACTAGTAGCATAAAAACAGGTGCCTTCACTATTCCAACCGTGTCATCCAAATCCCATACTTGTTCTAAAAAATAAGTGTCTCCGACAGATGACACGACTCCACACATAATAAAGATCATCCACGTCGGTATCATGCGTATAAAGATTTTTGTTTCCTCTACTTCTGTTACGCTGCAAAGTGTCCATCTATTTTGTTCTTGTTGCTCTAACGTTTGGGTTGAGACTACAATGGCAGCCCTGTCGAGGCACCTGCATTACAAATTTATGTTTCAGCTTGATAATAAATGTTGGCCTAAATTGGTTATGTTTGACAAGAGTAATACTACAAGTTCTTCTTGTATCTCTAAAAAAATGACGTGGCTCTTAAAATTATCATTGAGCTTATAATTGATCGTTATTGAATTTTAATCAAACGGTGATTTTAAAAGGTATATCAATTTTAGAGAAATACAAAAGTGACACACGAGGGACTTCTAGAAATATTACTTTGTTTGACAAATCTTTTTAAGATGGTTTTTTTTTTTTTTTTTTTGGTGTTTTAGTTGAGAATGTATTGATGTGAGAAGAGTGAAAAGTAAAGAAAGTTAAAAAAATTAAAAAATTAAAAAAAAAAAAAAAAAGAAAGTTGCTTCTTCATATTTATTATTATTTAATATAAAAAGAGAAAAGAGAGGTTTGCCAAATGAGCCCAATGAGCCGAAGAGACACAGAGCCACACCAAGCCAAAGACGGGCCCAAATTCAAAGTAATGCGATGACCTTACTGCAACAACCCAACATCCCCAAAGAGGAGGAGAAAGGGGACCACCATAAGGTCAACAAGAAGCAGGGGGCAGCACTAGGTGTGTGAGTGGGGATAGTAGACCCTGCATAATTTTAAATTTTCTCATGTTTACCGTCTAAAATTAATTTTTACCCTCCAAAAAGTTTTTTTGTTTAGCTTTGCCCCTCCCCAAAATTTCTCGTGGCAACAAGCTTAGCTGGTGCGGAGCCAATGCAAATTGTCAGGAAATTTGGATTTTTGCAAATTCCCAGTTGACAGAGGCAAGGGCAGAACTAGAAATTTGTGTTTGGGAGGGCAAAATTTTAGAAAAAAATAATTTAAGGGATCAAAAATTAAATTTTATAATTTATAATTTTTTTTTGGGACCACCTTGGGCCTTGGGAGGTGCAGGGTCCTCCTTAGGCCCGATGTAATTTCGCCCTTGGACACAAGGTCGAGCCACTCTAAAGATCTTTGGGGTGGCCAATCACCACTAAATTGGTATTTTGGGATTGTCAAACCACCTCTAAAGTCTTTCGAGAAGTGACTCAAATTGGCTTTTAGTGATTTTCAAACCAAACCACTCCTAATACCTTAGGAGGTTTGCGACCTCTCTCTATATTATTGAGAATGACATAATTTTCATGTTATTTTTGTTAGTTGTTTGAAGGTTAAAAAAGATTAAAAAAAAAAATAAGATAAAAGTGTTTGATATATATATATCACATGTTCAAGATACATATGTCATGTTTATAGAGTAAGTTGAAGAAAATTCCTCCAACCCAGTTTGAAGGAAAACTTTGTCTATATAAATATATACATGTTAAGAAATATTTTTGCATAAGAGGTGAATTACTGATCAAGTTTCTAGGTTGAGAGAGAGAACCTGAGGCCGTGGGTGTGAGGCACATAGTGAGAATTACGTCGATTTTCATGGAGTTGATTAGCATCGCGTGGGAGGGGAGAAAACATCTTGGAAGCAGAAGCTACAAAGACTCTAGAAACAACGGTGAGTGGACTCCCCTGTGATTTATTAGCATATTTGTATGAGTCTGAGCGACACATGAAGAGAATAGTTGCCACTACCATCCCTATTGCTGGTATTCCAAATTGGATAGACCATGAAATCAATGAAAGTGCAGAAGATACAATGATGAGAAGAATCTTAGCGAAATGTTTCTTGAAGAAGCGTCTCAATTTCCTTGACTTTTTTCCTTTTACGCCATCCTGATGAAGATCAAGCGTCTCACTTTCTGTTTGACTTTGAATTTGTTGTTCTAGGGAAGAACTCAAGGATGCCTTATGACCAGATATTCCAATGGCTATGAAGAGTAATGATATGTAAAACATAACAAATTGGGTAGCATGGATGCAATTTGGACCTTTTTCACCACAGTAGCCTCCAAATTTTGATAGTGTTGACATTGCCAAGTAGAGCATTCCCTGTAGTGAAGTCAAATAATTAGTACAACCTTAATGTAATTTAGTAGACTCTTATACGACCACTATATAACTATGATAATGTAACAATGAAAACCAATCTTTGGATCAACAAGTGCTTGTAAAAAGAAAAAAAATAATAATTGTATAATAATCATACGAGAGTTTACTAAATATTATTTTTCTTTCTTATTTGTCAAAACCTTGTATAGGGCAAAAGAATGAGGGAAGATTTGAAAACTTACTAAGCTGTAAGAAAGACTGGAGAACAAGAGCATGCAATATTCACCGACAAAAGAATCTACAAGGAAGGCCATGCCTATGGGCATTAAGGTCTCTACACCCTTGCATGCATTCAGAATTGCAGCTGCATGGGAAGTATCGAGCCCCGAGAATTCTGTTAAGTAAGCCATTCTCGACCACAATGAGTACTCTGCAAGTCTAGCAGCCAATTCCAGAACTGCAATGGACCAAGAAGAAAGTGCCTCAATGATAAACCGATAGATAAACAAATAAGATCTCAGGCGGCTTAATACATGGTATAGAGCCAACGGCGACGTGAACACTACTAGCTGAGACATCAGACATATATATATATCCCAAAGCCAAAGGTGTAGCTGGAGCTCGCTTTCTGATGTACTAGAACTAGTAGAGTTATTCAGAAAATGTATAGGAACGTTGAAATTGGATACCCACAAAAAGAAAGGTCTAAATCATTATATACAGGTTTCGAGGAGAGAAAGCTACAGGGAATGTCAAAAGAAGAAAAATAGCAGATGGTTCCTGCAATCCTGAAAAAAGTTTGCGCTCGAGTTTGAACACAATGAGCTTTTCAGGTGTTATGAACGCACCTTTTAGCTTTTGAAACACAGCCAAACATGCAAAGAATGAGTCATATATGCATGCATTAAGAAAACAACTTGGATATATGGACATATGCAATGTCCACGAGGCAATTATATATTGAAAATATTATTGTGTTATCATGCCATGGTATAGAGACCACTCTTGGCCTTCTCTTTTCTTCTAGTATCATTATTTTTCTCTTCCCTTTCATGACCCAACAACCATGTTATGATCTATCACATAAAATTAGTTTTATGTTTTGAATTATTTGTTAATATTTTTGTTTTGAAAAACAAAAAATAGAGAGTTTAACAAACCGGACCGTTACTTTTTTTTTTTTTTCTCAATTTAGTAAAGGTTCTTTAATTCTTTTTAGGGAAAACTTCAATAACTTCCCTCAAACTTTCGTATTTTTTGCAGACACTCCTTAATGTTCAAAAGCTCTTACTTTGATATATTCAAATTTTATTTTCTTTCACTTTACCCATTCCGTTAAAATTTTGCAGTTAAATCAAACGGTCAAATGATTAAAAGACCTTTATACCCCTAATTTTTTTAAAATTTATAAATTTACCCTTATTTATAAATAAAAAATTATTATTATAATTATTATATTAAAAAAATTAAAAAATTAAAAAAAGAAAAAAGAAAAAAAGTGACCCACCGGGGGTTACGAAGGTGACCCACGATGGGTCACCAAGGTGACTCACCGGCGGGTTGCCAAGGTGACCCATGATGGGTCACTTGTGACCCACCGGTGGGTCGCCAAGGTGACTCCAGTGGGTCAGTACTTGGTGACCCACGGCAGGTCACCACCCACCCATCTTCTTCTTCTCTTCTTTTTTTATTTTTTTAATTTTTTAATTTTTTAATTTTTTTAATTTTTTATTAAAAAAATATAATAATAATAATAATATGACCCATGGGTCACAATACAGGTGGGTTAGATTCACTGGTAAACCCACGGGTCAAGAGTTTTTTTTTTTAAAAAAATATTTTTTAATAAAAAAATAAGAGTATTTTAGTAATTTAACACCGGTCTGTTAGGATTTCACAGAAAATCTTAATGGAAGGGGAAGAGTGGAAGTAAATTAAACTTTGGTACATAAAAATAAGAGTTTTTAAACATTGGGAGGTGTCTGTAAAAAGTGCGAAAATTTGTGGAGAGTTAGTGAAGTTTCCCCTTATTTTTATGTTTTTTAGGAAGGGGTTGAATCCTAACAATAATCATGATGTCCAAGAACCCCCAAAACAGCAAGAACTACTTTTAAGTTCTTGGAAATTTTAAGTGCACTTCTAGTATCTTTGTGGTATTAGATAGATATTATTTTTTTAAAAAATATATATATAAAGGAAAGTCACCATTATTTCTCTCACTTGGTAGCTGCTGCTTTAAGTAAAAACTTGAACTCTCTCCAAGATCCAACATTCAGTGAAGCCTTGGGGGCGAGAGGAGCAGTGGAATTTGCCAAAGATATGGGTTTTAATGAAATTATCTTGGAGGGAGATTCGAAGCAAGTGGTTACGTCAATTTCCTCCAAGGAACAGAATTGGTGCAAATTTGGCCATATTGTTGGCGACATTCTTGAGGTGCTGAAAACGTTTCGTCGTTGGGATATTGGACATATTAAGAGGACGGCGAATGGGGCTACTCATGGTCTTGCTAAGGCAGCAGTCAAAGATTTGGGTGAAAGGATTTGGTTGGAAGAGATTCCTAGTATCAATTATGATATTGTAACCCTATAACAATTTGCTCTATCTTCTTAATTAGAGCTTTGTCTCTTGTTTTTTGAAGTATCTAATAAAATAGAGTTTTTCTTCAAAAAGAAAATAATATACATCTACAATCAAGAGGACACCAGGAGAGCCCCTAAGAGCATCCACATCAAACTCTCTATTTCTAATATTTCTTTAAAATTTTAACAAAATCTACAAAAAGTCCTCACATCAAACTTTCTATCAAATGTTAAATATAACATTTGTCAAACCTCCTCTTCAAATTTAAAGAGACCAAAAGCAAATGTTAAAATTTTTATCATATTATTTTATATTATTTTATTGCACTTTGGCACCACTTTTCATTTTTCTCTCTCTTTTATTTCTTTCCCTCCATAGTTTCATCCCCTCCCTTCTTACTTTTTCCCCATTCCATTTTTCTTTTCATCACTCGCCTTTTCTCAAATACAAAACTGCATTAATTGATATCCATCGGTTAATAAATTAAATGCATTCATCAATGAAATCTCTTGAATTAAAGATGCAATTGGGCACAAAAAATAATTCCATGTATGTGAGCATGAAAGTGAGTTTAATGATAGTTAAAGTAGTTTGGTTTCACAATAAAAAAATATATATATATATTTGGTAAAAGTAGCAAATTTTTTAAAGAGTTTGATATTTAGTAGTTTTTAAAAGTGATTAGCTATATCTAAAAAAATACATTTTAAAAGTTAAATTTAACTAAATTTTGCATAGCTTGATGTGGATGCTCTAATATTTCATTTCTTCCACTTCATCAAAGTAGTAGACGGAAATGCAAAAAGAAATGCTATGGTTATTGTTGGTATTCTCTTCATTCTAAGTGGATATTGTTTTTTTTTTTTAAATGAACTTCATTCCTTCATCACAAAAAAAGAAAAAAAAAAGAAAAAGAAGGAACCCTTAATTAACATTTCTCAAATGGCAAATTGTCACCTACCATTACTCAATATAGATTTGATAATATAAAAATCCACTACTTTTTTCCTTTATATATCAAATAAATTTGACTTTTTGTTGTTTAACAAGCTTTTGGACCGGCCACTTGCCAATTGGTCAATTATCATGATTTGATTCATCGACGCTCGCTAATTAAATATTCCAATTTGGGAAAGCTTTTTGATTACTGACCACAGTAATAATCTTTTTTGGAAAAGTTTTTGTTAATTTTTTCTTGATCGATAATAACCGTATCAAAAGAAAAGTAATGGTGCTTAGTGAAAAACCAATCAGCATACCAACATGATTAAGGGCCTATTTAGAATTACATTTAAGAGATATAAAAATATTTTTAACACTTAAAAATCCGTTTGAATAAAAAAGTACTCATTTAGTAAAAAAAATTAAAAGCGCTTTTAAGGGTTCAAAAAGCCTAAAAATGATTAAAAAAAAACATTTTTTGCAAGTTTAAAAATAAAGTTCTTTTTTACTTAAAAGTTCAATTTTTCTAACACCTGCAATCCCAAAAAAGCTCTAAGTCCAATAAAGTATAGGTAGGCTCGTGTTTTGAAAGTTTTTATTTTTTATTTAAAAATAATGTTTTGAAGTAATATAAAAGCAAAAATTATTTTTTGTATTTTATTTTATAATGTGTTTGAGTTGTTTAGTAATATTTTTGTTTTGAATAGAAAAAAACAAACCAAGATTGCTGAAATCATAATTATTTTCATTTAATTGAGTTATAATAAAGGAAATGTTAGGTGCTTTTTTAGTGTTCTCCTTCGTGCCTCTTAGTCCTAGGTTGATACTATTTTATAAAAATGAGATGAGTGACATAAGAGATAATAAATTAAAAAAATTAAAATTTTGTAATAATTTTAAAGGAATAACTTATATTTGGACCAGGCATAAAACATGGGTTTTACAGCATTTAATAATATGGTGACACCTCAGATAAAAACATAACATACTATAAGCACGAAAACAGCGGATCCCAATCCTTGAAAACGAAAAAATTACACTGGGCAAAATTTAATTTCCTTTCTTCCTATTTCCCTCCCCGACGACACCCCACCACCAGCCCTGCCGATGACAACACTAGCACCGTCATGAGAACCAACACCCTCCACATCCTCTCTCCTTCGCTTTCTCTCTCCTCTACGAACGGTTGGGTCTGGCTAACCCACGGATAGTGAAACATAGATGTGATCGTTTTCTTCGACCAAGGCATGCCTTCCAAAGGACTATTTACGATGCCATGCTCTTCCGCTGCTGTTTGGGGATTTTTGTTTATAGTTTTTATTTTGTTTTTCCTAAGCTTCGGGTTTAGAATGAATTTGTTGTCCTGGCTTTTGGGTTGAAGATAAAGTAGATTGGTGTGGGGGCTTAATTCTCATGGCCGAATTTTTAGTTTTTAGTTGTTTTTTATTTTTGTTTTGTATTTGGGTTACTCATAGTAGATTTGTTCCTTAAATGTAATTGTGTATAAGTTAGCAGAAACTTGAAGTCATTTTTATGACTTTATAATATTCAGAGTTTTTGACTATAATTTTTTAGAGATATATGCTCTATGATGTAAGAGCTTTATGCTCATAAAATTTCATTAATGAAAGTTCAATTTAAAAAAAAAAAGAAAGTAATTTATGTGAAGTCGGTGGAAACGGAAAACACGTTGGGAGTCGGACCAAGAATCAGGATTGAAATCGCTGCTTTCCGTCCCTTTCGCAGACCTTTATCCTTTCCTCTGTCCTGGATGGATTACAAAGTCCGGTCTTCTTATGTGAATCTAATTTCGCCGATAATGCTCGGTGATTTCGCAGCTAACGACTCTGAATTTTCAGAGAAGCAACGGTAGAAAAATCAAACTTAATAAATAAATACTTTAGGATAAATAAATTTTAGACCCACAAAGTATATATATATATTTTTTCTTAATGGGTAAAAGAAAATTCTTTCAACACAATTTATTAAATTAACATCTATCTTTTGAACATGTAATTCCTATATGCATCTTTGAAAATACATGTGAAAATTACGTACATTAAAGACGTGTTATTTTAATAAACTAATATTTTTTAATTGAATCTAATTTGAAATAAAACTCTATGAGATAACTTCACTTTAAACTCTTGAATTACCACGCGATATGACAAATCTTCAAACTTCAAAACCTCTTAATTTGAACTCCCGAACTTTTAATTGCAGTTAATTTGAACCGTTCCGTCAAATTTTAAATATTAAAAGTGAGACAATGACGTTTATACTCTTGACTTTTTTATAAAATTTCAAATTTACCCTTAATTCCAAGGGTTCTCTGGCTTTTTTTTTTATATAAGTTAACTATTAAATCTGACGGAGGGTTCAAGTTGAAATGTTTTGAAGTTTGGATGGCTTGTCAAATCACGTAGTAATTAAGGGATCTAAAGTGAAGTTTCTCCAAACTTTATTATAGCATGCAGATAAGGGCGAAACTAAAACTAGAGTAGATGACGTTTATTTATATCATTTAAATATTATTTTTGCTAGGGGTGGCAAAACAGGTACCTATACACGACCCGCGGGTATCCGTTACACGATTAGCCTATATCCATACACGACCCGTTTAGCTAAACGGGTAATTGGGTCTGATACGATTATGACATGAAAATAACCGGGTAACCCGACACGACCTGTTTTACCCGTTTAAAATAACTGGGTCCTATCGGGTAGACCCGACACGACCCGTTTAAAAAACTTAAAACACTTTTTTTCTTTCTTTCTTTCTTTTTAAAAAATGTGGTAATAATAATACCAATAACATAGTTAATTTAATTGTTAACAAATTATTAGCTTGTTCAAATATCTTGTATATATATATACAAAATATATTACAAAAAATAGTTATATATATTTAAATCCATATAATAGTAATTAAATAATATATGTTATATGGGTTATACTTAATTCAATAGCATTATATTATATGCATATTAAATAATATAATTATAAATATATAAGATCAATACTTAATCATAGTATTTGTGTACAATGATAATGACATTCGTATAATATCAAATTAAATAATTAACATTTGATTCAACAATATGTTACTTATAACCACAATTAAAGTATTAATGTATTGTCATTGGAATTTATATGATTATATTACATGATCAATTGATCATTAAATCTTATGATTATCTAATAACAAATTATACATATATAATATGATATAAGTATACAAATTGATACTAATACAATAATTAACTAGAAACTTCATTCTCACTTCTAGTGTATGTTATAAGTCCATATGCGTTATAAATTATAATTATACATATATATTGAATAATACAAATGTATAAGATCAATACTTAATCATATGATTTAATGATAATTTAAATACTTAAGCATAGTATTCATGTACAATGATAATGTCATTCGTATAATATCAAATTAAGTAATTAACATTGGATTCAACAATATGTTACTTTTAACCACAATTGAATTATTAATGTATTGTTATTGGAATTTATACGATTATATCACATGATTAATTGATAATTAAATCATATGATTATCTAATAATAATTATATAATGGAATTTATAAATTAAGCCAACCAAATTGACCAATTTTACATTTATTCCTAAATTATAATTATACATGTATAATACCAATTTTACACTAGGCTTAGGGTTAGTTTAGTTTAGGAATTTTTTTTTTTAAAAAACTTTTTTTTACTTTTTTTTCTTTATGTTAAAAATAAAAAAAAATTTAAAAAATAATAATAAAGTGAATAGTAACCGGGTCTAGCAGGTACCCGCCGGGTCTGGCGGGTACCCGCTAGACCCGCCATTAGCTGGGTCTAACAGGTAGACCCGCCAGACACGAAAATTCACGGGTCTTAAACGGGTAGACCCAATTAAGACTCGAACCTTATTAGCCCAAACCCATTACCTGTTTATTCGTGTCGTGTTCGTGTCGTTTTCGCGGGTCGTGTAAAAATTGCCAGCCCTAATTTTTGCACTATTTATTGATTCTATCTTTATTTTTTCAATGGTAATTCATTTAGCGCGCACAATAATTTTTCAACGATTATTATTTTTCAAATAATCATTTTTGTAACTATAATATTTTTGAAACGGTTGTATTTTATTATAATTATATCTTTCAATGGTTATATTTTTCAAATGTCGTATTTGCGAACGTTAAATATGAAAACCATATTCTCATAGTAATGTCAATCATATTTATTAAAAATTGTGAAAGAATATTCTCATAATGATTTATTGAAAGGTGGGAAAAGTTTTGAAAAAAAAAAAGAGAAAACATGTGAGAGAAACAATAAAAAAATAAAATGGCTTCCTTCAAAAGTAATGATACATGTATCTTTTTTTTTTTCTTTTTTTTTTTTTTTGCTAATCCNTATCTTTTTTTTTTTTCTTTTTTTTTTTTTTGCTAATCCAATGTGTGAATTTTTTATAAATCTGATTAACCATTTTAGATAAAAGTATTATTTGACCTCTTTATTGTGAATTCTCTTACCAATTACCATAGCCTTAAGTCAAAATATGTTCTAGATGATCTTATCTTATAAAATATTTTAAATTTATTTGGATTATGTGCAATGAATTTTATATATTTATTTTATTCTTCAATTTACTTAGTTACCTCAATACAAAAAAAGATTGTATTATATTGCTAGCATTTTATTAGAGTTTGGTAATTTTTAACACAAATTGTGAATTTGACACAAACTCAACGCAAAAGTAGCGGGTTAGAGTTTTGTATAATATGGTTCGGGTCAATTCAAGTCAACCCAAATTAACCTATTTAATAAACAGGTCAATCCCAAGTCAATTTGCTTAATCCATAAGTGGTCTAGCTACCTACATAACCTGTATAAATCAAATTATATTTTTTAATAATTAAAAAAAGAAGCCCTAAAAACTAAAATGTATATAAAATCATTTTTATATAATTTTTTTTTTTAAAAAAAAAAATTCATAAAATTTAAACAAGTTAAACAAGTTGTGTTTGGGTCAACCCAATACGACATAATTATTAAATGGATTACCTAAGTCAGGTCAACTCAACACATATTGTTTATTAAATAGGTTATGTGGGTCATATCAAGTCACCCGCTTTATTTAAATGGGTTGTATTAGGTAGATGTGGAACTGTGTATTACTTTAAATTGGGGGATAATCCCCCACCAATTTTAAAATTTTTCATAAAATTTATAAATTTTGTCCCCCAAATGTCTTATTTCACCCATAGTGTTAGGGTTGAAGGTTCTAGCTTGTTTAATTAAATTGATCATATTTGATTTGACCCATATCAAATTGGTCCAACTCGAATTCGACACACCGACAGAATTTGCCAACTCTAATTGGTTTCATTACATACAAGTTAGTGTGAACAATTTTTTTTTTTTTTTCACTTAATATATTTAATTGATAATTTCTATGGGCCTTCATGAGCGGCATGCTCTTAGCAATATATAGGAGTTTATTAAAAAAAATATATATGGTGCATGTTTATCTTGAGGGCCTATACTAGCTAGTACTTGATAATTGATATCTCTCTCTTTTTTTTTTTTTTTAGAAAAAAATTATCTACTCTTCACATCTATTTAACACCATACATGAGATTTTAAGTGACTCATCATGTCACTCACAAAAAAATAAAATAAAAATAATAATAATAATTGAAAACACATTACAAAAGCCAATCTAAAATATGTAATAAATGAGTATAAATTGTAGCATTACTCTTTTTTATGCGGGGTTTAATTGATTACGCAATAAAGTCTATGCAGCAAGAGACGTATCAAAATTTGGATTGACAATATCCTTTTTTGTTTATTTGGTTAAAGTAACTCAACTTGGTTCAAATCGACTCTATCTCGAGGTGGGTCTTGATAGGGATACCAAATTGCCACCAAGATGTACAAGACAAGATTTATGGAACTCCATATTGTGAGTACCCAATAGTAGTTATTCAAATGACTTTCATTTAGTGTGTCCTGAAACCAACTTGGTTTTCCTCTGCTTTCACTGACCTTCCCCACCACATGAACTGAGAGGACGCTACCCATAGTTCCTGCTCCAAATGCAACCCAGGTAAAAATTTCCATTAAAGGCCTCATTGAGGCAGGAACTTGACTGGTGAAGAAATCAGGAATGCTTTTACCAGAGATTCCATCTAAGGCACCAAGAAAGAGAAACTGTGGAAGAAGCCAGAACATGCTCATTGGGATTTTATGATTAGGTTTGTCAAGTAACATATGGTTTTTAATCACTTCTAACCTCATGGTCTCCATTTTTGCAGCTGTGACACAACATAGTATTGAAAATAGCATTGCAGCTATGTTTCCAACTGGGGCTACATATTTTCCTGATCCCTTTTCAGTAAATTTCTCAGCCACTTTAACATAGAGTTTGGCCAACGTTGATTTTGCAATTTTGTAAAAGATTGGTAGCATTGTAAGAGGGACCTTCAATTTTCCAACCTTGCGATTCATATGGTTTGCTTGCTCTAAAAAATAAGTCTCTCCTATAGAACTCACGACCCCACACATAGTGAAGGTCACCCACATTGGTATCATACGTATAAAGATTTTTGTTTCCTCTACTTCTGTTACCCTGCAAAGCTTCCATCTACTTTGTTCTTGATGCTCTACGGTTTGAGTTGGGACTATAATGGCAGCCTTGTCAAGGAACCTGCATTTAAGAATCATTTTAGGAAATAAGTTTACAGCTTGATGATAGATTTTGCAAGTCATAACTATCATGCCGAGTATACACTTGTGAGTGTAAAAAAGATTGATTCTCATAGTGAAAAGATGTCACAAGTGTGAACAATTAATTTAACATAGTTAGCTTCAAACGTGTCTACAGGAAGACATATATAGTCGTTACTTGAGAAAATTTTGTGGCCAAAAGGACTGGTATAGAAGCATGCATGGTGTTATAAGTAAGCCATGTCCTACGCTTAAATTCAAGAAATAGTGGTAATTGTAGATTGTGATTGTCCTTAGAGGTAGAGACATTTTGAGGAGATTTGTATTATTACACTTATGGAATTCAAGTCACATGACTTGAAATACATGAAATTAGTGGCCCTAAGAATTGTTTTATTTTTGGTGCCGTGAGTGAGAGTTGAGTGTATTGGAACTTTGCGTTTTGAATGGTTTTCTTTAAAAAAAAATTTTGTACACCATTTTTGATTAGTAAAGTTCTTAATGATCGCCTCCTTCTATGGATGTAGCTCACATTTAGGGAATTAAGTAAGTTCTATTATTCTTGTGTGTGATCACTTTGTGTTATTTGTCGTAATTATGATCTATTGCACAACAAGTGGCACCAAAATTGATGGTGATCTGCAGTATGATAGAGTGACGCAGGAAAAGGGTCCCTTGAGTACAAGCAAAGGTGTAAGGTGCAAGCATGGACGAAGGTACTTGGAATAAGAGGCAAAAGTTCATGGCACATACACAAACAAGGTTTTGGGGTGGGGACAAAGGTGCAAGGTGTGGGAATGAATGAGAGTCACTAGACTAAGGGGCAAAAGTTTGTGACACATGCACAAATTAAAGAGGGCCACTATAGTAAGGACAAAGTTGCATAGCCTAATTTTGAAGATGGACCATAAGATTGATAAAAGCTTTCGTTTGAAGAATAGTAGCAATATGGTGATAGACTCACATTTGATGGAGAGATTGAGTGTATGCATGTAAGTATAAAAACTTAAAAAGATTTGAGTCATACATTGGAGATGTCACTTGTGTGAGTCGTTATGTTCAAACTCATACGCTTAAGCTTTTGAGGTTTTTTTTTTTTTAGTTAAGTGGTGTCCCAACATGCTATATTATATATCGTCTCACTGAAAAACTCCCTAAGGTGTTAATCTCTCTAACAAAACAGTTGAATACATTTGATCCTCCCAAATATTGGAAGTTGGTAAATTGTAGAAGAGAGAGAGAACCTGAGGCTCCGGGTGTGAGGCACAAAGCGAAGACCTTCACTTGGTTGATGTTTTTTTTCATAAAGCTGATCTGCATCCTGTGGGAGATGACAAAAGATCTTGGAAGCAGAGGCTACAAAGACTCTTGAAACGGTTGTGAGAGGACTTCCTTGCGGCCGATGGTGTATGTATGAAGAGGAGCCACTCATGAACAAAAGCGTTGCCGCTATAGTACATATTGCTGGTATTCCAAATCGCACAGACCATGGTTTTATAAATGGAAGTGCAATACCTCCAAATATTGGGAGAAGAATCACAGCCAACATGCCTGCCAATTTCCACGGCATTTTTCTTTCTACCTCTTGATCACTTGGTCTTTTGATTTCCATTTGTTGTTGGTCCCGGAAAGACTTTATAGAAGTCAGATTGCCTGATTTCCCAACAGCTATGAGGACTAATGCTGTGAAAAAAAGAGCCTTTTGGGTATCACCAATGCAATCTGGTTTGTATCCTCTACAGTTGCCTGTATCATCAGAAACGACTGCTAGTGTTGACATTGCCAAGAAGCTCAACCCCTGCAGTGACACCACATAGTTGGAACATCTTCTGGTAGATTTTCAAACCAATAACATTGTCACAGCAGCATCAAAAATTGATAAGCACGAGAGGCTTATTAATTTGCATTATTTCATTGCAGGGACAAAAAAAAAAAAAGAATGAAGAAAGTTTTGAATACTGACAAAGCTGTAAGCAAGATTGGCGAGCAAGACCATGCAATAGTGACCCAGATAAGCATCTGCAAGGACAGACATGCCTAGAGGCATTATGTTGGCTGCACCTGTAAACACGTTTACAATTGCAGCAGCCTGGGTGAGGTCAAGCTTCCACACATTTGTCAAGTATGTCATCATCACGCACATGGCGTACCACGCAAGTGACTCAGCCCATGACAGAGCTGCAATGGAAGAAGAGGAAGAAAGAGCCTTAAGCATATACCAATAAAGAAAAAAAACCAAAACTTGAGGTGGCTTAATATATGGATTAGCAATTTCTAAGCCTCCTGTTTTCTGCCTAAACCTTTAATGATGTGACCCTTTCGTGTATTTGGGATTTACCCGATAGGGACGGGTTACCAAATGGTCCTGCCTTGAAGGAGTTCTATGTCATTAAAAAAAACTCGAAAGGTATGAAATGCGAAGGACTCCAAAGATCTAAATAATTCATTTCGATTGTACGTAACAACTTAATCTAATGTGCTAAAAGCCTAAAACTGGTAGATTATTTAGAAATGTTAAGCAATGTAGCTCAAAAAAATACCTGATATTCTGGAAGTGGGTAACATGTTCAAAGTTGCAAGAGGAGCGTTAAGGGCACAAAAAAAGTATCTAGAGAAAATATGTTATAATGCATTTAAGAAACCATAAAGCTTAAAAGTATGCTTACCTCCAAGAAATGGTTTGCTTTAGAATCTCTTAAAAAATGATGATAAGCATACTTGAAATCAAAGTCATACCCCAGCAGCCGCAGGGGAAAAGGTAAAGAAGTCACCTTTAAATACAAAATAGCCTATATATAATTTGTGATATCTATTGATTCTTTTCATTATAATTTAGAGTGAGTTTAGCATTGTGAGTTCGCATACTAAAAAGTTCGATTTTAAATCAAATCGCAAAAAATTGATAGTTTGGAATTGCATTTTTAAAAAATTAGGATTTGAAAACGTAAAGATCTGTGTTTTCAAATTGCAGTTAAAATGATGTTTTTTAAAATACGCACAATTTTAAAGACTAAAATGTGATTTTACTAAGGACTTGGCTGCATTTTTAAAAATAAAATTTCAAACAACATATTTTAAGATCACAAACCCAAGCAAATCTTTAATTTAAAAAATCTTTTCGAAGAAATTTTTTGAGAAAGAATAATAATAATAAAACATTCAAACTAAGGAAGATTTCATTCAAATAAGAAAGGAAAACACACGTATCAGTTCTTCCTAGATTGTATTTGATCAGTTGATTGGGTTATATATCTAAGAGGCATCTGCATCTTTAAATGTCTCATTATTCACCCAAACAACCTAGAATCCTGACAGGGTAATTGAACAAAGCAAAGTATCCAAACATCACGATCGATGAAGCCTAGTACCAAAAATCACCCCTCCAATATGAGTTTCACCGACAACGACGGTCAAAGCAATAACGTGAACTAATGTTAAAACTCAAGTAGCTAGGCCTATAATACTTAATTAGGGTACATTTGATTTTCCAGTTTCAAAGGGTCCGATTTAATTTTTAAAACTGTAATTAATTAAATATTTGAGAAAATTGTAATTTTACTTTTAAAATTGTGTTTTTAATTGAAGACTTATCATATATATATATATAGAGAGAGTCTAGAATTATGACACGTGTCATGAAACCATCATATAAAGTCAAGAATTATGACACGTTTCATAAACCCATCATTTTATGTCATTGAACCGATCAGACAGATTTTACAATGTACCCGCACATTGTGCGGATTATAGGCTAGCATAACTAGTACAATAACTAAGAACGTGCCTACTACTAAGTAAAAATGGAAGCAAGGATAATCAAGATCCAGTCGTTAGTAATTCTTCTTTACTACAATATATTGTAGAAAGAAATCCTTCGAAGTACCACGTCAACAACAACATTGCATATCAATCATTTTAATGTCACACATATAATTGAGACTCTAGCTATATTATATGTATAGGAAACGATTGAAGTTGTACATGAAAAATTTGGCTTGCTCTTCAAGCTTGATGCTTATTAATATTGCTTAGAAACTTGGCTTGCTCTTCAAGTTTGATGCTTATTGCTTAGATTGCGTTTGAAAAATATAGTTTTTAAGTTAAAAAGAACTTTTGGACAAAAGCTTATTTTTTAAACTTTTGTTAAAAATACGTTTTAGCCATTTTTTAGGTTTTTTAGACCCTCAAAAGGGCTTTTAATTTATTTTTTTTACCAAATTAGTACTTTTTTCTTTAAATGGACTTTTTAAGTGTCAAAAGTATTTTTAAACTCTTCAAACGCAATCCTAAACATGACCTTAGTATGAAAAGAATAAAAATTCAATTTTTGGCCCTAAAAGTCTACGTGGCAAGATACCACATCATTCATTTTTATTTTTTTATTTTTCCCTCCACAACACCTCAAAGAGAAGTGCTAGAGAGCCAAAGAGAATGAGCTATAATTTTTTTCAAACTAACGTGGCAAGACTTTTAAAATGAACAAAAAGGGATATGCTACACATAAAAAAGAAAAAAGAAAAAGAAAAAGAAAAGAGAAATGCTAGAGGTTTATATTTTTCCCATATTTGACCCATATTCTCTTACAATCAAGAATCAATCATTAGATTTGTAGGCTCATGTGAGGTTAATGGTGAACCCCACAAATTGGATCATTCATTTTCATCTAATAGTCCAAAACATTCCACTAATAACAAAATAATAAACTTATTATTTACATTAAAAAAATCAAAATCAAAATAAAAAAAAAAATTAAAAAGAAATGGGATCATATGGGCTATTAATTATTTGAGTGCTTCAATTTCTTTGTATTTACCAATGCGCGAATCAGGTTCTAAATAGAGTTTATAGTTTTAATATGTTATCGATGGCTAAAAGCCCACGGAACAATTTAGTGCTTGTTGTATTGATTCTGTATTTTCTTTTATCTTTTAGTTTGGGCCGATGCGGACACATGGTTTGAAAGGCAACAGCAAGAAGAGGAAATGCAGCGTATTCAGGCGGAGAACCGGGCTGCAATGGAGGCTGCGGAGGATCGGAGTTGCATCGAAAAAAAATGGCCCAAGAGCGAGAAGGGGAAAAGGAAGATGAAACAGAGATCAAGGATGATCCCATTACAAGGGCTGAAGCAGAGGTTTTGAAACAGAATAGTTAGTTCTTAGCTACCAAAATGAGCACTTGATGAGGGAAGCTCATCATTCTTACTGATCGTTTTTATCAAATCTCTAATCTGTCACAACCCTTGAGTGAATGAATACTAGTATTCGTGTACGTAGATGGGGATTTGCTTCATCTATACAACTGGTAGATTGATTTGCTTTGTGATCTTTTGATTTTGATAACCTCTTTCTGCTTCATGGATGCCCTAGTTGAATTTGTGGTGGACAATGGTCCATGATTTCTATTTTAAGTTCACTCCTTGGTTTTTTGCATTTTCATTTTCAGTTTTCTTTCAATTTTGATGAGGCTGGATTTCCAAGTAACCAAGTTTGTGAGCCTTTAAGTTGCAATTTACTTCCCAAAATTGTAAGAAGGTTCCGGAGGCAAGTGGCTTAACAGGAAACTACGCAGTCATCAAACAACAATATACACCCGTCTCTTCCAAGGTTCCGGAGGCTAGTTGTTCTTTAGTATTTTCTTGGTGTTTTCCCACTATAATGTAGTTTATAAAATTACCAATAGATTAAAAGTTAATAATGATAATTTCAAATTTAACAGTGATTTTAAAAGTCACATAACAGTTGAAAGAACACCAAGAGAAAACTAGAAAAATATCTAACATTTCTCTTATACATGTTGGTAGACTCAAACTCAGTCAATCTCCCAACTCCTTGAAGCTAGCCATCTTTCTCCATTCACTGTAATTGAGGTTCACACCTGGTCTCACGCCTAAACCTATGTTCCACCAGGCCTTCAACCTGAACAACACCTACAATTTTCACCATGGCAAAAAGTAATATATTTCAATACTATTGGTAAAAAGTTTTACATACATCTTTTACTAAACCCTTTGCCTACAGCTTGTTCATCCGTATCACATGTCGTACAGCTTTTTTGATATTTTTTAAACCATACTCTTGATTTTGCAAAAAGGATTTCATAATGTCGGTTTTATTCAGAAATTTTTAAACAATTTATTTGAATATAGGGAAAAATATAAAAAAGCCCCCTCAACTACCAACCATTTACGATTTAGCCCCCTGAACTTTCAAAAGTGATAAAATGACCCCCCCAAACTACCAGACAATTGTATTTTGGCCTCTTCTGTTAGTCAAGACCGTCAAATTGGATGAAAAATACAAAACAACGTCGTTTTTTGGTGTTAAGTTACTAAAATGCCATTTTGGAAAGAAAAAAAAAATCAATTTAAAAAATACCCCCCAAAAACGACATCATTTTGAAAAAAGGAAAAAATACGTTTTAGTCCCCTCAACTAACACCCATTTACGTTTTAGCCCCCTAAAATATCAAAAGTTGTTAAATGGCCCCCTCCAACTACCAAACAGTTACGTTTTAGCCCCCTCCGTTAGTTTTTGCCGTCACGTTTGGATGGAAGCATCCAATCTACGTCATTTTGGATGCTTCGTAACTTGACGGCAATCATCCAAACTACGTCGTTTTGGATGCTTCCATTCACTTTGACGGCAAAAACTAACGGAGTGAGCTAAAACGTAACTGTTTGGTAGTTGGGGGAGCCATTTAACAACTGTTGATAGTTGAGGGGGCTAAAACGTATTTTTCCATTGAAAAAAAAAAAAAAAAGAAAAAAAGAAGAAGAACGGCGAGGCTCGCTGGCGTGCTCACTGGGTGACTGCCGACTACCCAATGCCTTTGGTGACCCCAAAAAGTTTCATCATTTTTCTTCTCACATTTTCTTCAACCCCTTAGCTATTTAGAACTAGAAAACTCCAGACAAAATCGAACTAAAAACAGAGCCCATGTGCGTGAGTAAGGGAGTGAGAGATGTGCAACAAGATCAGTCCTCCTGAAATGAAAACCAGGTCGAAAATCAAAAAAGAGAGAAGCAATCAAACCAGCTCGCAAGACAAGAACCAAGACCAGGAAGCCCAAGTTTCTGGGTCTCCGCCTAAAGCTCTCCTCGGATAACTCACAAAACTCGACCCAAATGACCCACAACTACAAAACCAACCACCATGATTAGCACCACCAGCGGCGTGGCAGCCGGGTGGGCCAACATGGGCTCCGGTGTCACCCAGTTGGTCATGCTGAGAAGAAAAAAAAAAAAAAAAAAAAGGAATGATGGTTTAGGCGCGGCCAGCGAGCCCTAAATCACCGTTCTTCTTCTTTTTCTTTCTTTTTTTTTTTTTTTCAAAATGAGGTCATTTTTGGGGGTAGTTTTTAAATTGATTTTTTTCTTCAAAAGGGCATTTTAGTAACTTAACCTCAAAAAACGACGTCGTTTTGCATTTTCCATTCAATTTGACGGTCTTGACTAACGGAGGAGGCCAAAATACAACTGTCAGGTAGTTTAGGGGGTCATTTTATCACTTTCGAAAGTTTAAGGGGTTAAATCGTAAATGGCTGGTGATTGATGGGGCTTTTTTATATTTTTCCTATATAGAAAGTAGGCAAGTAAGATTCTTTACTAACACAATTGGGGGTGAAAATGCAGGTGGATAATAATCGCCCGCATTTACTATTCGCACTTATGTAAAATCCGCTATCCGTATATGCAGATGTGGATAGCAAAAACTAATATCTGCAAATGAGGATGCAGATAGTAGTTTTAGGGTATGTATAATGTAGATGCGGATTTATCCGCATTTACATTCCTTTATATATTTAATACATATTATTATATATATGTACATATATATTATATTTAATATTCTTTTAATTTATGTTTATCGGATTTGTAATTTATGTTTTTTATATTTGTTAGATTTGTAATATTGCTGCATTCTACTTTTAGAAAACTCTTTTAACATTATATAATATAAACACTACATTAATTAACATTATATATTAAATTAACCATCACTACAAAGACAACTAATATTACCTTCCGTATCTCCTCGACTGCTACTCGGTTGGTTGCTTGGTTGCCCACTTTGAGGTGCACTTTCCGTAGTCGCTTTCCTTCCTCTTTCTGAGAAAACAAACAAATATGTTGAGGTCATTAGTGGATTAACATACTATCAATTCAAAATAATAATATAAATATTTTTTTTTTTAAAAAAAAAGAACAAATATTGTAATCCTATGTACCTCCTCGACTGCTACTCAGTCGGTGGATTGGTTGCCCACTCGGAGATGCACCTTCCGTAGTCAGTTTCCTTCCTCTTTCTGAGAAAACAAATTTTCCAATGTTGAGGTCATTAGTTGATTAACATACTATTAATTCAAAACAATAATATAAACATTTAAAAAAAAAAAGAACAAATATTGTAATCCTATGTACCTCCTCGACTGCTGCTCGGTTGGTGGCTTGGTTGCCCGTATAGAGATGCACCTTCCGTACTCGCTTTCCTTCCTCTTTTTGAGAAAACAAATTTTCTAATGTTGAGGTCATTAGTGGATTAGCATACTATCAATTAAAAATAATAATATAAACATTTTTTTTTTAAAAAAAGAACGAATATTGTAATCATATGTACCTCCTCGACGGCTGCTCGGTCGGTGGCTTGGTTGCCCGCTCGGAGATGCACCTTCCGTAGTCGCTTTCCTTCCTCTTTCTGAGAAAACAAACAAATATGTTGAGGTCATTAGTAGATTAACATACTATCAATTCAAAATAATAATATAAACATTTTATTTTATTTTTTTAAAAAAAGAACAAATATTGTAATCCTATGTACCTCATCGACTGCTACTCGGTCGGTGGCTCGGTTGCTCGCTTGGAGATGCACCTTTTGTAGTCGCTTTCCTCCCTCTTTCTGAGAAAACAAACAAATATGTTGAAGTCATTAGTGGATTAACATACTATCAATTCAAAACAATAATATAAACATTAAAAAAAAAAAAAAGAACAAATATTGTAATCCTATGTACCTCCTCGACAACTGCTCGGTTGGTGGCTTGGTTGCCCGCTCAGAGTTGCACATGCAGTCGGAGTCATTTTCTTCGATGGTGTACCAATACGGCTAGCCCTAGTTTTAACTCTTGGACTTTTACCCTTCTCCCTATCTGGCTGAGGAATATCACATTCTCCATCACTTCCTTCACAACCACCATTTTCACGGGCAGCACTATGTAATTCATCCACGCCACCACCCCCTTCTCCTTCTACTTCTCCATCTCTATCTCCATGACCATGTTGTCCTTCTTTACCAGCTTCAATAAGGAAACGTTCATCAACCACTACAGCATCGTCTACCATATGTTCGACATATAAGTGAACTTGATCAAATTTGTAATCCTCAACAACATTTATAAAATCTATAATGTTTGAGTCAGTGTGTAAAGGTATCACAACCTGATGATTATCGCCGACATTGTACCAGCATCTAATTTCGCTCACATATCCTAAATCGTGAACGAGCTCTTTGATTTCTCATAGGCTTATGTAGTCAATATCATACTACTTGACTTCATGTATGTCACCATCAACGTACGAAAATGGATCATGACGCACTATCCCCCCATAGTGGATTGTTATATTGATCAATATATCTGTACTTATGTGGAAATATGATTAAGACAACATTAAAATATTAACAATAGTTATTTTTTTATTATTATTAGTATTATTTAAGTATATGGAAGTATGCTTCAAACAAATATAAAATATTAACAATAGTCAATTAAGAGGTGCAAATATAAAAAAGGGAACAGAATCACACATATGCCCTTTATCTCCATTTACAAAGCATGCATTATGTAGTCAATGGATTGCATAAAAAAACTGCATGTATATGATAATATACATGGAAACAATTTTTGAAGTCTTTATCACGTGCTCATGCTAGTCAATACTGGACAATTTTCATGCTAGCCACAAATACCAATCTACCATCCCCTGAAACTTTAATTACCACAAATACTCAACCCTCTATATGACCAACAACCATTTTGCCAAAACAAGACAAAACTGGCAATACAAGACAAAACACCCATGCTGGACCACTTTTAGCATTTCAATCTTCTTCTCATTCCAAAGCCACAACCGACATGCATGGACCACCACAAGCTACAACCCACTACCAATCCAACCCGTAGCAAAAAATCTACTTTCATTTCAATAAACCTACTAAATATTCAAACACAACAACTAGAACACCACAAAAGCCGACACATAATCGACAAAAATTTTGGGGATTGGGTTTCGTAACAGTCCAACAACTGGAACACCACAAAAGCAACCTAAAACTACAATAAAAAGCTCTCATTCCTCTCAATCAACAAAACCCACAAAATAAAATACAAGAAAAATACTTCTAAGCACTTGGTTTGTCCGTGGGTCTCCGTCGATGCCGATGAATCGGGGTTTGTCCGTCAATGTTCCAAGGGGTTCCACCGGATGAGTGTCGCCGGTGGAAGTGATGTCGGTGGGTGGGTCGGTTCTGGGTGGGTGCGCCGGTGGCCGGTTGGGGGAGCATCGTGGGTGGGTGAAATCGGGTTGGTGAAATCAGGGATGAGCAACGACGGTGGGTGGGTGAGCCGGTGGGGAGAGCACCGTGGGTGGGTGAAATCAGGGATGAGCAACGACGGTGGGAGCGACGCCGGTGGGAGTAACACCGGTGGGTGGGTGCGCCGATGGGGAGAGCNGTTAGTAAATGGAATTTTTTTTTTCTTGAAAAACAATTACTAACGTGTCCATAATTGGCACGTTAGTAAATGTAAAACAATTCCTAACGTGTTAATATATGGCACGTTAGTAAATGTTAAACAATTACTAACGTGTCCATATATGGCACGTTAGTAAATGTAAAACAATTACTAACGTGTCAATTATGGACACGTTAGTAAATGGATTTATTTTTTTTTTTTTGAAAAACCATTACTAACGTGCCTGTAGTTGGCACGTTAGTAAATGAGAAACAATTAGTAACGTTTCTACAGGTGCCACGTTAGTAATTGAATTTTATTTATTTTTTTATTTTTTTTCCATTTACTAACGTGTGAATAGTAACACGTTAGCAAATGGTAACGTGGTACATTGCTGGCACGTTAGGAAATAACCATTTCTAACGTCCACTTTCCAAACGTGTCAAAAACGTTAGGAATGGAACGTTAGGAATTTTACTAACGTTTTTAATGTCTTAAAACGTTAGTAAATGTGCGTTACTAAAAATAATTTTTTTTGCAGTGATAAATATCTATATTAAAATAATGTATACTAGTAAAGAACTTTAGTTCCCAACATATTGGGTAGCACTGCACGTACCATCCCCTATGTTTAGGGAAGTAATTAATAGAAAACCTGCTGCAAGTGACTTTTTGTGGTGTTTTTTAGATTTTTCCTATATATAAGATAGTGAATGAATTATAAGGTGTCTATTGTTAATACTCTATGTCACATATTTATAAATCAACATTCGGCGTTGCCATTAACTCCAACCCAAGACGTGTGGGGAGCTAGTGATCGTACTCTTCAAAAAAGCAAGACGTTCGCCTATGATTTTCTCGGTCTGATGGAGGGGACATGGTGGATATTTTAAATGATGAGATCTTGCTCCTTTTTGCTGTGATAGCAAGAGAGATTTGGCTGCGATGGAATTTGGTCTTGCATGGTGGGGTTTAGGGTTGAGCAAATTACCGACTAAGTGACTTTCGACCGACACTGACCGTTACTGACTAGATGGTGGACAGTAGGCGGCATTATTTTTTTTTATTCTGAATTTTTTTTATTCGGTAGGCAGAAGAGGTTTTTTAACCGAACCGACTTTACCAACAAATTTGCCACTTTTCCACATACTGGCATTACTGACACCGACTTATTGACCGACACTGACTTTACCAACCGTCACTCAGTTTGAAATGCGAAATAAAATAAAATTTGGCGGAATAAGTCGGTTAATTAACCGATTTGACTGACTTTGCCGGTTCAGAATGCGAAGTTAAAATTTTATACCGAAACCAATTTTACCGACCGACACTCAGCCCTAGTGGGGTTTTCACCTATCCTAATGTAGTCACGAATTTAGCACGGGAGTCCCTTAAGCAGTTTTAGTATGCAAATTCTAAGGATCCAACCCAGGAAGACGAAGAATGTGTTGTAAATGAAGGAGAGGTTGGTGTTAGTAACAAATGGCGGGCCCCTCCTCACGATTCCTATAAGGCTAACTGGGATACTACGGTATCCTCGGAAAAACAATGCATGGGAGTTGGAGCAATTATTCGTGATGAACACATGGCTGCAAAAAGCACCACAATATCTGCGGTGTTTGATCCTGTAGCAGAGGAGGCGGTTGCAGCTTTACACGCAGATGAACTATGTAGAGACTTAATTAGGCACCTTAATTTGTGGTTATCCTGGAAGGAGACTCTTTAACGGTGACTAAGGCCACTGGAGGAAATGGAGAAAATTGGCTAAAGTTCGGGCAAATCGTGGAGGACATCAAACTGGTGTTGAGGTCTTTTTGCAGTGGAGAATTAGCTATGTATGATGAGAGGCAAACGAAGCAGCATATGGTTTGGCGAAGGAGGCGGCCAAGTTTTTTATGGATAAAATTTGGTTGGAAGAATCCCCTATTTTTATTTCAAATATAGTTTCTTTAGAGCTGGAGGCTCTTCCTTTGTAAGAGGTTTCGACTCTTATATTCTTGTTCATTTTTTTAATGAAGAAGTGTCTCTTTTTTTTAAAAAAAAAACAAAAAAAATCATTGATATGGGTTTGCATTAGGCTTTCGGGGATGAAAGTTGGGCGCAAACCATTTTTTAAACTTGGCAAAAAAGTAATGCATGTTGTTTAATATATTATTACATCATTGACAAATAATTAAAATGATATTATAGTAAAAATTGGTCATTGATTTTTTTAAAATAAGTACTGATCTAATAGCTAATTTTTACTACCACACCATCAAGTTATATTATATTTGCCTAACGGGTTACTAAATAGCATCACTCCTCATTAATTAGAATACCAATTTTTTTTTTTTGGTAAAAAAAGGCTCAACATACAAACTACATACATAAACAAAAACTTAAATTTTGACTATTCAATTAAAAGAAATGCTAAAAGCTACTCTTTTTTTTTTGTTAATCATTAAAAAGAATACCAAATATATATATTGATTTTTTCTTAATAAGTACTGATCTAACAGCTAATTTTTACTACCACACCATCAAGTTATATTATATTCGCCTAACGGTTTACTAAATAGCATTACTCCTTGTTAATTAGAATACCATTTTTTTTTTAAAAAAAAAAAAGGCTCAACATACAAACTACATAAACAAAAACTTAAATTTTGACTATTCAATTAAAAGAAATGTTAAAAACTACATTTTGTTTTTGTTACTTGTTAAATAGAATACCAAATATATATATATATATATATATTCAGGAAAAATGGGCCCAACATACAAACTACATTAACAAAAGCTTAGATCCTCACTATAGTCAATTAGAAAAAATACTAAAAATTACACTTTTATTCCGCTTCTTATGTAGTATTATTAATTAGCCCTTAGCTTAACTCTTATATATTTAAAAAATAAAATAATATATAAAAGTTGATTGAGATTGCCTAAAAAAAAGTGAGATAAATCGCTAGCTAGGTTTGATAAATATTTTATTTTAAAATTCAATATATGAAATTAATATTTATAATTAAAATACTTAATTTTTAAATATATATTATGTGAAAATACATTTTTAATTAAAATTTTAGCCTAGACCGGTGACTCGGTAATTAATTTAACTCAACACACTGTAAAAAATTAAAACCCGGCCACTTCGATCACATGCACCTACCATCTTGCACTGAAAAGGGAATGAGAATGTCAATTGATCAACAAGCCATTGACTAGTAGTACATGATTATTTAAGACTGATGAATGATGATCGTACTATTCATATAAATAATATAATGTCAGTGTAATATATATAAGGCAAAAAGAATTAGATCTATCTCACAAAAAGAAACCGTCATCTAATATAATATGTAATATCAGGAATCATAATAATGTTAAATTTAGGATGATTGGACTCGTGATAAATCATATTTTGGATGGCCAATAGAAAGTCATATATTCAATTATAAGGGCATCAATATGATTATTCAACAAAAACCCAACATTAATCTACACCGTGGTTTTAGAAGATCCAAGTACAATGTTAATGCAAGTTCAAAGCATAATTAAGACCAGCTAGAGCATATAAAATCAAAATAAAAAAGCAATCACAATTTATGATTTTACAAAATAGAACTTTCCCTATGCTACGGCAACTACAGCATTAATTGTCGCTGGTTGGTAATTGAACAATCTCTGGTGTTCTATTATCTTCAATTGCGGAGTGTTGATAGTAGTACCAAATTGTAACTAAGATGGAGAACACAAGATTTATAGAACTCACAACTGCTAGCGTCCAATAGTAGTTATCCAAATGACTATGGTTCAGTGTGTCATGAAACCAACTTGGAAGGTACTTATTCGCTATAGCAACTGGAACGGTACCACCCAAAATTCCGATTCCAAATGCACAATCGCAGAAAATTTCCAAGTAGCGGATTATTGAGTTAGAAACTTCTTTATCCTTGAAGAAACAAGCAGTGCTCATACCACCGGAAATGTGACGAGAGATTCCCTCAAAAGCACCAAGAAGGATAAACTGTGGAAGAAGAAGCCAAAACATTTCCTGGGTTTTCTCATTATGACTTTTGATCATTTTTAGCCTTATTTTCTCCACTTTTGCAGCTATCATAAAACATGTCATAGAAAACAACATTGCTATCATCATTGCAATTGGGGCTGCATATTTGCTTGATCCCTTCTTAGTAAGTTTCTTAGTGATTATAGAAAGCATTTTTTCCACAATCTCCTGGAAGATTAGTAGTGTAAAAACTGGAACATCCAAATTGTATGCTTGTTGTAGAAAAAAGGTGTCCCCTACCGATAACAAGACCCCACACATAACGAAGGTCATCCATAGTGGTATCATGCGTTTAAAGATTTTTTTTGCCTCTACTTCAGTTACACTGCAAAGTTTCCATCGATTTTGCTCTGAAGTTTGGATTGGGGCTTCAATGGCAGCCTTGTCAAGGCACCTGCATTGCAAAGTTATCTTTCAGAAATCGTTATATGCAATATGCGCACAACTTGATGATAAATGTTGGCCTAAGTTATTGAATTGGCTTCTATAGTTGGCCTTTGGGGATGGAATAACAACCCCAATCCGGCCTTTTGGACACTTTGAAATATATATATATATATATATAGGAGGTTCTGAAATATTTTTGCTTTAAAAATGAGTTGGTTTGATCAAGTTTTCTAGGTTGAGAGAGAGAACCTGAGACCCTGGGTGTGAGGCAGACTGTCAGAAGTAGATCGATTTTCATGGATAGTGGTGAGAGGACTCTCCTGTGACTGTGGTTTAGGTTTAACACATTTGGATGAGCTTGAGCGACTGATGAACAGAAGAGTTGCCACTATCATCCCTATTGTTGGTACTCCGAATTGGACAGGCCATGAAATATATGAAAACGCAAGGTTGAGAAGGATGGTAGCGCAAAAGCGTGCGAATTTTCTGAATAAGCGTCTAAATTTTCCTGGCTTATTCTCTTCTACATCATCTTGACCATTTTTTGTTTCTCTTTGCTCCTGTTCGTCTATGAAAGAACGCACAGATGCCTTATGACCAGATATTCCAATGACTATGAAGGGTATTGATATGTAGAAGAGAACCCTTTGGCTAGCAGTGCAATTTGGACTACCGTCACATGACAAGATGCCGGCATATTCTGAAAGTACCGATTGTGTTGACATTGTCAAGAAGCTCATCCCCTATAGTGAAACCAAATAATTAGTACATCTTCTCTTATTTCTCAAAGTCTGTTAGGTGGAAAAGAATAAGAGAAGATTTGGAAGAAAACTTACTAAGCTATAAGCAACACTGGAGAAGAAGAGCACCCGATAGTTACCCACGAAAGAATTTGCAAGGAAGGCCATGCCTACGGGCATTATGGTCTCTGACCCCTTACACCCATTTACAATTGCAGCAGCACGGGTGGCGTCAACCCCCAGAACATCTGTTAAGTATGTCATTCTCAACCACAAGGCGTATTCCGCTAGTCTATCAGCCCATTCCAGAACTACAACGAACCAGAAAGAAAGTGCCTCATCGATAAACTTAAGCAAATTATTTTTGACGACGATTAAGAGATCGTTTAGAGCCATTAACGGTGATCTGTACAGTACTAGCTGAGGCATATCCAAAAGCCAACGGTGCAGAGCGAGCTCGCGAGCTGTTGTTGGTGCCCAAAACACTCCCAAAGTAAAGATTCTTGGTTCGCCACCGCCTGATGAGCTAAAACCAGTAGAGCATTCAGAAATGTATATGAATCTACTAATTGGATACACTTGAGTACCTTTTAAACCTTGTCAAGCTCTATTACAAACAGTTGTAGCATTTTCGTGGAGGAGAAAGCTACAAAAAAAAAAAAATGAAGAGAAGTATGATGACAAATGGTTCGTGACATCATCGGAATGACGCATTTCTCGTTTCAGGGAAGGCCCAGGGCAGTCACTTCCATTACCATTCACAATACCGATACATTTATTTATATATTAGCATAGGAAGTGGAATCCTAAAAGAAATGATTTTCTACTCCGAATAATAAATGTTGCACGTTGCCTTCTTATTTACTTCACATTCTCTTTATTATTTGATTATATGTTTCGTAGCAGAGGTTGTCTAAGCTTGCATGCATGTACTGGTTCAACCATTGAACTGGAAATTGACACTTACAAGTATTTATCTTCATTAAGATTCTTTTCCCTCTAATTAGTGTAACAAATCAATCAATTGGATATTGATAAAACAATGGTAGCATAATGATTATTCCAATGGATGCTCTTATAAATTTAGATGGGAAAAATATAAAAACCCCCCTAAATTATCAGTCATTTACAATTTAACCCGCTAAACTATCAAAATACAACAAAAATGCCACTTATTTTTTTATATTTCTATAATACCCCTATTCTTTTAACAAATAAAATATTAAACTAATTGTAAAAAAAACCCAAAAAAAAAGGTAAATATTTATTTATTCCATTTTTTTTTTGTATTTACTAGCCCTTTTTTTGTATTTTTAAAAAATTATTNACCCAAAAAAAAAAAAAAAAAAGTGAAAAGAAGAATGATGACAAATGGTTCGTGACATCATCGGAATGACGCATTTCTCGTTTCAGGGAAGGCCCAGGGCAGTCACTTCCATTACCATACACAGATACCGATACATTTATTTATATATAATAATATATTAGCATAGGAAGAGGAATCCGAAAAGAATTGATTTTCCACTCTGAATAATAAATGTTGCACGGTGCCTTCTTACTTACTTCAAATTCTCTTTATTATGGGCTTGTTTGGCAATAGATGGACCGAACTAATTCAAATTTTTTTTAAAAAAAAATTTCAAAATTAATCTTAATATTTTTATTTTTTATATCACATCAATCACTTTTTATTACTATTTAAATAAACAAATTACTATAAAATAAAAAATTTTATTTTTTAATACAAAATATTTTTATTTTTTTTCTCACATCAATCAAATCTACTACAATATCAATTCACTTTCTCAAATCCAATCCATTACCAAATACAACCATAGTATTTGATTATATGTCTCATAGTCAAGGTTGTCTAGCTTGCATGCATGTACTGGTTCAACCATTGAACTGGAAATTGACACTTACAAGTATTTATCTCCATGAAGATTCTTTTCTCGCTAATTAGTGTAACAAATCAATCAATTGGATATTGATAAAACAGTGGTAGCATAATGATTATTCAAATGGATGCGCTTATAAATTTAGATGTATATATATCCAACGAGAAATAAATATGGTGTGGCTATGGCTCCAAAAATCTAAAAATTATATTATCGAACATGAAATTGGCCTAAAATTATAGGGGTGAAAAAGCGCGGTTAATAATCGTCCACTAGATAACTACTAATCGTACTAACCGCTAATTACTTTTGAAATGATTAGCGGATCACTAACCACCTATATATATATAAACTTTCAACGCTTTTACAATCTTCTCTCAAAGTTCAATCAGTGTAACAAACTTTAAAAAAAATTGCTATATCACCCTTTCACTAAGTGTGAAGTTTTTTCAAAATATCCTTGTATTTTTTTTAACAAAAAATAATTATAATTGAAAGATAATTTTGTAAAAAAGAAAAATAAATAGGGAGTATAGAAAGCAAGAGTGGTCCTGTTTGGGTTGGCAACATGGAAAAACATGACAAAAGAAAGGAGATAAATAAACAGTGAAACATAGGTGAAAATGGTAAAAGACCAAAAAGGTTTGGGTTGGCAACAGATAATTAAAGACATGACAAAAGAAAGGAGATAACTAAACAGTGGAACATAGGGGAAAGCGGTAAAGACCAAAATGTTGGAGACTGATTGGGGTTGTTAGACCAAAAAGGTTTGGGCTGGTAATAGAGAAAAACATAACAAAAGAAAGGAGATAACTAAACAGTGAAACATAGGTGAAAGCAGTAAAGACCAAAATGTTGGAGACTGATTGGGGTTGCTAGACCAAAAAGGTTTGGGTTGGTAACAGAGAAAAACACAACAAAAGAAATTAAGGAGATAACTAAACAATGAAACATAGGTGAGAGCGGTAAAGACCAAAGGGGTTGCTTTGTATTAGAGAAGGGGGAGGAAAAGTGATGTAGCATGACATCATGGATCGCAAAAACAAACAACATGCAATTCACAAAACTGGGGCGGATCGTTTGCAATCTCATTCGAACAAAATTGCAAAGGAGTAACTTTGTCCAACTCATTTGTGATGTAGCGGAAGACTTGGTAACAGTAATCAGAATCATTTGTCTTTTGACCAAAAGATAAAACAAACTCACATGCTTAGAAGAAAGATAAATTTCATAGTGTTTGAGAGAAATTTTCTAGTTTGATAATAATTCGAATGAGCCAATGTTTTACATTGCATTAAAAAAAAAACAATAAAAAAAAAAAACATATACATAGAAGAGAAATACTTGTAGATAAAGTAAACATAATGTAAACCTAATCCTAATAAAGAAATGAATGCTTAAAGTAAATATAATCCTAGTAAGGAAATGAAGTAAATTAATTCATAATCAAATAAAGTATTTTACAAAATACAATCCTAATAAAATTAAAGAAAACAAAAATCATATTTCATCTTCTAAGAACGGATAAAATTCTAATCAAATAATGTTTCATGAATATTATTTTTGTCTTTTTTTTTTTATTATTTTCATTTTCACTAAAAATATGGGTAAATATCATCCTACATTAGTTTGATAGCTCATTCGAACGCAAATACGTTTTGTGCAAATATGTCTTGCATTCTAGTCTCCTCTTTATAGCCACTTTGACCAAATAAATTTGGATTTAACAAAATCTCGTGAAATGACTTTGTAAATCGTTGAATAGCTTTCTAACACAATCAAACTTGCTCCAATCCGATGTCAAAAATGAAAAATATAATTTTTTATTAAAGTTGATTTGATACAAATTACACCATACATAAAAAAGTAGCATTTTCCTTTTTGAACGAGGTTTAGAGCATTTGCATTGCCCTCAACTAAACAACCTTTTGAGCCAATGTGTTAAAATTGACTCCCATCCAGCTGGCTGCAATAGCCAAGGAGATGACGTTGAGCTACAGTGCTCAGCAGAACAACCTTTTGAACCAATGTGTTAAAATTGATTCCCATCCGACTGGTTACAAGCCAAGGAGATGTTGATGAGCTACAGTGCTCAGCAAAGTTGCTGAGCACTCACATTGCCCTCAACTAAACAACCTTTTGAGCCAATGTGTTAAAATTGACTCTCATCCGGCTGGTTACAATAGCCAAGGAGATGTTGATGAGCTACAATGCTCAGCAAACTCAACTCTGAATATTCTCATTAATCAAAATCAACAATAAACAACTTCATTCTTAGGGTTCTATGCATTTATTTATAGCTCCAAGATTTCTAGTCCTAAGATAACAATGACATAAAGTCAGTTTAGAAGTCTACAAAAGAAAGCTAAACCAAATAAAAGACTAACAAAAAAACCTAGTTCAAATAAAAGACTTGAAAAATAAAATAGAATAAAAGACTAGCAAATAAACCTAATTCAAATAAAATACTAAAAAATAAGATAAGCCGTCCTGATCTACATCACTTCTCTTTTTTATTAAAGTTGATTTGATATAAATTACACCCTACATCAAAAAGTAGCATTCTCCTTTTTGAATGGGTTATCCCCTTCTCTTTTTTATTAAAGTTGATTTGATATAAATTACACCATACATCAAAAAGTAGCATTCTCCTTTTTGAATGGGTTATCTTTTTGGGGACCCTTATCTTTTTTGTTAAAGTTGATTTGATATAAATTACACCCTACATAAAAAAGTAGCATTCTCCTTTTTGAATGGGGTTTAGCAAGGTGACCCATGTCTTAGGACCCTTCTCTATCGGTGATTAGGGGTGTTAAATGAGCGAAGCGCTTCGCGAGCAAGCTCGGGCTCGACTCGAATATTAAATGAAGCGCTTCGTGAACACAAATCCTGGCTCGAATATTAAATAAAGCAAGCTCGGCTCGACTCGACTAAGCTCGTGAATCAGCTAGTATAAGCTCGTATATATATATAATTGTAATAATTACTTATAAATTAAATAAGTATATATATATTAAAATAAATTAAATAAGTATATATGTTATATATATACATCTCAAGGTGAGATACATTGGAGAAAAAGCAAAGGAGGAGTGGAAATGTACCAACTTGCACATATTCTCTAAAAAGCAGTGTATCATCAACATCCCATGCTCTGTCTCTGACGCGCCAGCTTTAACATAAATAATGAATGAGACGCTGAATCCTGCCTTCGTCCCTAAGTGCAAGTGCACGCCAGGCTGTCGCCTTAGTTCTCATCTCCACCATACACTAGCCCTTTTTATTTCAAAATATCTTTTGCACCTCTTTCATCTTTCTTCATTCCCATAGAAACCAACCTAAAGCTGTAGCTCCTTCCTTCATCTCCTTCAAGCTTAAGCTCTTATTCCCTTTCCTTAAACACTTGACACTCGTTCTCACGTTCTGCTCCGGTGCGCCTCTCACTCTCTCTCGTTCTCTCAGTCTCCTCTAACTCAGCACTTTCTCTCTCTCTCTCTCTCATTCTCACGATCTAAAACCCATATCTAAACCCAGATTTAAAACCCAGATCAGTCTCCTCTCACTCTGCCCCTCTCTCTCTCGTTGTGCCATCTGCACAACCCGATCCCTGACAACGATCAAAACCCAGATAGGCGACTAGCTTAGGGCTCGAGCTCGAGCTCGATTAAGATCTTGTCGAGCCGAGCTCGAGCAGCCAACCCAGACTCGACTGGAGCTTGAGCTCGAGCCTAGCCCAGAAATAAACGAGCCAAGCCTGGACAGTCTAGACTCACCCAAGCTCGGCTCGTTTACACCCCTATCGGTGACACGGGGCTCCCTCCCTCTCTCTCAATCAGTACTCAATGGAAAATGATGGGAAGACGATGAACAAAGGCCTAACTGGCTCAAATGATCAAGCGTGCATAACCTGCTTGAGAGCAATTACAAGTTTAAAGGACTAAATTAAGAATTTTTGAAGCTTATGGAGGATATTTCAAATAGAATGAAAGTTCGAGAGGACTTTTTGAAGTTTTCCTTAAAACTTATAAAAGCATAAAACTTGAAAACCTAAAGAACTAGCCCACTACAACAAAGACTTCGATTTCAAGGGCTTGAAATTGCATTGGGGTGTTCAGATAGACATTGACATGTCAAATGAGACACATGTGACAAATGACAAACTATTAATTTTGATGGTAAAGTGACAGAATGATATATTTTAAACTTTGACAAAAACTTAGGCTATGCTTGCCAAAGAACAAGACTGAAAAAAGAACCCAAAGACCCAAAACCCCAAAAAAAATCTCACACTATTCATCTTAAAATTAACCCAAGCATTCTTACTTTTTACATTGTATCAATAATTTTTAGTACCATTCAAATAAAAAAATTACTAAAAAATAATTTTTTTTTTTTCACTTTTTCATACAAAACATTATTATTATTTTTCTCACATCAATTAAATTTATTACAATTTCAGTCCACTCTCTTTTTCAAGTCCTTTGCCAAACACACCCCTAAGGACCTTAATTATTCTTGAAATTGAAAATTCAAAAACTAAATCAAAATCAAATAAAAACCTAATGACTAAATATGATTTTTCCCTAAAAAATTCATAGCAAAACCTTTTATCAAAACTTTTTTTTTCTTTAGTTAAATCTTATGTTTTTAATGTCTTTGTTTTTTTGAGAGAAAAGGAAAATTAATATATAAATTTAAAAAATTGAAATGCTTTTACATTTTGAATTTTGGTATTTGCAAAAAAAAATTCTCATAGTTAAATTTGAAATAAAATAGAAATTTTGGATGACCCTCTCTTCTAGTGATATTTAATTTTGTTTTCTTTAGAAAAATCTAAATTTAAAAAGGTTTTTTTTTTGACATGTTCGCACAAGAGGGGGATGGAGATTCGAACTGGTGACCTCCGCTTCATTAGGTGTGGTCCCAGCCGATTGAGCTACCTCTTGAGGACTAAATTTAAAAAGTTGAATGAAGTACACATACACCAAAGATAAGGTCAGAAACCTTAAAAAGAAAAATAGAAAAAGGCCTGAAGCTTTGCAGATGTTTGTGCCATTCAGCCCGAAAAGAGTGGATCGGATCGAACTCAAAATTTTAATTTTTTCTTAAAATTAATTTTAAAGTTCTTATTTTTTATATTATATAATATTTTTTATTATTTAAATAAAACAATTACTACAAAATAATTTTTTTAACTTTCCTATGGTTTCCATACATTTTCTCCTGTCCACTCCTTTCCCCGAACATAACTCTCATATGGAAGATCTAAATGATACTCTGGCTATATTTGCAAAGAGAATGGCTCCCAAGTAGAATGGTGCTGTTTATGAACCTATCTCATTTTTCAAAAATTCTTTTTAAAATTAACTAAAATATTTTTATTTTTTACATCAAATCAATTATTTTTTATTACTTTTCAAATAAAAAAATAACTACAAAATAAAATTTTTATCTTTTTATATATAAAATATTTTTATTTTCTTTTTTCATATCAATCGCATCTGCTGGTACGGTATCACTTCACTTATCATCCTATTTCCATTCACAAACAGAGCTTTCGGCTTCCGGCCTCCCGAAGGCCAAGGTTAGTATCCTGTCACTTTCATACACACAGACGCCAATACTGCCCGACATGAAAGGTGGGAAGTGCGCTTTAATATGCAGATATTTGGGGAATGGAGAAAAATTCTGTCATGTTTCACGTTGCCATCTTTAATCACTTCAAATTCTCTTTATTATTTGATTATATTTTTCGTAGTAAAAGGATGAGTTCCATCATCCATGCATGATGCATGTACTAGTTCTGTTCAAGTACCATGCATTGAACTGGAAATTGACACATAAATTTTTTTCTTTTGTCCAAATTCCGCTCCATTTTTACAAGTAGTTATCTTCATTAATATTCTTTTCTCTATAATTAGTGTAACAAATCAATTGGATATTGATACAACATGAGTGTGGCATAAAGATCGTTCAACTATTAAATAAAAAATTAAAAAAAAAAAAAAAAAAAAAAAAGCTTTTGAACCTATTTGGTTGTTTCCTGTCACTTTCATAAACACCGATACCAATACACTTAGCAAATCTATAATGGCCGACATGATACGAGCCTAGGAGGGAAGTGCGCTTTGATATGCAGATATTTGGGGAATGGAGAGAAATTCTGTCATGTTTGACGTTGCCATCTTAATCACTTTCGTAGTAAAGGATAAGTTCATGCATGGACTAGTTCTGTTCAAGTACCATGCAATGAACTGGACATTGACACAAATATTTTTTTTTGGTCCGAATTCCGCTCAATTTTTTACAAGTAGTTATCTTCATTAATATTCTTCTCTCTTTAATTAGTGTAACAAATCAATTGGATATTGATACAACATGAGTGTGGCATAAAGATCTGTCAACTATTGAACCTAGTTGGTTGCCGTTTTTATCCTCAGGAATCAGGATCCTTGGATATTTGTACGCCCAAATTTAATGTCAATCGTAACTCGAGTATGTGACAAAAAAAAAAGTAGTATAAAGCAGTTATCGACCCCTTCCGATCCTCTTTTATTTAGCTACTTTATATGTTTATTTAGCAACAAAAAAGAAATTATGATTCGAAATAAAGCATTTTTTTTTAAAAATGCATCCAACATAGAAATAACAGTCTGGTAGTGTATAATCACGTACTGTAGAATTCCGTGTCTATTTATAAACAATATGGGAATATTAAAGTATGGGTCGAGAATTATTATTAGCTAAAATCAACGCGTGCTTCCGTTGTGAGGTCTCATGGAAGAAAAACAAACCCACCTGAATGGTGCCCGCCACCGCCCCAGCCTCATTTCCAAAATCGTCGTTACTGTCCTCCTCGGCGTCGTTGGCCCCTCCGTCTTCGTCGTCTTGCTCATCCTCACCCCCAAGAGCCTCAAGATCCAAGTCGAAGACGCGTTTCTTGTGCAGTTCAATCTCACCACCGACAACTACACGCTCCACTACAACCTGGCACTCGACATCAGCATCAGAAACCCCAACAAGAGGATTGGCTTTTACTACGACACCATCCAAGCAAATGGTTACTACGACTACCACAAATTTGGCACGGTGAGTTTGACGCCGTTCTACCAAGGGCACAAGAACACGAGTGTCCTGAGCCCCGTGTTCAATGGATCACAGCAATTTTCTTTTCCGGAAAGTAGCAAGCTGATCCCCAAGTTTAATACTGATACGAGTCATGGGGTCTACACAATTGCTGTGGAGCTCAATCTTTCATTCAGGACCAAGGGGGGACGTTGGATCAAGAAAGGTCACTTCAATCCTCTGATCAATTGTGATTTAGAGGTTCCTCTGAGCTCTAATGGGAAATCGGCAGCAAGGTCTAACAATAACGAATGCAAATTGGATAGCTGATCACATGTTTGTTTGAATGGGTCTTTCATTTTCATTTTCATTTTCTTTCTTTCTTTCTATGATGTTACCAAACCTTTATCTCTATTTTTATAACACTCTATTGGTGATATATGTGTTGGTGTCTGTTTCCAAAATCTCTTTCTTACATATTAGAAGTACGTCCTTAATTAATGTTGTTCGCAGGTGAACAAATCATCAATTCCAATAATACAAAAGAATGAATTGGGTAACATTTTCAGACTAATTACATTGTCATAGGAGAGCATCAAACACTAATAGACATACTACACTTATTTCAAACCGACTGCGGAAAGAAAAGCCTAATTACCTTTCATGCACCATGACATCCCTACCTCAAAATAAAATAATTAATACATGTACGTACTACTTATGATCATGGAGTGATATTATTTAGATGATGTTTCTTCTTCATTATCCATTTTTTTTTTTAATTAATAGATGAATAAAATTTGTGTTAACAACAAACAAGAATTACAATTATCCCTCCAATAAATTAAACACCGGGAATTGAAACTAGTGTTGTTATTGCTCTACACAACTACCTCAAAGAAAAGGTGATCGACCTCTACATTCCACAGCATTCCTCCAGATTCTCCTACTATACGTACCCTTATTGCACCAATCGGTCTACTGTAAATAGACAATTTTTCATGGTCAACCAAATTACAAAAGCATACAGATATAGGAATTTCACAAGAAAACCAAATAAGCTTACACCAATCCACTTTTTGCTTCTTAGTTATCCATATATTCTTCTTTGTTGCGCTTGTATTATTATGGGCATAAGAGTCGAGAATGTAACAAACACAATTTAAGCTAAAATGTGGAGCTATATAGAAATAATACGTAAAAAAATATTTCCAGAGGGGCCAACAATGAAGTATACAAACCCAAAAAGCAACTATATTACAAAAATAAACTGAGAATTAATGCAGAGAGTCTCTTTGTGACCCAAATTCTCTTCTACCCAAAACAATCCCTCTACCCACAAAATTGAAACAGCACAAAAAGAATTAGATCTTTCCTACATCTCAATTGAGACCCTCATCTAATATATTGCAAGTTCAAAGCATAATCAAGACCATCTAGAACATATAGCATTGAAATATAAAACAATCATAATTTAGGGGTGAAATTTAAAACCGCTTAACCGCATCCGCTAACCGCACTAACCGCTAACCGCTTTGAAAGCAGTTAGTAAAAACCGCCTAGACGGTTAGCGGTTAGCGGTTAGTGGATTTTGAAAAACCGCCTAACCGTTAACCGCTAACCGTCTTTTTTTAAAATATAATATATATTTATATTATATATATATATTTCATATAATAAATAATAATAAATTATTGTAGCCTAGTGGTTATTGTGCGCTTATTTTACTCAGGAGTCCCGATTTTGATTCCTCCAACCTTTGACTTTTGTTTGGGTTTTATATTTTTATTATTTATATAATATGAAAGTGCAAAATTACGTCGTTTTGCACTTCTATATATTCATTTCTTCCTAACCCAAAATGATAATTTTGTTGTAATTTTATTCGTATGTTATATGTTGTAGAAAGTGACCAACAAGATTTTGGTATAATGGTCCAACATATAATGCTCACTTTAAATCAACAATTTTTAATGCTAAAATGGCCATGAAAGAGAAAAAAAAAAATGTTTAAAGTGAGCAAAACAAAAGTTTAAAGTGAGCCCAAAACTGACAAAAAAAAAAGCTCAATAAAAAGCGGTTAACCGCATCCTGTTAACCGCTAACCAAGCGGTTAGCGGATGCGGTTAGTAGATTCTACTAACTGCCTAGGCGGTTAGCGGTTCTAGCCATTAACCGCAACCGCTATTTCACCCCTATCATAATTTATGATTTAAACAAATGGAATTACTTTTCCTGTACCGAGGTGACAACAACAATGCATATCATCATTTTAAGTTTGCGCCGATGATTGAGACTCTGGTGTTCTAATCTCTTCAATTGCCGAGTGTTGATAGTTGTACCAAATTGCCACCAAGATGGAGAAGACAAAAGTTATGAAACTCAAAACTGTTAGGGTCCAATAGTAGTTATCCAAACGACTTTTGTTCAGTGTCTTCTGAAACCAACTTGGTTTGACCTTACCCACTATATAAACTAAAACGACACCACCCCAAATTCCAATTCCAAATACACTATCGCTGAAAATTTGCAAGTAAGAGCTTATTGAGTCAGGAACTTCACCGTTGAAGAAACAAGCAATGCTAAAACCAGATATTTGATCACGGTCAACAAGAATGTTATGAGAGATTCCATCAAGGGCACCGAGAAGGAGAAACTGTGGAAGAAGGCAGAACATGCTTATTGGGATTTCCTCATCAGGTTTTTCCGTTAACCCATGACTTTTGATCACATCTAGCCTCCTTGTCTCCACTATTGCAGCCGTCATACAACATAAAATAGAAAATATCATTGCAACTATGTTTCCAACTGGAGCTGCACATTTTCTTGATCCATTTTCAATTAACTTCTTAGCGACTGTGGAGAACATTAATTCTGCAATTTTCTGGAAGATTAGCAGCCAAAAAGAGAGGAATTTTGATCGAAGTTGGTTGCTTGGTTTAAAAAAAAAGTGTCTCCGACAGATGACACGAGACCACACATGATGAAGGTCATCCACAAAGGTATCATGCGTATAAAGATTTTTGTTTCCTCTACTTCTGTTACACTGCAAAGTTTCCATCTATTTTGTACTTGTTGCTCTAAATTTTCAATTTGGGTTGGAACTACAATAGCAGCCTTGTCAAGAAACCTGCATTACAAAGTTATGTTTCAAAAATTTTTGTATGCAATATGCCTACAACTTGCTAATAAATTTTGGCCTAAATTACTAAATTGATTCTTGTGGTTTGAATTTGTATCAAAATTGATCCATAATAAGCTAGGGTTATCGCTTTTCAAAGAGACGGGGACACACACTAAGCCCAAGGCAAAGTAATGTCACGATCTTAGAGCATTCCGATTAAGCTCTTTAAAATTTAGGTTTTTTTTTTAAAATAAAAAATAAAAAATAAAAAGTAACTAACTACTTTTTAAAACTATCGAATATTAAACTCTCTAAATATTTCTCTACTTTAACTAAATATATATATTTTTATTAATAAATGTAATTGCAATGAAACCCACTTACTTTGATTCAATGTGATAAATTTACCAAAATGCCACCCCAACAACCAAAATAACATTAAAAAAATAAATAGCTTTTGCTTTTGGTGTTTTTATATTTGNTTAACTAAATATATATATTTTTTTATTAATAAATGTAATTGCAATGAAACCCACTTACTTTGATTCAATGTGATAAATTTACCAAAATGCCACCCCAACAACCAAAATAACATTAAAAAAATAAATAGCTTTTGCTTTTGGTGTTTTTATATTTGGAAAGGAGTTAAAGCAAATGTTAAGTTTAACTTTGGATAAAGAGTTGATAAATAACATTAATTAAATAATTAAATTTACTGCTGCTTCTTATATGTTTAAGCTTTTGAAATAAGTAGTCTTAAGAACTCGAGGTTCCAACTCTTGTACTTTCTATTCAGATTGCAAAAGAACCTATCACCATCTTCGCATCTACACGTAGACATTTTTGTTAGTTATTTAAAGGAAAAATGGACAGAAAGTGTTAGATTTAAAATACCAACTCCGATCTTAAGTTGGTCAAATTAAAAAACTTTGATCTAAAAAGCAAAAAATAAAAAATAAAAATCAATATATATATAAGGATATTCTGAAGTATTTTCGCTTTAACAATGAGTTCAACTGATCAAGATTCTAGGTTGAGAGATAGAACCTGAGGCCCTGGGTGTGAGGCACACATTCAGAACTATGGCGATTTTCATGGAGTTGATTAGCATCCCGTGGGAGGCGACAAAACATCTTGGAGGCAGAAGCTACAAAGACTCTAGAAACAGTGGTGAGAGAACTTCCCTGTGGTTCGGCAGCATGTATGTATGAGTCCGAGCCACTCATGAACAAAAGAGTTGCCACCACCATCCCTGTTGCTGGTATGCCAAATTGGATAGACCATGGCGCCATGGATGAAAGCATAAAGCCGAGTAAACTCGTAAATATGAAGGATATGAGTCCTGTGTAAAGCCATTTATATTTCTCTCGTCTTTTCCTTGCTAGATGAACTTGACCAGTTCTTGTTTTGATTGGCTTTTGTTGTTCTAGGAAACATGTCAAGGATACCGCATGACCAGATACTCCTCTTGCTATGAAGAGGAATGATAGATAGAACAGAATGATTTGCACACCACCAATGCAATTTGACTTGTATTCCCCACAGTTGCCTGCAAATTTCGAAAGTACTGGGGGTGTTGACATGGCCAAGAAGATCATCCCCTGCAGTGAAACCAAATAATTAGCACAACTTCTGATTTGTCAAAACCTGTGTGGTGCAAAAGAATTATGAGCGAAGATTTGAAAACTTACCAAGCTATAAGCATGACTGGAGAACAAGAGCATGCAATAGTCACCCATGAAAGCATCTGCAAGGAAGGCCATGCCTACAGGCATTATGTTCTCTACACCATTACACACATTTACAATTGCAGCAGCATGGGTTGTGTCAAGCCCCCAAACATCTGTTAAGTATGTCATTCTCGACCACAAGGCGAACTCCGCTAGCCTACCAGCCCATTCCAGAACTGCGATGGACCAGGAACAAAGCCCCTCATGGATAAATGGATTAAAAAACCAATAAGATCTCAGGTGGCTTAATACATGGGATTGAGCCCCTGCCAACGGTAATCTGAATGGTACCGGCGGCCTGGGCATATCCCAAAGTAAAAAATTCTTGGTTTGCCACAGCCTGATGATCAGCTAAAACTAGTAGAGTATTCAGAAATTTATATAAGGAATCTCTTAAAATGCTATGACCATTTTGGAAGTTGAGATCCAAATTACTTCCACAGAAGCGAGGAAATGTCTGAAGCATTATAGAGACTGCAGGTTTCTTGGAGAGAAAGCTATAGGGAAAGTGAAAAGAAGAATGGTGGAAAATGGTTCCTGCCATCCCAGAAAGAGGTGAAGAACTTTCCCTTACCGCGTTTGCAATTTTGTTTTCGTACATCTTATTGAAATTTAGATCAGAATGACGCCTTTCTTCTGCTTTCGGGGAAGGAGTGATTCCTTTGCCACTCAATTTCATACCCAGAAACATTGAAAAATGAAGGTCAAGGGTTTTCTTGTAAATGAAAAGGTATAGTTTACAGCAAGCCTTCCGGGTTTGTGAAATGGAGTCAAGAAGCAAAACAACTAGAATGGGTGACTCCATCTGTCACTATGCGGTAGAGCATCTCCAGGCTAAAATAGCCACTAACTATTCACTTTTTTTTTATTTTAGTTACTAATTTTTTATTTTTCACTTCAGCAAATCTTCTATTTTAACCATTCATTTTAATTAAATATTATTTTTTAATATTATTTTATTATTTTTTATCTTTTCATTTTATTTCTCATTTCTCTTACCCGCATTTCCTTCACCCATTTTCTTTCCCATTTCTTCTCTCCCTCACCGCTCTCCTCCCCTTTTCCTCGCTCAGTCTAACGCTCTCCAAAGACGTCGAAGACGACAACGAAGACCTCAGCTTCTTCGAAGAACCCGACGACAACTCCCACCACCACCTCCAATCAGATCCGGGTCATCCTGAAGATGATTTCGTCGATGATGACGATCTCAAGGACTTCTCCGATCTCGACGAGTTGGCGTACAAGGACGGCGAGTACAAGGAGCCGGAAGTGGACGACAAAGATGTCGTCGTTCTGAAGGAAGGGAATTTCAGCGAGTTCGTGGAGAAGAATCAGTTGGTTTCGTCGAAATGGGTTTCTGATTCCCGGAGGAGTCGGGTCGGGCCAGCTCCGGCCTTGCGCTGGCCTCCGCTATGGTTCTGCAATTGAAAAGCATGGCGTGTTGATTTTGGGCGTGTTGATTTGGGTACTCTTCGATCGGGTCTGTTGATTTGGATTTCTTTGAGATTTTCTGGTACTTTTGGAAGGAATTGGCGGGTGATCACGGAGAAATAGAAGAGGGGAGAGAAAATGAACCAGCAAGGGAGAGAAAGAACAATAAAAAATAGTTAACAGGTGCTGCAGTGAACTTTCATCACTGTAGCATATTTAGAGACAATTGCTATTTTAAAGGCTCTTTTGGAAGAAGAAAACTGCTAAATTTAACAAAAAGGTTAGTTTGAAGTGTATGCTCCCGTGTTTCCATCCTGAAGCCTCAGACTTTCACGTGGCACTCAGTCACCGTACAATTTCATATCTTCCTCACCTCCTAAAAATCGATATAGGACAGATATGCATTGCTATTGATTTTCTGCACAGAGAAAAGATCTTTGAAAATGCATGGATCAAAGAGAAAAGCCGACAACCATCCGCACGTAAAAGACAAAATACTTTAAGACTGTGAAATGTCCGACTTGCCCTCGGTGTCGAGACCATATTGCCTTTTGTAGGTTAATGGTTTCCTTGGGCCTGGTCTCGATCAATGGATTGAATTTTGGGCCTGCTGGGCCTAACAAGGCTAATCCGTGAGTACTCAACATAGATGATTATGCTTTTGTCATTGAGTTTATTTGTCAATTTTCTTGGCAATCAATTTCTTTTTCCCTTCAATATGAAATCATCTATTGGTGCTATGTTGGTGTTTGTTTCCAAAATATTTCCTCTCACTTATTAAAAAGTTGCTTGTAACAGGCTAAAAAGACATCTCTAACAATTTTGTAAGCCGACCATTTAGAAAAAAAGTATGTCCTTAATGTTGTTCAATAAATATATATATATAGCCGGTGAACAAATTAAATGATTAATTCGAATGATGCAAATTAAACCCCAACAAGAGGATTGGCTTATACTACGACACCATCCAAGCAAAGGGTTACTACTACAAGTACTACTACCAATTTGGCACGGTGAATTTGACACGGTTCTACCAAGGGCACAAGAACACGAGTGTCTTGAGCCCCGTGTTTCATGGACGGCGATCGTCTTTCCCGAGAACTAGCGAGCTGATCCTCAAGTTTAATAATGATACGAGTGATGGGGTCTACACAATTGCTGTGGAGCTCAATCTTTCATTCAGGACCAAGGGGGGACGTTGGATCACGAAAGGGCTGAGGGCACTTCAATCCTGTGATCAATTGTAATTTAAAGGTTCCTTTGAGAGGGAAATCGGCAGCTAGATTTAACGCTACCAAATGCAAATTGGATAGCTGATCACATGTTTGTTTGAATGGGTCTTTCATTTTCTTTCTCTTTCTTTCTGTCTATGATGTTACCAAACCTTTATCTCTATTTTTTTAACACTCTATTGGTGATATGTGTTGGTGTTTGTTTCCAAAATCTTTTTCTCACAAATTAAAAGTACGTCCTTAATGTTTGTTCGCATGCAGGTAGTGGCGGAGCCAGAATTTTTGTTGATAGGGGGCAAACATGCCAACCAATCGCGGAACTACATGCCATGGTGCCTTGGAGGCCATGTTTTCCAATTTTTATTTATTTTTTTTAAATACCCCTATGACCCTTCAAAAATTAAATTTTATACGCTCAAATTTTTAATTTTCTTATTTTTACCCTGCCAAACTTCAAATGCTAAATTCGCCTGATGCTAACATGCCCCTTTTTCTCTAATTTGGGTTTTCACAAAGAGAGGAGCGGTATACTGGGTTTGTGCAAAAATTTGACAAATTACAATATTATTTTTAGAGAACTTTTGGCCAAACTGGAATAATTTACGCATTTAGAAAAGTTTCATCATACGCTTTACACACAAATTTAAAAAATCAAGAGTAGCATAGAAATGAAGTTTTTGGCTAAATTTATGATGGATTAATGTAATGAAAATGATAAGAAAATAGTATAATTGATGGAATGGATGTAATGGTTTGGATGGATTAGTAAACTAAAATGGTTGAATGCATGTAATTTAAAGTAAAAATCAAACTTGAACTTATTGGTGGAGACACACTCAAAGAAAGAAGAGAAAATTAGAATTATGAATTATTTCTTATTATTTTTCCAATATATGAATTATTTCTCATGGAGTCATGAGCCTCTTTATACACTACACTATTATCTTTACAATTGGTGGCCCAAGGTTCATATAAATAGATCTAGAAATTTTCAGCTTAGAGCATCCACAGCAGCCTCTTCAAATTTTACTCTTCAACATAACCAAAAACACACTTTTTGTTATTTTAACAGCTCACCTTTTTAGAGCACACTTTTCAGCCTCTCTACTTTAACAATTTACTTTCACTATTTCGTTAAAATATTATTTTTCAAAGATTTATTTATTATTTCTCTAACTTTTGAGTGTTAAAGTTACTGAAATGCCCATGTTATAATAAAATATAAAATATAATAAACCTAAACAAAACGTTGTCGTTTTGCTGCAACCTAAAAAAAAAATACCCTTCTTCCCCCTCCTTCCCCCATGTTCTTTGATGAGTTCCGGCGATTTAACCAGTCGCTCTCCAAGTCCAAAAAGAAAGCCAGAGTGCAGGCCGAGCATGGAGACGCGGAACTTAGTGGCGGATTTCAACAACAAGACAGGGAATAACTGAGGTTGCTGCTTGGAATTGGGTTCGGAAGGGTTAAAAACGAGCGAGGAAGGCTCAATCGGCACGAGCCTTCCCTTGAAGAACAGGTCATCGGAAGGAGACAAAGACAGATTCGGATTCGCACGGTCGTTGTTGGAACCAGAGGAAAGCGTGAAGTTGAACTCTCTCTCCTCCTCGTCTTCCTCTTCATCGCTTTCGTTCTCGCAGTTGGCTCCCTCTTGTTCTCTGTTCTGGGTTTCGTTATCTCCACCTTCCGCATCGTCCTCTTCGTCAGGAACAGCGAACTCCAAGTCAAAGAACGGCCCGTCGTCGTCGTCAGTCTCCGCCGCATTATGAGCCATCGCGGCGATGATTGTGGTGGTACCGACAGTTCTCACAGAGTCTCCGCCACCTCCACCTCCGCTGTTAATACCGCCGTTCCCCCTCTAGTACTTAGCAAGCTGAAAGCTCCAGCCACCAGAAATAATGCCCTGCGGAAAGAGAAAGGATAGAGAAAGGAAAAAGAAAAAAGAAAGAGAGAGAAAATATTGTTGTTTAATAAATGAAGAGGGAATAGTAAATGTTAACTTTGAAGAAATACTGTTCATCTTGTTAAGTTTTTTGTTAAAATGGAGAGGCTGAAAAGTGGGGTTTTTGGGCCTTTTTGTTAAATTGACTCTTCAAACTAACAAAAAATTGGGTTTGAAGAGCCTGCAGTGGGTGTTCTTATAAAACATTTCACCCGGTTGCCTCTTCATATTTTCTAAGCAAATATCCATCTCTGTGCTCTTGAAGGGTAATGGTTCTCAGCCTCTTATATAAATAGTTTGGCTTTCTCCGGTGATTACCTCTCATCACTTTATTTGAAGTGATAAGTAAATTTTGGGTGAACTTCTAATGGACTTGGACTATGTGGTGATGGTGACAATACAATAGTACGTACATTGAGGGGCCAATGGTTTCTTTCCAAGCAACTTCATAAAAGGCCTAGTTTTCAATATATGACGTACGTGCTTATTGCTTACGTGGCAATCTCCTTATCTAAACATAATCAGCACTTAACTCTTCTCCTCCAACCACGTGTCATTGACTTCTCCTCCATCTTTCTTCTCAATCTACTACCCTCTCATTCCAACGCCTCTTCATCTTCTCCCATCTCTGTTTTTGTTTTTTTAGTCTCTTCGTCTTCTCCCATATCTTCTTCCAAGCTTTACCATTCCTATGTCTTCAGTAATTTTCAGAGAGAGTGAAGAAGGCAAGAGGCAAGGGGCAAGAGGAGAAAAACAACTATGGGTGGGCAATTAAGGAAACCAAGGCCACTTTACCTGGGTTAAGAACAAACTTTAGCAGGCGAGAGCGGGCATTTGACCCCTCTCGATCCCTGCTGGCTCCGCCCCTGATGCAGATGCAGGTGAACGTACAAATCATCAATTCCAATAATACAAAAGAATGAATTGGGTAACATTTTCAGACTAATTACATTGTCATAGGAACATCAGACACTAATAAACATGCTACACTTATTTCAAATTAACCGACTGCGAAAAGAAAAGCCTAATTACCTTTCATGCACCATAATGTCCCTCCCTCAAAATAAAATAATTAATACATGTACGTATTGCTTATGATCATCGATTGATATTATTTAGATGATGTTTCTTTGTCATTGATGAAATAATAAATGTGCGGAATATATGAGCGGAAGAATGAGAGGGAGAAGAGAGAGCGGAAGCAAATGTAAGGACTACATTTCTTATATTTGATATATTAAAATGATTACATAGACCTCATTATATAGAGAGGTTAAGAGTGATGGACAAGAAACCCTAGACTAATTAAGGTAGGAAATAAACTCTAATAGGAAAGATAATAAACCTAGATGATAATATATTCTAACATCCCCCCTCAAACTCAAGGTGGAATATTGATAAGTGCTTAAATATTCATATTTAAGCCCCTTAATTTATGTTTGTTACGCCTTTAGTGTATGTTATTTTGTTCTATTTTACTTTCTTTTTGTGTTTTCTCTGTTTTATAGGCTTGTGGAAGAAAAGAAAGTTTAGGGCTTAATGGAAGAGAATTTGGAGAAAAACTAGAAGAAGCTCAAGAAGGAGCTGGAGGCTGTAAGTGCGAACGAGCGCAGGATACCTGCGATCGAGCGCACTAGCGCTCGAGCGCCCAAGAAGAGGATTGAACGCACCTACGTTCGTGCGCAAAAGAAGGAGATCGATCAAAGTGCGATCGATCGCAGCCCGATTGCGATCGAGCGCACCTATGCGTGAAGCCCAAACCAGCCGCAGCCCTATTATGGAAGTTCTTAGTTTTTAGGGTTTTTGTAAATCCTTGTTGCACAAGGATTCAAACCCTACGATTTTTAGGGTTTCTAGAATCCTCTTAGAGTCTATAAATAGGCNCTCTCACGTAAACAATGAGCATAGACCAACAAAGCAACCAAAATGAGCACCAAAACAGCAGCTTCCAAGCTTACAACGACGAGAAAAAAATTCCTGACAATGCCTTACTATTTCACTGCCTAAAACCGAACCCACCCGGCTGATTCGGGTACCTAAACCCGTAGGGGTCAAGCAACTCATCCATCAAGTTCTGGGTCCGCTGAGTTCTGGGCCTGATCTTGATTTTTCGGATCACTGAGTTCAGGCACCGAGTTGAGGCTTACAAGACTCGCCCAGTCGAAACTCCCGGAACCCAAATTCTGAAAGTTGAGCTTGTCGTCCTGTTACTGGGGTCTGTGAGAATTCGTGCATGGCAAAGTGAAGAATCGGTCGTCAATCTCCGGCAGCGGCTCCAACACATCGTCTAAGTGGGACGAAGAGGATGAATGTTACTTTGTTCTATGCTCGAAACGACGACGTGTGGGTGAGGCTAAAATTGGAAGTTTGGACATAAATATCGCATGTGAGGCGCATGTGGTACGGATTCCATCTAATTTGATGGATTTTATCCCCTTGGGATTAACATTGTAAATTTTTGAAACTTTATGAGATAAATTGTAAATTTTTAAACTTTAGAGTTAATATTCAAAAATCACTTAAACTTTTTAAGTTAAAAGTGAATTTTCCCATAGGTTTTTTTTTTTTTTTGGATGAATAAAAGGCCAAAACAAATAAAACAAAACTTGATGGGCTCTACGTGGAAGACTTGAGCACCAAACAACAAAGAGGAAAAAGCACATTGGAATCAAGTTTGGTTTGAGAATTATTGGCTAAATCAAGTTGCGACTCTTGGGCTCCTTTTCCTTCTGTTATCATGTACCCTAGCTCCGATCAGCCATCAGTCATGGCAGAAAGACAAACCCACCTGAATGGTGCCAGCCACCGCCACCGCCACCGCCCCGACCTCATTTTCAAAATCGTCGTTACTGGCCTTGCCGTCCTTGGCTTCTCCGTCTTCGTCGTCTTGCTCGTCTTCACTCCCAAGAGCCTCAAGATCCATGTCACCCACGCGTTTCTTGCGCAGTTCAATCTCACCACCAACAACACGCTCTACTACAACCTGGCGCTCAAAATCAGCATCGAAAATCCCAATAAGAGGATTGGCTTATACTACGACAACATCCAAGCAAATGATTACTACGGCACCATCAACTCAGATGGTTACTACGCATACCACAAATTTGGCACTGTGAGTGTGACGCCGTTCTACCAAGGGTACAAGAACACGAGTGTCTTGAGCCCCGTGTTCCATGGACACGAATTGCTTTCGCTGGAAACTAGCGAGCTCTCAAACTTTAGTTCGGAGAAGAGTCATGGGGTCTACAGTATTGACGTGGACCTCAATCTTACAATCAGGGCCATGGTGGGACGTTGGATCAAGATTGGGCATTTTGAGCCTGTGATCATGTGTGGCTTAATGGTTCCTTTGAGCTCTAATGGGAAATCCGCAGCTAGCTTTAGCACTACCGAATGCGAATTGTATACTGATCACATGTTTGTTTGAATGGGTCTTTCATTTTCTTCTTCTTTCTTTCTTTCTATGATATTACCAAATCCTTGTCTCTATTTTTTTGAACACTCTATTCTGATTATGTGCTGGTGTTTGTTTCCATTACTAAAAAATTACTTGTAACAGGCTAATTAAAAAGACATCTCTAACAATTTTATAAGCCGATCATTTAGAAGAAAAGTCTGTCCTTCATGTTGTTCATTAAATATATGGGAAAACCTGCTATGCGTTTGGTATGCAAAAGGTGAGTTTTGCAGCACCAACTAGGACAATGACAGGTCCATAAAGAAAGTGCCTCATGGATAAACATAAGCAAATAAGTTTTGAGGCCGTTTAAGAGATCGTTTAGAGCCATTAACGGTGATCTGTACAGTACTAGCCAAGGCATATCCAAAAGCCAACGGTGCAGAGCTCGCTCGCGAGCTGCTGTTGGTGCCCAAAACACTCCCAAAGTATAGATTCTTGGTTCGCCACCGCCTGATGAGCTAAAACCAGTAGAGCATTCAGAAATGTATATGAATCTAGCTACTAATTGGATACACTTGAGTACCTTTTAAACCTTGTCAAGCTCTATTACAAACAGCTGTAGCATTTTCGTGGAGGAGAGAACTGCAGAAAAAGTGAAAAGAAGAATGATGACAAATGATTCGTACCATCCAACCCGGAAATAATGCTTCGTGACATCATCGGAATGACGCATTTCTCGTTTCAGGGAAGGCCCAGGGCAGTCACTTCCATGCACAATACCAATACATTTATTTATATATTAGCATATATAGTAGGAGGAGGAATCCTAAAAGAATTATTTTCTTCTCCGATCCGAATAATAAATGTTGCACGTTGCCATCTTCATTACTTCAAATTCTCTTTATTATTTGATTATATGTTTCGTAGAGGAGGTTGTCTAGCTTGCATGCATGTACCGGTTCAACCGGGGGCGGAGCTAGGATATTCACTGAGGAAGGCAAAAAAATTTTATTATGGTGGGACAAAATGAAAACATCCGTGAGGCCGTAGAAGACGGGCCTTGCAACATTGATCCAAAAAGGCATGATTGTTAATAGGTTGAAAATATAATATTTGTCTCGGCTCACCAATTTTAATAGGAGCTCGTTTATAATTTAACTGAAGCCCTATAGAATCGTTGTTTTTCTCCATATCTCAGATAACTATAATTATATATTTTATACAATTAAAATATTAAACAAAAACTATATAAATTAATAAATAATTAAATATAAAAACAATTATCAAGAATAGCAATATAAATATCAAAACAATTAATTTTTTTTAAAAATTAAATCTAAATATACAAATTTAATTACATATATACCTCAAATTTTTGTTGAAGTTGGAAAGTGAAAGGAAAAATCGACAAGTCTTTAAGAAGAAAAATGCCTCAAAGTTTTGTAATTTTTGTAAGATGTAAAGATATTTGACAATTGATTTTTAGCTTCTTTCAATTTAATTGACACATTACTCTAGGAAATAAAACATGTGGCTTAGAAAGTTAGAAATTACAATTAATTTTTCGGTCTCTTTTTATGCTTTGCAAGTTGCACGCTGTATTTTTTTTTGTCTCTTGCACGCATGTTAGCATGTACCATGCCTTCCTCTATACTTTAAGAAAATTATTGGGAAAAGTTGAACATGTTAGAAATAACAATTGATTTTTTTGTTTTCTTATTAGTTTTGCAAGTTGCACGCTGTATTTTTTTTTTTTTTTCTTTTGCACGCATGTTAGCATGTACCATGTCTTCTTCCATACTTTAAGAAAAGTATTGGGAAGAGTTGAACATGTGAACAAGACTTTATAATTTTATAAAGATTTTTTGGTCTCTTTCTTGTGCTTTGCAAGTTGCAAGTTGTATGTTGTACCTTTTTTATTTTATTTTATTTTTCTCTTGCACGCATGTACCTTATCTTCGTCCATAGTTTAAGAAAAATATTGGTAATTGCATAATCTTCAACCTTTTGTTCTTCTACAACTACAAGTTTGCAAGTTTCAAGTAATAATGATTAAAGTTAACTCAACTGCAACATCTTCAACCTTTGGTTGAGGGGGGCATTTGCTCTCAAGAGTTGCTTAGGGGAGGCATAAATCCATAATTATGTCAATTTTTTTTTTTTTTGGTTAATTTTTTACCGAGGGTAAGGAGAATTTTCAGGAGAGGCAAGTGCCCCCCTCAACCCCCCCTCCTCAGCCCCTGGGTTCAACTATTGAACTGGAAATTGACACTTACAAGTATTTATCTTCATTAAGATTCTTTTCTCTCTAATTAGTGTAACAAATCAATTGGATATTGATAAAACAGTGGTAGCATAATGATTATTCAAATAGATGCGCTTATAAATTTAGATGTATATATCCAACTAGAAATAGATATCGTGAAATCTAAAAATCTAAAAATTATATTATTGAACATGAAATTGGCCTAAAATTATAAAAGTGAAAATGTGGGCGGTTAATAATCGTTTACTAACTGCTAATTATATTAATCATTAATCACTTTTGAAGGCAGTTAGTGGATTGCTAACCACCTATATCTCCTCTCAAAGTTCTATGTAACAAACTTTAAAAAATTTGCTATATCACCCTTTCATGAAGTGTGGAATTTTTTCAAAATGTCCTTGTATTTTTTTTTTTTAAAAAAAATAATTATAATTTAAAGAAATAGGTAGTATAGAAAGCAAGAGTGGTCCTGTTTGGGTGTTTGGGTTGGCAATAGGTAAAAACATGACAAAAGAACGGAGATAAATAAACATTGAAACATAGGTGACAATGGTAAAGACCAAAAAAGTCTGGGTTGGCAACAGAGAAAAACATGACAAAAGAAAGGAGATAAATAAACAGTGAAACATAGGTGACAATGGTAAAGACCAAAAAAGTCTGGGTTGGCAACAGAGAAAAACATGACAAAAGAAAGGAGGTAACTAAACAGTGGAACACAGGTGAAAAGGGTAAAGACCAAAATATTGGAGACTGATTGGGGTTGCTTAGTTGCTAGACCAAAAAGGTTTGGGTTGGTAACAGAGAAAAACATAACAAAAGAAAGGAGATAACTAAACAGTGAAACATAGGTGAAAGCGGTAAAGACCAAAATGTTGGAGACTGATTGGGGTTGCTAGCTAGGCCAAAAAGGTTTGGGTTGGTAACAGAGAAAAACATGACAAAAGAAAGGAGATAACTAAACAGTGAAACATAGGTGAGACTGTGAGAGCGGTAAAGACCAAAATGTTGGAGACTGGTTGGGGTTGCTTGGTATCAGAGTAGGCTAGGGGAGGAAAGGTGATGTAGCATGACATCGTGGGTCACAAAAACAAACAACATGCAATTCACAATTCTTCTCGAAGCCTATATTCTATCAAGGATTTAAGGAAAAACATCAGAGAAAAACTAAACTTTTGAGAATTTCTCATTAATAAATTAATAAACAACAGTAAAGCTTTATGTTCCATGGTGGTGCATTTGAGGATAAAGATGAGAAGGAGAGAAGATACTCCTCAGAAATGATGAATAGCCATTGAGCTCAATAAATACAATGTCCCAAAGACCATAGATGAGTATTAATTAATAGATAATTACAGGTCTATAGAGATCTCCATATTGATACCTAACCAATGTTGAATAATGTTGATGCCGGCCAGCAAAGTGATTGTCCCTTGGCATCTGTCAACGTAGGTGAAGAAAAGTTTTCAAGGCCCACATCATGCCTTAAATAATGCAGTGTTTGAACTAACAAAAGGAAATGAAATCCAAGTCAATGCAAGTGATGATGGGATATGGAAGTCTAGCTATATATAACATGCCGGCTTTTTGGTTGTTTTCCAAGTTCATGCTTGCATTGCTTTGTCTTTTGATTCAGCCTTATCGTCGCTCAGGGGTTAAAAAAGGAAAGAAAACCTCAGGCTTATCGTCGTTTGCTTGAATTTTAAACTAACCAAATTATATATATATATATTGCTAGCGTGCGTGCAAGCGCACGCACCGGAGACAATCTAAAGAAAAGGACGTGTGCGCCCAAGCATGCTCTAGTCAGCCTCTCCTGCGAAGTGTGAGATACTAATAATTATTTTGATAATTAAAACTTGGGATAAATAAAAAATTGGTCAGTGTAATTAACCTAAATTATAAATTACTACGTGTGGTAAAAAAATAATTTATAAGCCGATGATGTTCACCTTAAATAATTATTGAATGATTAAAATAATTATTTTCAACGAAGCCATGTGCTTTCTACTTTGCTTTTTCTTGATTAATTTCTTCGTAAATCATGGAGTGGGAGTCGTCCACTATCGAATAAAGTGTGATCTTTTTTCACTTTTGCTTTTCTTTGATTTCTCACTTTATCACTGAGTGGAGACTATGGAGTCTACCATTGTTGGCCACATTCAAGAAACAAAAGAAAGAAAAAGACAAAGAAACAAAGGAGACACGACTTGTAAAAACGCTTTTAAGCATCCAATGAGGATTAATCTAGTAAACACAGTCTGGGGTGGCTGAAGCCACCCCATATCCCTTGGGGGTGGCCAGACCACCCCCAAGGGCCAAATAATTTTTTTATTTTTAAGCCCTTGGGGTGGCCGAAGCCACTCCAGATCAGCGGTCTGAGGTGGCCAACCCAATTGGAGGTGGTCCGGCCACCCTTTATTTTTTTATTAATATATTATTTATTTTTTTAATCTGAAATAATATTTTTTTTATTATTTTTTTAGTAGTGAGACAGATGTTCCATTTGTAGTTTTAAAATTTCTAAAAAAAAATTTAGCCATAAACTGAATATTCTGCAGTCGATTATGAACAGGAGAGAATCCTATTCCGTATATAATCACTGTAGAATTCCGTGTCTATTTATGAGCAATATGGGAATATTAAAGTATGGGTCGAGAATTATTAGCTAAAATCAACACGTGCTTCCGTTGTGAGGTCTCATGGAAGAAAAACAAACCCACCTGAATGGTGCCCACCACCGCCACCGCCACCGCCCCAGCCTCATTTCCAAAATAGTCGTTATTGTCCTTGCCGTCATTGGCCCCTCCGTCTTCGTCGTCTTGCTCATCCTCACCCCCAAGAGCTTCAAGATCCATGTCACCGACGCGTTTCTCGCGCAGTTCAATCTCACCACCAACAACTACACGCTCCACTACAACCTGGCACTCAACATCAGCATCAGAAACTCCAATAAGAGGATTGGCTTTTACTACGACACCATCCACGCAAATGGCTACTACTACTACCCCTACAGATTTGGCGCGGTGAGTTTGACGCCGTTCTACCAAGGGCACAAGAACACGAGTGTCTTGAGCCCCGTGTTCCATGGACGACAGCGATTGTATTTCCTGGAAAGTAGCGAGCTGATCCCCAAGTTTAATAATGATACGAGTGATGGGGTCTACAGAATTGCTGTGGAGCTCTATCTTTCATTCAGGACCAAGGGGGAACGTTGGATCAAGAATGGGCACTTCAATCCTGTGATCAATTGTGATTTAAAGGTTCCTTTGAGCTCTAATGGGAAATCGGCAGCTAGATTTGAGACTACCGAATGCGAATTGGATAGCTGATCACATGTTTGTTTGAATGGGTCTTTCATTTTCATTTTCTTTCTTTCTTTCTATGATGTTACCAAACCTTTATCTCTATTTTTATAACACTATTGGTGATGTGTTGGTGTTTGTTTCCAAAATCTTTTTCTCCCAAATTAGAAGTACGTCGTTAATGTTTTTTTTTTTTTTTTGACATGTTTGCACAAGAGAGGGAGAGAGAAAATTCGAACTAATGACCCCCACTTCATTAGGTGAACGTACAAATCATCAATTCCAATAATACAAAAGAATGAATTGGGTAACATTGTCATAGGAACATCAGACACTAATAAACATGCTACACTTATTTCAAACCGACTGCGAAAAGAAAAGCCTAATTACCTTTCATGCACCATAACGTCCCTCCCTCAAACTAAAATAATTAATACATGTACGTACTGCTTATGATCATGGAGTGATATTATTTAGATGATGTTTCTTCTTCATTATCCATTCTTTTTATTATTATTATTTTTAATTAATAGATGAATAAAATTTGTGTTAACAACAAACAAGAATTACAATTATCTCTCCAATAAATTAAACACCGGAATTGAAACTAGTGTTGGTGTTGCTCTTCACAACTGTGACGTCCCACATTGCCTTGGTATGGAGATGTGTTTATATGTATACTTTCATCCTTAATGACAACAACGCGTTTTAAAGCCGTGATGGTAATGATCCCATCAGAACTCCGCAGTTAAGCGTGTTTCTGCTGGAGTAGTACCAGGATGGGTGACCTCCTGGGAAGTCTGATTTAGGGGAGCCAAAAGCAGACAATATTGTGTGTCATTGGGGTGGGATGTTACAACAACTACCTCAAAGAAAAGGTGATCTTTACATTCCACAGCGGTATCCTGTAATTAAATAGACAATTTTTCATGGTCAACCAAATTACAAAAGCATACAGATATAGGAATTTCACAAGAAAACCAAATAAGCAGCTTACACCAATCCACTTTTGGCTTCTTAGTTATCCATATATTCTTCTTTCTTGCGCTTAGATTATTATGGGCATAAGAAGCGAGAATGTAACAAACACAATTTAAGCTAAAATGTGGAGCTATATATATAGAAATAATACGTAAAAAATTATTTCCAAAGGGGCCAACAATGAAGTATACAAACCCAAAAAGCAACTATATTACAAAATAAACTGAGAATTAATGCAGAGAGTCTCTTTGTGACCCAAATTCTCTTCTACCCAAAACAATCCCTCTACCCACAAAATTGAACCAGAACAAAAAGAATTATATCTTTCCTACATCTAAATTGAGACCCTCATCTAATATATTGCAAGTTCAAATCATAATCAAGACCATCTAGAACATATAATATTGAAATAAAAATCAATAATAATTTATGATTTAAAGAAATAGAATTACTTTTCCTGTACTGAGGCGACAACGTACAACATTGCATATCATCAAGTTTGTGCAGATGATTGAGACTCTGGTGTTCTAATCTCTTCAATTCCTGAGTGTTGATAGTTGTACCAAATTGCCACCAAGATGGAGAAGACAAAAGTTATGAAACTCAAAACTGTCAGGGTCCAATAGTAGTTATCCAAACGACTTTTGTTCAGTGTCTTCTGAAACCAACTTGGTTTGACCTTACCCACCATATAAACTAAAACGACACCACCCCAAATTCCAATTCCAAATACACTATCGCTGAAAATATGCAAGTAGGAGCTTATTGAGTCAGGAACTTCACCGTTGAAGAAACAAGCAATGCTAAAACCAGAGATTTTATCACGGTCAACAAGAATGTTATGAGAGATTCCATCAAGGGCACCAAGAAGGAGAAACTGTGGAAGAAGGCAGAACATGCTCATTGGGATTTCCTCATCAGGTTTTTCGGTTAACCCATGACTTTTGATCACATCTAGTCTCCTTGTCTCCACTAATGCAGCCGTCATACAACATAAAATAGAAAATATCATTGCAACTATGTTTCCAACTGGAGCTGCACATTTTCTTGATCCATTTTCAATTAACTTCTTAGTGACTGTGGAGAACATTAATTCTGCAATTTTCTGGAAGATTAGCAGCCAAAAAGAGAGGGAATTTTGATCCAAGTTGGTTGCTTGGTCTAAAAAAAAAGTGTCTCCGACAGATGACACGAGACCACACATGATGAAGGTCATCCACAAAGGTATCATGCGTATAAAGATTTTTGTTTCCTCTACTTCTGTTACACTGCAAAGTTTCCATCTATTTTGTTCTTGTTGCTCTAAATTTTCAATTTGGGTTGGAACTACAATAGCAGCCTTGTCAAGACACCTGCATTACAAAGTTATGTTTCAAAAATTTTTGTATGCAATATGCCTACAACTTGCTAATAAATTTTGGCCTAAATTACTAAATTGATACTTGTGGTTTGAATTTGAATCAAAATTGATCCATAATAAGCTAGGGTTATCGCTTTTCAAAGCGATGGGGACACACACTAAGCCAAAGGCAAAGTAATGTCACGATCTTAGAGCATTCCGATTAAGCTCTTTAAAATTTAGGTTTTTTAAAAAAAAAAATAAAAAAAATAAAAAAATAACTAGCTACTTTTTAAAACTATCAAATATTAAACTCTCTAAATATTTCTCTACTTTAACTAAATATATATATTTTTTTATTAATAAATGTAATTGCAATGAAACCCACTTACTTTGATTCAATGTGATAAATTTACCAAAATGCCACCCCAACAACCAAAATAACATTAAAAAAATAAATAGCTTTTGCTTTTGGTGTTTTTATATTTGGAAAGGAGTTAAAGCAAATGTTAAGTTTAACTTTGGATAAAGAGTTGATAAATGACATTAATTAAATAATTAAATTTATCACTTCTTATTTGTTTAAGCTTTTGAAATAAGTGGTCCTAAGAACTCGAGGTTTCGACTCTTGTACTTTCTCTTCAGATTGCAAAAGAACCTATCACCATCTTCGCATCTACACGTAGACATTTTTGTTAGTTATTTAAAGGAAAAATGGACAGAAAGTGTTAGATTTAAAATACCAACTCCGATCTTAAGTTGGTCAAATTAAAAAACTTTGATCTAAAAAGCAAAAAATAAAAAATAAAAATCAATATATATAAGGATATTCTGAATTATTTTCGCTTTAACAATGAGTTCAACTGATCAAGATTCTAGGTTGAGAGATAGAACCTGAGGCCCTGGGTGTGAGGCACACATTCAGAACTATGGCGATTTTCATGGAGTTGATTAGCATCCCGTGGGAGGCGACAAAACATCTTGGAGGCAGAAGCTACAAAGACTCTAGAAACAGTGGTGAGAGAACTTCCCTGTGGTTCGGCAGCATGTATGTATGAGTCCGAGCCACTCATGAACAAAAGAGTTGCCACCACCATCCCTGTTGCTGGTATGCCAAATTGGATAGACCATGGCGCCATGGATGAAAGCATCGAGCCGAGTAAACTCGTAAATATGAAGGATATGAGTCCTGTGTAAAGCCATTTATATTTCTCTCGTCTTTTCCTTGCTAGATGAACTTGACCAGTTCTTGTTTTGATTGGCTTTTGTTGTTCTAGGAAACATGTCAAGGATACCGCATGACCAGATACTCCTCTTGCTATGAAGAGGAATGATAGATAGAACAGAATGATTTGCACACCACCAATGCAATTTGACTTGTATTCCCCACAGTTGCCTGCAAATTTCGAAAGTACTGGGGGTGTTGACATGGCCAAGAAGATCATCCCCTGCAGTGAAACCAAATAATTAGCACAACTTCTGATTTGTCAAAACCTGTGTGGTGCAAAAGAATTATGAGCGAAGATTTGAAAACTTACCAAGCTATAAGCATGACTGGAGAACAAGAGCATGCAATAGTCACCCATGAAAGCATCTGCAAGGAAGGCCATGCCTACAGGCATTATGTTCTCTACACCATTACACACATTTACAATTGCAGCAGCATGGGTTGTGTCAAGCCCCCAAACATCTGTTAAGTATGTCATTCTCGACCACAAGGCGAACTCCGCTAGCCTACCAGCCCATTCCAGAACTGCGATGGACCAGGAACAAAGCCCCTCATGGATAAATGGATTAAAAAACCAATAAGATCTCAGGTGGCTTAATACATGGGATTGAGCCCCTGCCAACGGTAATCTGAATGGTACCGGCGGCCTGGGCATATCCCAAAGTAAAAAATTCTTGGTTTGCCACAGCCTGATGATCAGCTAAAACTAGTAGAGTATTCAGAAATTTATATAAGGAATCTCTTAAAATGCTATGACCATTTTGGAAGTTGAGATCCAAATTACTTCCACAGAAGCGAGGAAATGTCTGAAGCATTATAGAGACTGCAGGTTTCTTGGAGAGAAGGCTATAGGGAAAGTGAAAAGAAGAATGGTGGAAAATGGTTCCTGCCATCCCAGAAAGAGGTGAAGAACTTTCCCTTACCGCGTTTGCAATTTTGTTTTCGTACAGCTTATTGAAATTTAGATCAGAATGACGCCTTTCTTCTGCTTTCGGGGAAGGAGTGATTCCTTTGCCACTCAATTTCATACCCAGAAACCAAAAGACTCTTAGCCTAATTCATCGAAAAAAAAAAAAAAAACCCTCTTAGCCTATTTCGACATGAGTGGCGGGAAGTGCCATGGAGTTTCATGAACACGCTTTCAAGACGACTTTGGTACTGGAAAGAGGTGAAGAACCTCCCCTTACCGCTTATTAATTGCTCGAAATGAGGTCAGCTTTCTGGTTTCGAGGAAGGAAGGAGGAGGGAGCAGGGCCGTTTCCATGATTGGCGGGAAGTAGCTGAAGTACCTTCGAGCTTGAACACGCTTTTAATTAACACGGCTTTGGGCCTTAAATGAGGAATCCTAAGAAGAGCAATCCTAAGAAGAGCTGGAAAAATGAAAGCTGAAACAAAAATAGAAAATTAGAGATAATATTGGTATAAGACCGTGAATTAAGCATATATATATATATATATATATGGACATGAATTCCAAGACGATAAAACAATGGATTTGTAAGTAAATTTATGTCAAGACTCCAAGATCAGAAGATAAAAGCTATTTGCATGATTTTAATATATATATATATAAGCAGTTAGCTTATTCATTAGCATGCAATTAAAAATTTTGTTGCATCATTTGGGATAAATGATTTGGCTTGTACGTTGTAGTTTTTGCTGTTAAAAAATTCAAGGATAGGGATTTAATTAAAGTAATTGAATGGTTTAAATTTATCATAATAAATACCAATAAATAGATGAAGTGATGGATGAAATAGAAAATTAGTATTTATTATGACAAATCTGTATCTTTCAATTACTTTAGTTAAATCCCAACCCTTGAATTTTTTAACAGCATACAAGCTAGATCCCATGGTTTGTGTTACAAGTCATGAATTGAATACCTAATTATCATATTAATTGTATTTTTGGCAACCCCTATTATCATGTTAGATATGTTTTCACAGGCAAGCTAGTAAACATTCCTACTAAATATGTTTTTTACAATAAAATAAATATGAGAGCCCCTATGGTCAGGTCGTGGTGTAAAACCCCCTTTTTATAGCATCCAATTCTAACATGACATCTCATCAATTCAATAAAAGTGCAAAAAATGAAAATAAGCTCACCCGCACCTAATCAAAATGAGAAATACTCAATAGAAAGAAAGACTCACAATCTCTTAAAAAAAAAAAAAAGACCCACGAAAGAAAGACCCGGCCAGACCGCCGACAGTAGTTCCAAACCCACTGCCGGCGTGGGTCTGGCCAGACCCACGCGGCAGCGTGGATCTGGACCCACGCTAGTCTTGGGTTTGACCAAACCCACGCCGGAGCGTGGATCTGGACCCACGCCAGACCCACGCCGACAATGGGTATGGCCAGACCCGACTTCGAACCCGCCCATGACCCGCCGAAATCCGCCTCAAAACTCGATTCTAATGCCCCATAACCCATTTCTAATGCCTCAAAACCCGTTTCTAATGCCCAAAACTCGTTTCTAATCCCTCAAAACTTGTTTTTGGAATCAAATCTAAAACCTAAAAGGAAAAAGTTACCCCTTAGAGATTTTATTACCTAAAGGCCGGAAATCGAAGCCAGAGAGGGAGACCCTTCATTAGCGCCGTGGGTCACGGCCTGCAGCACCGGGTCTGGCTAGGTCAGGTGCAGCGCCGTGACCCACGCCGGCAGTGGTTCTGAGTGTAGGCCTGCAGCGTCAGGTCTTCCTTCTTTTTTCTTTTTTCTTCTTTCTTTCTTTCTTTCTCTCTTATTCTTATATTCTTCTTTTTTTCATCAGGTGGTTCTGAACATAGGCTAAGTTTATGCAATTTTTCTGTTTTGGCTTATGTGGCAGTGTGTGATTGGGTGCTGTAAAACTAGACTTTTAAGGCTCATCCTAACCAAAGTTTAATTCAATAAATATATCATATCTCTTAATTTACCGGATATGATAAGTAAATATGCATGTGTGATTACAAGTAAATAGCTAGCTATATTATGATTTAAGTAAGCATTATTGAAATAAGAGACTAAACAAAATAAGATTCTATTTTTGGGTGCGTCGCTATGGCAACAATATAGTCATGGTTCGTATCTCCACTAACGTCAGCATAGTCGGGCTTGTGAACCCTCCACGACGTCAACATAGTTGTGGTTACATGACCTAAGCATAGTTACGGGACCCATGATGTCAGCATAATCATAGATTGGGCAAGGATTTGTTTTTAGCCAATTTAGTATTACAAATTGTGCAAGTAAATGGTATGAGATATATAAATATGATTTGTCACCAGTTGTTGGGATCGTTTGCATAAATTTTTTTTTAAAAAAAAAAAATTACACAGCAGAATAGAACACGATCTCCAATACATTTTTCCATCAAGAGAAACATGTTTAGATTCAATAACAAACACATAAGTTAGATTAATTACTTACATGTAGTTTCAGCTTCTCCTAGGCATTGAAGCGTATGAGTGTGCATCCGTTCTTCTCACGATGTAAAGCTGAGTAGTTGAAGTTCTAACAAATTTGCGAACTTCGAGTATAAGTTAATACTCATCTCATTTTCATCGTGTTTTTCATTGACTTGAAAAACATCTTGATATTCTTCATTGCGTTCATAAATAACTTCTTGATAACTTGAAAGTTCATCAAGAAGCCATTGACTAGTAGTGTAGTATACATATGTATATGTATGATTATTTAACATTAATGATCGTACTATATATATAATGTCACCCTAATATAAGGCAAGCCTAGCCTATTTATTTGCAAACCCTAGTTGTGCACCCCCTTTGTTTAGGGTGTATAACTTTCATAACAAGTCTTTAAATTTATAAGTTGATCATACACCGAGTCTATGACACCCTTACTTTGTCAACTATTATGCTAAAAGGAAAATTTCATTCGAAATAACTAAACGTGGGGACAATGGTACACTTACCATTTTTACAAACTGATTTAATAGTTTACCTTCCACTTATTTCCATACAATTTTGACTATTACATGCGTTTATAAAAAAAAAAAATTACAAGTTATAATCCCAAAGGATTTTCCCTAATTGCATTAGAGTCATAGGCAACAATTATAATTTAGACAATTAATGTGATACAGTTTTATGACGTCAACCCATCGGCATAGGTCATAATTAAGTATGCCGCCTATTTGTTTGAAATTGTAAGAATCCTAGTCCGATTTGTGCTTAGGCTGAGGTGAGAATATTAAATAGGAACTGGGCATGTAGAATGGGAGGCAAGACAGGAACCAATGAGCGTTTAATTAAGGTTCTCTCCGCCTTGCAATGGGCACAACTTAATTTATTGCAGTTGAGAAGCCTCCAAATAACGTCCACAATATATGTTTCTTCATTCAACCTTTAGGGTCCCGTTTATGGCCACATTGATAAGAGTTGCCGCACCATTTTTCTCGGTGGTTTTTTTTTTACATGTATATAAGAGGAAAATGAAGAATTCGAACTAGTTACTTCCGCTTCATAATATGTGATCCCCAACTAATTGAGCTATCTCTTAGAAACTTCCTGATATTTTCTTGATTATATGTTGATATTGTTTTATAAAATAAATATGAAGGACAAATGGAGTAAGCTTTTTTTAAAAAAAAAAAAANATTAATTTTGATTCGGTTTTGGAAATTGTGTTTGCGAGGTTGTATTCAAGAAAAATGGTAAATAATGTAGTAGAGAATGCTAAATAGTACATTTATTTGTCTTATTTATTTACGTAGTTTCATGCTTCATATTCCATTTTTGGTCCTTAATTGTTGTTATAATTTTTATAAAGGGAAATGATAGAATTTATTATATTTTTAACTATCTTTTAACCATCTCTACAGTAAATGGATGAATCCATCATTGAATTTATGTGGAGTCAACATGAGTCTATAAATCTAATGATTGATATTTATATATTAAAATTGTATAATGAGATGAGAAAAAGAAGGAAAAAAATATGGTTGGAAGAAAAAAAACTTTATAATGCAAAAGTATGGTTGGAAGAAAAAAAACTCTATTTGATTGGACTTTTTCCTATACCTTATGAGTTTCATTGGTTATGTTGTTGTTTATGCTTTTGAGTAAAGAAGAAAGAGCAATGATATAATTAATTTAGTTTTTAACCATAATTTAATGAAAGTTTTTTTTTATTATTTATTTTGGGTTGCCAATTAGTTAATTGAATGACGATAAAGATAATTTCTCAAACTTTTCTCTTTGGAAGTATTTTAAATAAAGTTATTTTGGGAATGAAAAGATAAGGGCATGAAAAAATACTTGAGCATTTGTATTGTTGTAAATGGTCTCCCAATGTTTTTCTTTTTCTTTAAAGCTTAATTTATAGAAGGTTTTTTTTCTGCCATTTATACATCCACTAATTATTATTATTATTATTATTATTATTATTATTATCCATCTTGTCATTTTTAAAAACAACCCGTGCATTGCACGGGGTACAAACTCGTTTTAAATAATACATGAAGAAAAAAAAAGTATATGCTCGTTTAATTTTATAAAAATTATGATGTGTAAGTTCAAACTCTTACAATATAAGTGAGGCTCAAAAGTATAAATTTAATAATTTATTGAACTAATAAATGAACAAATTGAATAGATTATAAAATTTTTAAGAGTAAAACTGTGTCAACTATCAAAATGCCAATTTATGTGGAACACGATCCTCTTTTGGACAATATTCCACAAGTTAGTTATATTTAGAGAAATATTTTTGTCTTTTCACCTTTTTAATAGACAAAAATACCTTTTCACTATAAGTCTACTGTAAATAAATAAATGTGGATAACATTTAACATTACAGTCCGTCTTTTCTTCATTGAATTTTTATTTTTATTTTTCTTAAATCTTATTTGGGTTGGGTTGGGGGTGTTGGGCCGTTGGCATTAATATTAGCGTTTGATATCCATGTGCTTAATTATAAAAGGCCTGATGGAGTTGACATGAGGCAGACCTTAAATCGAGCTGGCGTCATTTAAAAGGAAAGAGCCTTCTGCTTTCTGCGGTCCACTCCAGCTCATCAAAATAATGGACCACTTTAACCGGCTCATTCATTGCAAGTTGATGATTTATTCCCTCCCCACAAATACAGTTACTAGAACGCCATGCAATTATGAACCCCCGAAGTTGGCACGTCCGATCCGCATTATTGCTATTCCATATAGGGTTTTCTTAATGGTGACCTTTTCTTTACGCCACTTATTTTAATTAAATATTTAACGTACGTATTGAACTCAACTTATTAAGCGATAGATTGAACTCACACATTAGAGCAGGGGCGAAATTAGCATTTTATAGGTGCGGGACAAATGTACAAAATAAAAAAAATTTGGGCATTTTTGAAAATTTTTGGAAAAACATGGGGCTAAAACCTCCCAAGCGTGCGTGAGAGGGAATGTTGAAATATTAATTAAGTTATTAAAAATTCATTATTTTATATCAATTTAAACTTTTAAAGCAAATGATAGTTTAACATATTATCAAAATAAAGCACCAAAAAAAAAAAAAAAAAAAATTAACGAAAGGGGCATTTTTTAATTTTTTTGGAAAAACATGGGAGCCAAACCCCCAAGCGTGCGTGAGAGGGAGTGTTGAAATATTAATTAAGTTATTAAAATTCATTATTTTATATCAGTTTAAACTTTTAAACAAATGATAGTTTAACATATTATCAGAGTAAAGCACAAAAAAAAAGGGCATTTTTAAAAAAAATTTGGAAAAACATAGGGCTAAAACTCTCCAATCATGCGTGAGAGAAAATGTTAAAATATTAATTAAATTATTAAAACTCATTATTTTATATCAACTCAAAATTTTAAAACAAATGATCAATAATTTAACATGTTATCGAAATTTACTATCAGTAATTTACCGGCCGCGGGCGGCTCTGAGGGTAGACAGCAAGCATTGCTCTTTGCTATACACAGTGGCATGCATGTGGCCTAAATAAAGGCATTCCAATTTCCGTCCCAGAAGGGACAACAATTAAGGACGTGCCTTTTAGACCCAACCAAACCTTTCCAAGAGACAACAATAGGCAAAGTATATGGGATAGACTGGCACAGCAGTTATGATCGATCTATATGCATGCGCGCAACTAAAAAACAAAAAGACGCCATAAATGCCACAATTACACCATGCACCTAAACTTCCCACAGGTGGCACAGCTGCAACCATTACCAGTAGTACTATTACTGTATCGTGAAATGAAATGTCTCTTTTTAAGTAGTAAACAAACATTGTGGGGGAACAAAATGTAGTGCATTTGATGGGTATACATACCTGACCCAATTAATTACTTAACGTACACTGATTTCTGATTAGATATAATTTTTTGTATAGGTGAAATTATACAAAACATGCGTAACTGTTATTTTGCAAACAGCTAGCTAGCTAGCATGACAATATTCAATCTTTTATTGTTGTGGTAAAACGTTTTTCTACTATGGGAAGACAATACAGACAAATGGTGGATGGATTACTTGGAATATGCTTTTTAATTTAATTAATTTATCCCCTGTTGGTGAGCTCAGCGAAAAGAGCACCAAGGCCCCATTTGGTTCGCGGATTAGGCTCTTGGATTGGACTAGCTAACACTAGTATTAGCTAGTCCTTTGTTTGGTAACATGTTATTCCTGGGAGTAGTTTATTCTCATGGGACTACTAATCTCATACACACAGGGTTAGCTAAGCCACTAAAAAATGAGTGGCTTAGCTAATCCTTTCCCGTGGGATTAAAAATATCTTGTAAAATTGCCTAAAAAACCTTATATTTCTCACACCTCTCACGATATCCATCTCTCTCCCCTCTCTTCTCTTCGATATCTATTTTCTTGGTTATTTCATTATCTGTGTTTCTTGGATTTTTTTTTCTTCTTTCAGGGTTTTTTTTTTTTTTTTTTTTCGTTCTCTTCTCTCTTAGATTTTTTTTTTTTTTCAAATCGCACACAGTTTTGATTTTCTTCTCTCAATTTTTTTTCCCTTGTTCAGACGGAAATCACCAATATAATTGGTTTGAAATCCTAAACGGAATCACTGATATAAAATATGAAATATGGTGATTATGTGATTTTTTTTTATATATAAATAATTTTAATTTTCTAGCATAATTGCAAAAAAAAAAAAAAAAAACTACATGACATAATTTTTTTTAAAAAAAT